>JAJPUD010004341.1:69008-103237 GCA_023553655.1 Myrmecobius fasciatus
TTTCTTTCTTTCTTTCTTTCTTTCTTTCTTTCTTTCTTTCTTTCTTTTTATAAAGCTTTTTATTTACAAAACATATGAGTGACCTTTCAACATTGACCTTTGCAAAAAAAAACTTTTTTTTTCCCAAGCTTTTCCTTTCCTTACCCCATCCCCCACCCCTAGATGACAGGTAATCTAATACATGCTAGATAGGATAAATTATATGACAAATACAATACATGTATACATATCTATACAGTTATCTTACTGCACAAGAAACATCAGATCTAGAAAGAGAAGAAGAAAAAAACCCTGGTTTCTTTTTTAAATCATCACAGTAAAGACAAATTATACCTACACCCTCAAAGCCCCTAACAAAGTTAAAGTTCTCAAGAGTTATACATATCATTTTCTCATGTAGGAATATAAACATTTTAGTTTTTAAAAAAACATAGTTTTTTTTCCCCTTTTTACTTTCTTATACTTCTTGAGTTCTGTATTTGAAGATCAATTTTTCTTTTCAGCTCTGGTCTTTTCATCAAAAATAATTGAAAATCCTCTATTTCATTGAATGCCCATCTTTTGCCCTGAAGGATAATGCTTAGTTTTGCTGGGTAATTTATTCTTGGCTGCAATCCAAACTCCTTTGCCCTTCAGAATATCATATGCCAGGCCCTTCTATCCTTTAAATTGAAAGCTGCTAGGTCCTAGGTAAACCTGATTGTGGCTCCCTGATATTTGAATTCTTTCTTTCTGGCTGCTTACATTATTTTCTCCTTGATCTGATAATTTTAGAATTTAGCTACAATATTCCTTAGAGTTTTCATTTTGGCATCTTGTTCAGAAGGTGATTGGTGGATTTTTTCAAAGGCTATTTTAAACTCTGGTTCTAAGACATTAGTGTGGTTTTCCTTCATGATTTCTTGAATGATGTTTTCTAGGCTCTTTTTCTCATCTGGTTTTTAGGTAGTCCAATGACTCTGAGATTGTCACTCCTAGATCTGTTTTCCAGGTCAGTTGTTTTTTCAATGAGATATTTTATATTTTCTTTTATTTTTTTTCATTTTTTGGGTTTTGTTTAATTATTGATGACTCATTTACTTCCATTTGTTGAATTCTAATTTTTAGTGAATTATTTTCTTCAGTTAGTTTTTTTACCTCTTTTTGCAGTTGGCCAATTGAACTTTTAAATGAATTGTTTTGTATGTTGGATTATTTTTTTCTATTTCACTGATTCTGTTTTTAGGGAGTTGTAATCCCTTTCTATTCCACCAATTTTGTTTTTCAAGGAGTTGTTTTCTTTTTTCCAATTTATAAAATCTATTTTTGAGGAATTGTTTTCTTCAGAGAATTTTTGTGTTATGTTTTCCAAACTCTTCAAAGCTCTAATTTCTTTCCCTCATTTTTCTTCTTTCTTTTAAGATCTTTTGTGAGTTTTTCCAAGTAAGTCTTTTGATTTGGAGATGCATTCATATCAGTATTTGAGGCTTCATCTGGAAGGGTTTTCCCTTTAGTGTTGAGTGTTTGAAGTCTGTTCTTCCCTGCCACCATAATTGCTATCTATCTAGATAGATTCTATCCACTGGTTTCTGAATCAGGGCAGAATAGTGAATCCTGCTGTACTTTGGCTAAGAGTCTCCCATTAGATTTTCTCTCTCTTCTCTGCTTTCTGTGCTGCACCTGTACTGGGCCATGTCCTCCCCTTCTCTCCCCTATTGAGACAGACCTTTCCTGAAGTCTTTCCCAGATATCTTAGGCTGGAAATTTGTTACCTCCAAATATTTCTGAGTTCTGTCACTGCAAAATCCATTCAGAGGCTTGATCTGGTATGATTCTGAGGGAAGCCAGGAAAAGCTCAGGCAAAGTTCTGTCTATTCTCTGCTGTCTTGGCTCTGTCCTTAAAGCACTTTACTCATAACAACCTTGTGAGGTAGATGGTGTAAGTATTCCTATCTCCATTCTACAAAGAAGGCCATTGAGATCAGGTGGCTGAATGGGAGGGAGAATGAAGAAAAAAGATTATGTTATGAAAGATAAGGGAGGTAAATTTGGAAGGAGAGTTGTGGTATAGTGTTAATAATTATAGCGAAGCCCAGCAGAATTAGAACCACTGGATATATCAATTAAAAGATGGTTGGTACTCTTTTAGACTGATTTTATTTGAGTCGTGCATTTGGAAGTCAGGTTGCATAAGTTTGAGAAGTGAGGAAAGGAATCTTTTTCCTTCCCCCTTTGTATTGCTAATGCCCAGCATAGTGCCCAGGCATGTAAATATACTTGTTGATTTTACTTGACTACTTTTTGTAGAATGCCTATGAAAGAGAGAAGAATTATGAAATGTAAGCTTGAGGAAGATGGCAGAGTCAAGGTAACATTTTTTAAGAATGGGATAAATCCATTCAAGTTGGTACTTAATTGAAAGAAGCCAAAATCTAAGGAGAGTTTGATGATGATGATGAGATAGGAAATGGATCAATTGAAGTGGTAAGCTATTGGAAAAAAGAGGCTTTAGGAGAGTGGAGAAAGAGGCAAGATTAGGGGATGAAGTCATGACATTTTGAGGTATGGAATAGGGGACTTTTCTCAGTGAGGCAGGATCCATTGTCAAGAAAAAGGCAGGGAAGGAAATAAAAGAAAAGGTTTCAAATAGTTGCTATCGGGAATGTAATAGGGTCTGTCAGGATGTATAAAGGAATTGCCATGGCCACAAAGAGGGTTCCATGAGATTTGCCAACATCAATTTGTAGTGGACCCAGTCATTAAGTTTAATAACTTTTCCAGCAGCATTTAGCAATGAATAAAAGAAGAGAAGGTAGATGAATAGGAGGTGGGGCTAAGATGGAGGAGAGTAGACAGCTCTTTGAGCTCTTCTGGGCTTCCCTCAGATCAGCACCAGATTAAGCCTCTGAAGGCTTTTGGAGTGACAGAACCCACAAATATTTGGAGTGTAACAAATTTTTAGCAGAAGATATGTGGGAAGGACTTTAGGTAAGGTCTGTCCCAGTCAGGCAGTGTAGGGGGAGAAGGTTTGGGTAGGCTAGCACAGGCATAGCTCATTGCATTATAGGGAGACCCAGGGTAGAAAGACTTCAGTGGGCTGGGGGAATCCAGTGGGAGGCTTGTAGCCAAAATTGATGACTTTGTCCTTGTTCAGAAGTCAGTGGATCAGCAGACTAGCTGTAAGAGTTCCAACACAACTACAGAAGACAAATACTGAGCCTCTAGACCCCAGAATGACAAGTGGAACTTGGCCACAGTGGCCCAGTAAGGGAAGGAAGCTGGAAGCACTTGGCCATGTGAAGCTGCTGTTGCCTTTAGAGGAAGCTTGGGACAGCCTCCCCTTTGCGCTAAGAGCAGACCTCAATTTTTAAAAGTGAGCAAAAAAGCAAAAAGAGCTTTGACGATAGATAGCTATTATGGAGACAGGGAAGAAAAGATCTCAAACCCTGAGGACACTAAAGGCAGAATATCTCTAGATGAAGCGTCAAAGGGTGATATGAGTTGTTGTCCATCTCCCAAGGTTCTCTTAGGAGAACTCAAAAAGGATCTTAAAAGCGAGTTAGAAGAAAATTGGGGAAAGGAAATGAAAGCTCTGGAGAAGGAAACAGAGGGCTGGAGCCAAAATGCTGAAGAGTAGAGAAAAAAGGAATCAGAAATTGTCTGAAGAAAATCAGTCCTTAAAGAATAGTTTTAGGGGTGAAATAGAAAAAGAAAACAACTCCTTGAAAAACATTTCTAAAGTGGAAAGTAGATGAATAAATACATGAAAAAATATTAGCATTTATTAAGTGCTTGCTATGTTCTAAACACTTTACTCAGTAGTGGAGTTACAAATGCAAAAGTTAACCAGTTCCTACTCCAAAAAGTTTATATCCTAATGGGGGTAGATAGTGAATATAAAGGAGCACTGGACAGGAAAGGGTAATTTGGTCTGAGAAGTCATAGTCATGGTAATTTGAGATATAGAGGAATTGATTAACTGATCCTTTCCAGAAGCCATAGTAGTATTGATTCAATTATGGTTCCCAGAGAGAAGGTGGAGGAGGGTTACATGTTTTATATCAGGGTGTTTGAGGAGAATATGGCCAGATTATAGTTGGATGGCACCTGAGGTATGGTCCAATTTGAATCTACCTAGCCTTGGGAGTTTACACTTACAAATAAAAATAATTTAGCTCCAAATTGGGGATATTTAATGAATTGCATGTCCTTGGGCCATGGTTTCTGGAGGTCTTGTGGTCCAGAGAGTGTTGTAGAAGAATAGATTGCAAAGAAATGTGTGGATGAGATAGTGGAATTAATCCAGTATTTAGCTCTTAAGCAAAAGTCTTTTTGTGCTTACAAATATTAATATAAAATTGAAAGGATTGCAAAAATGTTTAACAAATGGTTTTGTTACAAGAACACTAAATTTGGATTCAGATTTAATGAGTAATAGTTTTCAGAATGAGGTAGGGAGCCCAGAGAATTTCTTGGTTTCAAGAATGCCCACCATGCCTCTCTCAAAGCAGTTTTATAATATTTAAATGGATGATTCACTATAACTGGGTTTCATGGCTCTATCAGCATGTGAATACTGCATCCACTGCTGTCACTATTTTGTGAAAAAAAGTGGCCTTATATCTGTAGGAAAAAATTTTTCATCACCTTTTAGTTAGATTGGTGATGTTTCCCAGGTTTAAATTAGTTGATCCTCAGATGATGGCATGATGTGCAAGCTTGTACTTTGACAGATTAACCTTTGAAAATCCAGGTTCATTTCCATGAACTTTCATAGATTTTAATGAAGGAAATACTTTCCTGTTTTGAAGACACAGTTTCTCTAGTGTATGATATAACTGGTTGCTCTAATTGCTCTAATTACTGATTGCTCTAATTTAATAATAAATACTTAAAACATCCATTTGTAAATATTTAGAAGAAAATAGGAAATTGGTATAAGGAACCAGAGGCATGAAATAGAGAAAAATAAATATTATGCCAATTTGTTAATTTTTGGATTTAGGCCAGCCTTCACAAAAGAATCAGACTGGTTAATATATAAAATAATAGACATTATAATATACTCCACATCATCTTTGTAAAATCTTTTGTGTATCCTTCCTTTTCCCCTCTGATACTGCTGTCACTCTGGTACATGCAACAGCCTGCTGGTGAGTCTCTCCCTACTCCAATCCATCCTCCATTCAGCCCCTAACATGATTTTCCTGAAGCATAGGTATTCCTTCCCCCCAACTCTCCCTCTGCCAATCCCTACAAAAAACTCCATTTACTTCTTTTTGCCTCTAATATAAAAATATAAAAATGATTTGTTTGTTGATCAAAACCACTCATGACCTATCCTCTTCTACTTTTCCAGTTTTCTTACATCTATCTGCCCTACCCTGTGCTCTTTTAGATCCAATGTCAGTGGCCTCTTGATTATTCCAAAAATAAGACATTCCATGTCTCAGCTCCAGATATTTTCTCTGGCTGTCCTCTATGCCAGGAATATTCTCTCTATTTTGTTTTGGCCTCCCTAACTCCCTTTAAGTCCCAATTAAAATCCCAACTCCTCCTGGAAGAATTTCCTAATTCTCTTAATTCCAGTACTTTCCCTCCATTAATCATCTCCTATTTATCCTGTATATAGCTTGCTTTGTAATATTTTTATGCACATTGACTTCCCCATTAGACTGTAGGCTCTTTGAGGTGTTTTGTCTCTTTTTCTATCCTCAGTGCTTAGCACATTACCTAAAACATAGTAGGTGTTTCATGATATTCTTCATATGGACTGTTTGTTCCTTATGTGTAGTATCAAGTAGTGAATTTGATAGTGTGGTTCCTTTTTCTGTGCTTTCATGAAACCTAGTCCTCTTTTTTACAGTGTACTCCTTTTTTATTTTTATTTTTGAGAATCCTTGTTTTTCATTTTCAACTCAGTGCAGTAGCCTGTGTGAAGCCTTTTTCTAATGTCTCTGGGTAATAGTATGTGACATAGTGGAAAAAACAATAGAGGCACCTGGTAGTGCAGTTAGATCTGGATTCAAAAGTAACTTCAGACACTTAATGTGATGAGGAGAAGGCTCATGACTGTTTAAAGCACTCTCGATTTGAATCATAGAAGTTATGTTTGATTACTAACTCTATTCTTTGTTTTGTTTTATTTGTTTAGTATTTATAATGTATAATCATTTAATTGAAATGAAGGGTTTAAAATTGTTAACACTTGTTTATTTTTTTTTACATTGTAGTATTTATGCAGTGGTTTAAAGAATTCTTCATTTCCTCGGCCTCAGTTTATCTATCTCTAAAATTAAGGCATTGGATTTGATGACCTCTGAATTCTGATTTTTTATTCTAATTTTTCTTATACTCTTTTATACATAGTAAAATGGGACAGTTTCTTTAAGGCAGGAGCGTTTTTTGTTTTTGTATCTATCATGCTTAGAGTGGTACTTTGCACTTATTAGACTTTAATAAAAGATCTGTTGAATTATAATTTTGAATTTAAAACAGGAAATTAAGAAGTCTAGTTTTTCACACTCTCTTCTGCCTGGATGAGAACATATCTGAAATACTGTGTTAGTCCTTGATGCTGATTTTTAGGAAAGATATGTGCCAGTAGAAGATATATGGATTGATTAGGGGGTTGGAGACTAAACAACTGGATGAAGAGAGGCTCCAGACTTCTAAAAGCACTCTGGATTTCAGTCATAGAAACTATGTTTGAATACCTTGATTTTAGACAAGCCCCATCCTTCTTTTGCTCTTTGTTATATAAAACAGAAAGGTTTGACTCTATGATCTCTGAAAGCCCTTCTGTGACTAACTCTGAGATTCTCTGTGTGGGCCTCAGCTATCTCTGAAATTAGGACCTGCTGGGTTAGCCCACTTCTGGTTCTAACTTTACTCCTGTTATCCTGTGCTTAGCTGATAGAACCGGGATCATCATTGGCTTCCAGAGAAGACTCTGAGGAGATGTGAATATTGTTTTCAAGCATCTAAAGGGCTAACATGAAGCGCAGGATTCCTTGTTCCTCTTGGTCCTAGAGGACAAAACTAGGGTAGGTGGGTGGAGAGAAGTCCCAGTCAGATTTTTGCTCACCACAAGAAGAACTTCCATACAATGAGTGCTATTCCACAAGCGCTTGGAATCCCTAGATAGGAAGTCAGTCGGTAGAAATGTTCAAGTAGAATGAAATTGCCTCTTTTCAGGAATGTTACAAAGGAAATTTCTGGTTAGGCATAGTTCAGCATAGATGCTTTTTGAAGACTAACTGTTTTAAAGTTCTCAAGTCTATGATTCTGTTAGCAAGGAGATTTGTGTTTCACACTGGTGAAAAATCTTGCATTGCTGCTGCTTTTATCAGATAATCCATGGAGGAGCATACAAACAATATCTTTAATTTGCCTGGGAATTAAATTGAAGGACTTGTGTTTTGGCTCCCGGAAGGAAATAGAGAGGTAGTAATAAAGTAATACAATGTACCATTTAGTGTATGGAGAGATGGAAGCTTAATTCTTGAAAGGTTTACAATTAAGTGATGTGCCTTTTAAAAATGCAATAATCTACTCTAAGCTTTTAATAAACCTGATGGTATATTTATAGGGATATTATTAAAGACATCACAGAATATATCATATTTAATTTCTTGGGAGTTTTTTTCCTTTTCAGAGGATTTAGACATTTGTCCACTCAAATTATTCTAGTTATAAATTATTACCTTTGATGATGTAAAATAATAATCTTCTCTACTCTAATCTCCCTAGAAACCTAGCATATAAATAACAAATTGGCTCTGCAAGAGAGATTTCAGTTCAACAACTGGCTCTATAACATACTATAAAATATTCCTCTAGGTACAGTGTAAACTTATAAGGTACACAAATGTTAATAGAATTAAGTGAAGGGAAAATTTACTCTTAATTGCTACTCTTGTTCTTTTGTTTGGGCTGTTCTCAACAGGCATGCCTACTACCATTCTCTTTTCTAAATCTTATCCATTCTTCAAAGCCAAATTCATCCACCTTTCTTAAGGAATGACACCTTCCCCTACTGATCCAGCACACAATGATCTGCTTTTTTGGGTTCCTCATTGTGTACACCAGTCATTAGTTGATTACATTGCTGTTATGCTATTATCCAGTTTTTTTCATGTGTCTCCTCAAATAGTATGTGAGCCCTCTTGGGGCATAATGAAAAGGGCACCAGATTGAGTGTAGTAATAATAAAGTAAGGAGAAAAACAAAGCTGGTTGTTAAAGGTGTCGTTGTTGGAGATCCCATTTTCCAGCAGTGTAGTCAATGACATCCTGTGATATTTTTAATTATTTGTAGCTATTTAAGTTTCTTGACCCTTGCAACAAATCTGTGAGATAGATGTGGTAAATGGTGAAGAGGACCTCAAATCTTGCTCTACTGAAACTAAGGCCTATCCTTTAGCTGCTATATCCTCTTCTTTGCTACTAATCAATCGTAGAATTAAGGAACCATTTAATCTGGCCATTTGCTTTTTTTTTTATAAATTTTATTTTTTTATTTTATTTGCATAACATATGTGTGGGTAATTCTTCAACAATAACCCTTACATAGCTTTCGTTTACAAATTTTTCCCCCAACTCCCCACCCCTCCCCTAGAAGGCAGGATATCCACTACATGTTAATTATGTTAAAATATTGGCAAATTGGGGCAGCTAGGTGGCGCAGTGGATAGAGCACCAGCCCTGAAGTCAGGAAGACCTGAGTTCAAATCTGGTCTCAGACACATAACATTCCCTAGCTGTGTGACCCTGGGCAAGTCACTTAACCTCAGTTGCCTCAGCAAAAAGCAAAAAAAAAAAAAAATATATTGGCAAATCAAATATATGTATACATATTTCCAAACTTGTCATTGTTGTGCAAGAAAAATCTTGTCTACACAAACGATATATCAGATAAAGGAAACACAATGCAAGCAAACATCAATAGAGAGCATGAAAATGTTATGTTGTGGTCCACATTTCACATCCCTCTCTCTGGGTGTATATGGCTTTCTTCAGTGAACAATTGGAGGTGGTTTGAAACATTTCATTGTTGAAGAGAGCCATGTCCATCAGAATTGATCGTCATATAGTACTGTTGTGGCCGTGTATAATGATCTCCTGGTTCTGCTCATTTCACTCAGCATCAGTTCATGTAAGTCTCTCCAGGCCTGTCTGAAATCATCTTGCTAGGCCATTTGCTTTTTAAGTTATTGATACTTAATTTTTTGGGGGGAGGGGAGAGCACAATTGTTAGAAGAAACTTCATGGCACAGCTAGATAGCTCAGTGGATAGACCACTGGCCATGAAGTCAGGAAGCTCAAAACTGGCCTCAGAAACTTAGCACTTACTGTGTGACCCTAGGCAAGTCACTTAAGCCCAATTGCTTCACCAACAACAAAACAAATCCCTATGCCCCCCAAAAAGAAGAAACTTCAGATTCTCTTTTTGGGGGGATGGGGTCCATGCTGTCATGATAGGGAATCAGGAAGTCCTGAATTCAAATGTAGTCTCACTCACTTGGGTAAGTCACTTTACCTGTGTCTGTTTTAGTTTCCTCAACTATAAAATGGGGGTCATAATAACACTTATCTTGAAGAGTTGTTGTAAAGATTAAATGAGATATTTATAAAATGCTTACCACAGTGTGTGGTATATAGTAGGCTCTTAAAAAATGCTTGTTTCCTATCAATTCAATTAAATAGAAATTTATTAAACAATTTTTACATAGAAATTGGGAATACAAACCTAATTTTTTTTAGAAGTCTCTGTGTGTATTCTACATATAATTGTTATACAGAAATCAATGATATCAGTGATGAAAAAAAAAAAAAGAAAGCAGACTGCATAGGGACTAGTTAAGGAGAAAGTAAAAACACTTTTAGATGAGTAATTGACAAAGGCTTCTGGGAGGAAGTGGCACCTGAACTAAGACTTGAAGAAAGATAAATTTCTGGAAAGGCTGGCTTTAGAGCTGGAGGCACATTTCAATAATACACAGTAAGCATTATTAAAAACTAGATCTGTTGCTTTCCTAAAAGCTGATAGCCCCTTATCTCTCAGAAAGAAGCACACCATCATTGACTTCATTGTCTTAATGATACATTTAGTAAAAATATCTTTGCAAGGTTTGTACACTGAAGTGATTTTCAAAAACATAGTAATTGGCTTCTCATACTGGATTTCATTTCTGAGCTGTTCATAAACTCAGTATCTATACCTGTAAGGGGCCTTATAATAGATTCAATTCAAAGTGACCACGGATTATGAGAATTTTGAATCTTATATCTGGGAAGGACCTGATAGAGGCTCAAGAAGGCCATTTCTCCTGTTTGGTCTCCTGACATTTGACTTCCTACCCTACATCAACTCTTGTCTAGAGCTATAGTGGTCGATTTGCTGTCACTTTCACACTGCATCTTTTGTCTTTACACTGGTTATTTCCTGTCCTGGGATGATCATCTGGCTTACCTTCTCCTCGTAGATACCATTACTTTTTCCAACACTGAGTTTAAATTCCACTTTTTGTAGGAGGCCTCTATTGTTCTCTTAGTTGCTAGTGCCTTCCCTTGTTAGATTACTCTCCATCTGCTCTGTATATACTATGTATATATCTAGTTATTTACATATTGGCTCCTCCATTATAATATTGCACCAGGCTGCCTAATACCTATGGTACAGAAAGGGTTATTTTTCTAAAAATCATCTAGTACAACTTTCTTATTTTATAGATTATGCAACTCAACCATTTCTCTACCCTTCATTCTATTGGTTTTCATTTGTCTTAATTATTTTTGTATAACTTTTCCTACTCCTCTAAGACTGAATACAGTGCTTTATCTGTAGTACAACTACTACATTTGTTAAATCTTTGTTTAATTGAATTCCTGTCCATTTCTCTTTAATCAGCCTTTATTGAACATTAATCAATTGTATAAGAAGTATTTATATATACACCTCTATCCCCATCAACCTAATATCCCTTGATCCTTCAAAACACAGACACAATTATTTTCTGGGATTTAAATACTTATGAACGGCTCATTTAGGCCACAGAATAGTCTTCAGATAGCACAGAACTCTGTTTTGGGTTAGTAATTTCAGTAGGTTCAATAGGTTCCTCAAATAACCAAGCCATCTTGTGAAATACCTATGTGACATACCTATGTGATATGAGTATTTGAGGTCATGTGTGTAAAATCTCCTGTGACTATGAGATACTTTGCTGCATTTTGAAGTTACACTTCCCTCAAATATTGAAGTTACGGTTTCCTCAAATATTCCCAATGCAGACTCCTTTCTTTGTATTTATCATTGGCATCACTAATACCTTGATTTTTGAGTTCTAACTAATTCTGAATAAGTATTGCTTTAGAAAGGCTGAGTGTTGTGCCCTGATAGACTATATTAATAGTAATTATGACATTATCATACTTGTAATAATTCTCTAGTAGGTTAGCAATTTTAAGTTTATCTTACAGATTTGAAATTTATACCAAAAAGGTGATTGGATAAAAAAATCAATAAGTACCCTGTAGCAAAAGCAAATGACAAGCCATGGGTAGATATATACTTCATTAATATCTATACAGTATCAAGAAATGTAGAGGATGACCCACAATAGCATGTTTGTTTGAGTAGAGAGAATTGACAGGATGATTTGAGTAAGAATCATAGAAGCTGAGAAAGATGAGTTGTGATTGTCACCATGAAAGAGTCCTCATATCAGTTGAGATTAGAAATTCCCCTAAGTATTCATTTATGTATTTTATGTGATCCTAATTTATATACTATGAGAGACAGTAGATAAATGTAATTCTCTCTGTTTTTTTTTTAAGTAAAGGAAGACATTGAGGTCAAAAACAGATATTTAACATTCAGATTCATAGCATGGTAGAGCCATTGTTTGATTCCAGGTTTACGAATCTAATTCCATTCATTTAAAAAATGTGGCACAGATTTTCTCTAGGCAACCCCTTCTTAGGCTTATATTGAGTCCTCAGAGCCAGGATAGATTGTGTCTTCCTTTCTAAGTTTTAGGGAATAACCCTTAGGGATTGGACTTTCTCTAATACTATTGCCCATAAAGCTCTGCATCATTTCAGGAGTATCAATTTCCACATTATCTAATTAGTGATTATTGTCCAGCTATCAATCAGCCAGTTGCTATTCCCTCAACAGCAATCACCTAATATAAATCAGTTTTTGCAAAGGACTAGCTAACTTAAATAAAATCACAACCTAAGTACAAAAGCAGGAGTCCACGCTCTACTATTCCTATAGCTGGGGAGACACAACTTAAATTTAAAATGGTGGTGACTACAAATGATTCCACAGCTAAGTTCTCTTCTACCTGTGTTATAATTCAAAGTTTCTTTAGCTATGGATGGTGATCTCATATAGGATCATGTAACAATGTAGAGGATGTGAAAAATTTGGTAATAGTGAAAACAAAAAGTGTCAACATATTAAAAATTAAAAAGTAAAAGATATTAAATATTCCATCAAGATTTAATTCTTTGTGTAAAAATAAACAAGAACCTTCATGTAATTAGTATGCAAATTTGCTTTCATCTTTAATAAATGGTAAAATTATATATATATACCCACTAAAGAATTGTTTTAAAATACATTTCTTTATGATTTATTATCGATAAATGTTTGATTATATATGATTGTATGCCTATTTTATATATCTGTCTATCCAGGGTTGTGTAAAAATTTCTTGGATGAAAAGGGGTAGTGAATGGAAAAAGTTTAAGAATCCCTGGTATATACCTAATGGATGAGTCCTTACTTTATTTTCAAGACAGGCTGTTACATTAATCTGGTACTACCATGTGGTGGCCTGACTTCAGAGGTAAGATAGAGCATTGCTTGCTATTATTGCTGTGGTTAACCAGTCTCTCCACCTAGTGGTCCTCAGAATTTATCCCTTCCTTACTCAAAAGCTGACCACTTGAGAGTTCTTCTGTTAGTTCTATTTTAGGATCCAATTAAAAAGGCTTTTGGGAACTTCAAAGTAAGTAGACAGGAAAGTCACAATGCTGCATGCACATGCTTTGAACAAGAAAGGTAAAGAAAGAGCCTAACCTTTCCAGCGCACATTTTTAGAAACAAGCTAAAGCCTCCACATGGGTTAATATCAGGCTGAGCAAAATTTACATGCTCCAAGGATTGGGCTGTCATATGTTAACTTTCCCCTTTGAGTTACATAAACATTTATTAAATGCCACCTATGTACAAATGCTGTGCTAACTGCTTGGGTTGTTATGGAGATCATTAAAACATTATGGCAGTTATGATGGAGCTTAAGTAATAGAGGAATAATACATATTTATAGATAATTAGGTAATTATTATAGAGAGTTATGGAAAGCAAAGTCATGGCAGGGAGTTATGGAAAGAGAAGTCACCTTGAAGCCAAGAAGGATTGAGTTCAGGTCTCACCTTTAATACAGGTTGTATGGCCCTCAACAAATGACTTCATCTGTCCTTGCTCTGCTCTTCAAGATCCTAAGTTCCCACAAAGATGGCAGCATTGGCACAATGAGATTCCTCACTTACGCTAATGAAATCACTATCCTTAGCCCTAATATCAATGAGAGATACAGTTGTCCTGAGACCATGTGAATCAAATCCAATTGGAGAGATTGTGGAAGACTTCAAGGAACAGCTAATAGAACAGGATTTTAAAGAATGACTAGATATTAATTGGCAAAGAGTTATACTTGTGGTTCTCTAGCCTTAATTTTCTATCTTCTTTGTTGTATCTTCAGTGAAAAAAATGGGAGTAGTCAGTGTGTGGGTGGGGGAAGCTATGAAAAGACAGGCACATAGATGCTCAGCTCCATAATTAACTAGCTTGTTTTATCTTAAACCTTTTTTTTTTTCTTTCTCAGTCCTTCCATCTTCTGTTCCTCACTGAGATAGGGCTTTTTATTGTTATTATTCCTTTTTTTCAAGTACTGGTTAGACATTCTTCATATCCTGTTCACTATACTAACTAGTCAGATGGGGTGGTTGAAATACTCCTTGCCTCCCCTTTCCTCCCAAAGCCTGGAAAAGGCTTTCCTTCCCTCTACACTTTAATTAAGCAATCTCTTCTCCTTTGAAGGCTTACTATTTACTTATTTGTTCATTCATTCCCCAACCCAGATCCTGCTAGTTGTTGCCAATCAATACCTCTAGGACATTCTCTTCCTTCCCTGAGTGGCCCTTTCCCCCTCTTCTCTCTAACTCCTGACCTCACCTTAGGGGCCTTTAGCATATATATTGTTACCTCTCAAGTTCTCTAACTTCTCAGTTCCTCATGATTTAACTCCTCCATTTCACCTCAGCTACACAGAGAGATAACCACATCTTTATTCTTGCTCTTTGTATCTTTGTTCTTGTAAATGTTCCATACCTTTAATCATTAAATCTGAAATGCCTCTTTTTTGTATTTTTATCGTTGTACCTTTTCCTCTGCTTTACTAATTTTAACCATCTCCTTTGTTCTCGAAGTGACTTCCTAAGTCTTAATTTTTCTGTTCCTTTTTCATGGTTATCATCCCAATATTAGCTATAGTCTCCCCCTCTTACTCAGTTCTACCCAATACTCTATCTTAGAATCTCCTGCCTTCTTTTCCTATTGCCAATCATGCCTTATCAAATCACAGCCTTGGATTGCTCCTGGCATTTGCTTCTTTCATTCTTATTCATATGTTGCTGAACAGAACTGGAGAAAATCACAGAATCTTCCTATTTACAAGAATTCTTGTACATTACAAATTTATATTATGCAATATTATCTGGACCCTGCCTATAACCTTATCCTTTTATCCGTAAACATTATCCTTTTTTTGAATTGATTTGCTATCCCATTTTCTAGTCATTCCAAATCTTTTCATGTCTCCTCAAGCCTCTTATAGAATCCATTTCCCTAACCCCCCCTTTTTTTTTTACTGAGAACTGCTTCATATTTCACTGAAAAATTTGACATCATTTGTTGAGAGCTCTCTTTTCTTTTTTTTAATTAAAGCTTTTTATTTGCAAAACGTATGGATTTTTCAACATTGATCCTTCCAAAGCTTTCTGTTACAAATTTTTTCTTCCTATCCTCCACATGACAAATTGAATATATGTATACATGTTTATAGTTATATTGCTGTAGAAGAAAAATTGGATCTACAAGAAAAAAAAAAACCTGAGAAGGAAAACAAAATGCAAGCAAAAATCAATAGAGAACATGAAAATGCTAGGTTGTAGTCCACCTTAGATCCCACAGGCCTCTCCCTGGTTGTATATGGCTTTCCTCATCATTGGTTTGAAACATGTAATTGTTGAAGAGAGCCATGTCTATCAGAATTGATCATCAACAATTATTGTTGTTGCCGTATATAATGATCTCCTGGTTCTGCTCATTTCACTCAGCATCAGTTCATGCAAGTCTCTCCAGGCATCTCTGAAATCATCCTGCTGGTCGTTTCTTACAGAACAATAATACTCCATGACATTCGTATACCATAATTTATTCAACCATTCTCCAATTGATGGGCATCCATTCAGATTCCAGTTTCTAGCCACTTCAAAAAGGGCTGCCACAAACATTCTTGCACATGTGGGTCCCTTCCCTTCCTTTAAGATCTTTTTGGGATATAGGCCCAATAGAAACACTGCTAGGTCAAAGGGTATGCACAGTTTGATAACTTTTTGAGCATAGTCCCAAATTGCTCTCCAGAATGATTGGATCCATTCACAGTTCCACCAACAATGTATCAGTGTCCCAGTTTTCCCACATCTCCTCCAAAATTCATCATTATCTTTTCCTGTCATCTTAGCCAATCTGACAAGTGTGTAGTGGTATCTTAGAGTTGTTTTAATTTGCATTTCTCTGATCAATAGAGAGCACCTTTTCATATGACTAGAAATAGTTTTAATTTCATCATCCGAAAATTCTCTGTTCATATCCCTTGACCATTTATTGATTGGAGAGTGGCTTGAATTCTTATAAATATGAGACAGTACTCTATATATTTTAGAAATGAGGCCTTTATCAGAACCCTTAAATGTAAAGATGATTTTCCAATTTATTGCTTCCCTCCTAATCTTGTTTGCATTAGTTTTGTTCTCTCATTTTTTTTTCTTTGCATCTTTCATCATTCATATTTTACCCTGATCTCACACAAACAAATAACCTGTTTTCTTGCCAAAGCAAATTCTTCTACCTGTGTTTTAGATCCCATCCCCTTCCAATTTCTTCAGCAAATTGCCTATCCTTCCTATTCTCTATTATCTTCAGGCTCTCTGTACTGGCTTCTTTCTTGCCACTTACAAACATGCCCAACCTCCTTAGTCTTTAAAATAAATAACCCCAAACCTCACTTGAGCTGGCTATTTCCAACAGCTATCATCTTATATTTCTCTTTTACTTTTGACAAAGCTCTTTGAGAGTGCCACTTACATTTGGAGATTTTACACCTGTCACATTTGACATGTTGAATCTCCTCCTCTATATTCTCATGCCTTTTAGTTTTTTATGACACCATTTTATCTTGGTTTTTATCCATTCTAACTTCTTCTTATTCTACTTAACTGTCTTGCATCTGTTAACCATTGTCATATTCCAAGAATCTTCTTGGGCTCTCTTCTCTTTTTGCCCTATATTGTCTTGTTTGATTATTTCTTTAGGACTCATATTTTTGATTAAAATTTATTCAAATGATTCCTACTGTTTTTTTTTTTTATTTTGTTTTGTTTTTGCTGAGGCAGTTGGGGTTGAGTGACTTGTCCAGGATCACACAGCTAGGAAATATTAAGGGTCTGAGGCCAGATTTGAACTCAGGTCCTCCTTACTTTAGGGCTGGTGCTCTATCCACTGGGCCATCTAGCTGCCCCAGTTCTTAGTTATTTATTTCCAGTCCTGGTCTTCCTTTTGAGCTCCAGTTTGAATCTCCAATTCCATTTGGATGTTTAGATCTTCCACTTCTGGAGTAGGAGATCTAAATTCTAACTTCTTTATTATGCTTTGTTATTTACCACCATCCTATTACTTATTCTCAGAATTTCAAGATCATCCTAAACTCTTCATTCTCACTCACTCCATGTATAAAATCCATTGCCAAATCTTATCATTTCTGCCTTCACACCTTTTTATTTTCCTTATTCTCTCTACTAAAGCCTTAGTTCAGTCCTCATATCACCTTGAACTACTGCAATAATCTTCAAAACTCTTTCCCCTCTCTACCCTATTTTAGATACCAAAATCATTTTTCTCAGACATATATCTGGCAATGTCACACCTTTCCTCAATGAGGAGGTCCTGTGGCTCTTTGTTTTAATCATGATAAAAATAGTCATATCTTCAGAATTTTGAGCTCTTTTTAGCCTAGAACCTTTTCACCTTTTCAATCATTTTATATTTCCCTTCATATTCCATGATCTAGCAACACTGGCCCATATTCCAGGTCCTTGTCTTTACTTAACTGTCTGCAATTCCTGGAATATTTTGTTTTCTCCCTTATGATTCTTGGTTTTCCTAAATACCTTTAAGATTTAGCTTAAAGACCACATTCTGAAAGAGGTCTTTCCTATTCTCTCAGAACTTCCAATCCCTTATCACCCTTCCAATCCCTTATTATCCCTCTTCTAAATGCCTTTCCTTCTATCTGGTCTCTTTTCTTTAATAAACTTAATTATTTATGTGTTTTCCTTTATATTACAGTGTACATGTTTTCAGAGCAGGAATAGGGGTTTTTATTTTTATTTTTATTTATTAATGTGTGTGTGCATGGGTCCATAGAACTTGGCACAGTACTTGGCATATAATAAATGCTTAATAAATGTTTGTTGACTTATTGATTAATCTGACTAAATGTTGATGGATGTATAGATTGCTGTAACAATTTTGAAAAACACTTTGAAATTATGCTAGGAAAAAACTAAAATATTCATACTCTTTGACAATGAGATCTTACTGCTTGGCATATACCTCAAGGAAGTTAAAGTTAGAAGAAAAAAAACCTCATATACACTACAATTTTAATAATAGCACTTTTTGTAGTCTCAAAAACTGGAATCAAAGTAGACACCCATCAATTGGAGAATGGCTAATCAAATTGTGCTATGTGAATGTAATGGGATATGACTCCATCATAAGAAACAAACATAAAGAACATGAAGACAAGCCTGATGATTTATATGAAGTGACAAAATGCAGTAAGCAGAGCCACAAACGATAGAGAACTGTGACAACCACATAAATAGAAACAACAAAAAGCCAACACAGCAAAGGGAATTCTGTGTAATTATGAGAAATCTTGGTCCCAAATAAGAGACAAGAAAATGTTTCTTGTTTCATTCTTTGAATTGGTGGGGGGGTTTATCCTGGTGGAACATTGTATATTCTGTTAGATTTTTTTTTCTTTTCCTTGTTTTTTCCCTTTCCCTTTCCCTCTCCCCTTCCCTTTCCCTTTCCCTCCCTCCCTTCCCTCCCTCCTTTCTGCATTCCTGCCTTCCTTCCTTCCCCTCTCTCATCTTTCCTTCCTTCTTCCCTTTCCCTTTCCCTTTCCCTTTCCCTCCCTCCATTTCTTTTCTTGAGGTAGTTCTGCAGATATATATGAAAAGACATAGTGTAAAATAAGTTATATGAATTAGCATGTCTTTTAAAAAGGTAAGTGATAACATGATAGGTGAGCCTTCATATGTGTATGAGAGAATATTGGACAGAGCAATTGTCCTGTTATTAGTAAATCAATCACATTAATTTTGGACCTGCTTGGTGCCACACTGAATGTTAGGTGCTGTAGGAGACACTGGTAGAATGCAAAGGAAGTAGAAAATTTGTTCCCTAACAACAGTGAGACAAAGAACCAGAGAATTTTCAGAGCAAGAGTATCTTTGTTGTGTTTCAAAAATATATTTGTATTTATTTTGTCAAATATTTCTAATTCATTTATAAAATTTTTAAATATTCCTTTCTCAAAATTTTGACTTCTAATGCTATATTTCCATATTAGCTCTATTTTAAAAGAAAACACACGCACACCTAGAAAAATAAAATTAAAAAAAATTCTGTGCTTCAATATGGATTCAGATTCTGTCAGTTCTTTTGTCTGGATATGGATAACATTTTTTTTTTATCATGGGTCCTTTGGAAGAGTCTTGGATCAATGATGTCTTGATCAGAGTAGCTAACTCTTTCACAGTTTATCATTGCTGCAATTTTTCTGTTACCATATACAGTGTTCTCCTGGTTACCCATTTTTCAAATAGTGTAGACAGTGTCTGGATTAATTGTTTCTTAAATATTTGATAAAATTTCTTTGTAAATCCTTCTGAGCCTAAGTATTTTTTTTCCTTAAAGAGCTTATATATAGTTTGTTCAATTTCTTTTTCCAAGATGAGGTTAATTAAATATTCTACTTTCTGTTTTCTTAAACTGAACAACTTATTAAGTTATTTTGTAAATACTCCTCCTTTTACTTAGCTTATTAGTTTTCCCGGAATACAGTTGGGCAAAATAGCTCCTAATAATTGCTTTAATTTCATCTTCGTCTGTGATGCTTTTACCCATTTCATTTTTGATACTGGTAATTTTATTTTTTACTTGTATTTTTAAAAATCCAATTAACCAATGGTTTCTTTTATTGTTCTTCCCTTCTCCCACATATAACCATCACCTGGTTTTATTTGTTAATTTGTCCAATTGTATTTTTTAACTCTTAATTTTATGAAACTATTAATATTCCAAATTTCTATTTTGGCATTTAATAAGGGATTTTAAATTTGTTTTGTTTCTAATTTTCTTTTTTATCTGTATGCTTAATTTACTGATTTGCCCATTCTTTGTTTGATGTCCTTATTTAGAGATTTAAATTTTTTCTATAAGTACTGCTTTGACTTCATCCCACAAATTTTGGTGAGTTGTACGATTATTGTCATTGTCTTTAGTAGAATTATTGATTGTTTCTGTGCATTTTTCTTTGACCCACTCGTTCTTTAGTATTAGATTGTTTAGTTTCCAATTAATATGCAATCTATTTTCCATAGCCCTTTATGCATTTCATTTTTAATTGCATTGTGTTCTGAAAAAAGGGTGATTAATCTTTTTGCTAAGTTTATACTCTACTACGTAATCAGTTTTTGTGAAGCCATTGTTTATACTGAGGAAAGGGCATACTTTTTTTTTTTTTTTTAAATTCTCATTCATCTGTCTTCAGGGATCTATTTTATATTTTACTTTTCTAAGATTCTATTCATCTCCTTAAATTCTTTTAAAATGTATTTTATGGTTAGATTTATCTAACTTTGAGATAGGAAATTTGAGGTTCCCTTACTAGTATAGCTTTTCAGTATATTTTCTTCTATAATTCATTTAAATTTTCCTTTAAGAATTTGAATGCTATGCCATTTTGTGCACATACACTTAACATTGATATTACTTCATTTTCCACAAATCCTTTAAGCAAAATCAGTTTCATTACGAGTATCTTTTAATTAAGTCTATTTTTGTTCTTCTTTGTCTAAGATAACGATTGCTGGCCCTGCTTTTTTTTTTTTTTTAATTTCAACTGATGCATAATACATTCTTCTCCAGTCCTTTATTTTAACTCTGTGTTTCCCTCTGTTTCTTATATACAATATATTGTTGGATTTTGGTTTCTGATCCATACCCTTTTTCATTTTATAAGTGGGCTCAACCTATCAACATTTATAGCTCTGATTACTAGCAGCATATTTCCCTCCATTTTTTTTTGTTTTTCCTTTTCTTTCCCTTTTTATCTTGTCTTTCCTCTAATTTGTGTTTTAATTCCAAGCATTGCCTTTCTTTCTTCTTCCTCCTTTTTAATCATTCTTCCTTTGTCTTTTTTGATTCCATTCCATTACACTTCCCTGTTGGGTAAGATAAATTTGTATACTCTGTGTGTGTGTGTGTGTATGTGTGTGTGTGTGTGTGTGTGTGTGCGCATTTTGCCTCTTAACTAATTTGGATGACTGAGGTTTATCACCTTCCTCTTTTCCTCTTCCCCTTTAAAAGCACTTCTTTGTGTGTTTCTTTTATGCAAGATTATTTTCTTCATTGTTCCTTCCTTCCTTCCTTCCTTTTTCCCCTTCCCTTAGGACATCCCTCTTTCTTACTTATCCATTTTTTTTTTTACTTCATCCCAATATAATTGACTTACTCCCATGCCCTTTGTCTGTGTTTTTATGTTCCTTCTAACTGGACTAATAATGATAAAGTTGTAAGAATCATTTTTATGGGAAAGTAAACAGTTTAACCTTTTTGAGACTTTTATGCTTTCTCTTTCAAGTTTATCTTTTTATGCTTCTCTTAAGTCTTGTATTTGAAAATTCAATTCTTTTCATCAGGAATGCTTGAAAGTACTCTATTTCAATAAATATTCATCTTTTCCCTTGAAGGATTATTCTCAGTTTTATGAGTAGGTGGTTCTTAGTTGCAATCTAAGCTCTTTGGCCTTCCAGGTGATGACCTTCCAGGAATCCTTTGTTCCTTTAACATGGTATCCAAAATTCTTTCAGGTGGTGATCAATGTATTCTTTCAGTTTCTATTTTACCCTTTGATTCCAGGATATTGGGTCAGATTCCTTTATATTATTTTATTTTTTATTTGCAAAACATATGTATGGGTAATTCTTAAACGTTAACCCTTACAAATAGCTTTCTGTTACAAATTTTTCCTCCCTACTCCCCACCCCTCCCCTAGATGGCAGAATATCCACTACATGTTAATTATGTTAAAATACTTGACAAACCAAATATATGTATACATATTTCCACACTTATCATTGTTGTGCAAGAAAAATCGTGTCTACAAGAAAGAAAAATCGTGTCTACAAGAAAGAAAAATCAGAGAAAGGAAACACAATGCAAGCAAACATCAATCGAGAGCATGAAAATGTTATGTTGTGGTCCACATTTCACATCCCTCTCTCTGGGTGTATATGACTTTCTTCAGTGAACAATTGGAACTGGTTTGAAACATTTCACTGTTGAAGAGAGCCATGTCCATCAGAATTGATCATCATATAGTATTGTTGCTGCCGTGTATAATGATCTCCTGGTTCTGCTCATTTCACTCAGCATCAGTTTATGTAAATCTCTCCAGACCTCTCTGAAATCGTCCTCCTGGTCATTTCTTACAGAACAATAATATTCCATAACATTCATATACCATAATTTATTCATCCACTCTCCAATTGATGGGCATCCAGTTTCCAGTTTCTAGCCACTACAAAAAGGGCTGCCACAAACATTCTTGAAAATTTATAATTTCTTGAAATATGGTATCTAGACATTTTCTTCAGTTGTGACTATCAGGTAGTCTAATAATTGCTAACTTTATAATTTCTTGAAATATGGTATCTAGGCTTTTTCTTCAATTGTGACTGTCAGGTAGTCTAATAATTGCTAACTTATTGCTCCCTAATGTATTTTTGAGCTCAGTTGTTTTTTCTGATGAGATTTCACATTTTAATTTTTTTAAAATTCTCTTGACTTTGTTTTATTTTATCTAGTTATCTCAAAGTCATCAGCTTCCATTTGTTCAATTCTAATTTTTGAGTATTTCCTTCAGTGAACTTTTATACCACTTCCTCCATTTGACCAGTTCTGCTTTTTAAGGAGTTATTTTAATCATTGAATTTTTTTTTGACCAATTCTTTTTTTAAGGTATTATTTTCTTCACTATCACTTCAGTGATCACTGTCTCTTCATAATTGACTTCCTTTTTTTCTCAATTCTTTACCCAATTTTTTCCTCTATCACTCTTGATTTTGAAAATGATTTTAGCTCTTCCAGGAATTCTTGTTAAGCTTGTGTCAAATATGAATACATTTTTCTTTTTCTTGGAGGCTTTGGTTGTAGCTCTTTTCACATCAATGTCTTCCAAATTTGTTCTTGATCTTTCCTTTCACCATGGTAGCTTTTTATGTTCGGGTTTTTTTTTCCTTCTTTCAGACTTTGAAAAAAAATTTTTTAAATTTAAATTTAAATTTTTAAATTTTAAATTTTTAAATTTTTTTTTATTTATTTAAATTTTTTTTTCTTTTTAAAGCTTTTTATTTGTATAACATATGTATGGATAATTCTTCAACATTGATTCTTACAAAGCTTTCCTTTACAAATTTTCCCCCTAGTGTCTTCCCTTCCCCTAAATGGCGGGAAGTCCACTACATGTTAATTATATTAAAATACTTGACAAGTCGAATATATGTATACATATTGCCATACTTATCTTGCTGTGCAAGAAAAATCGTATCTACGTGAACAAAAAAAATCAGAAAAAGGAAACAAAATGTAAGCAAACATCAATATAGAGCATGAAAATGTTATGTTGTGGTCCACATTTTGTATCCCTCTCTCTGGGTGTATATGGCTTTCTTCACTGAACAATTGGAAGTGGTTTGAAACATTTCACTGTTGAAGAGAGCCATGTCCATCAGAATTGATCATCACATAGTCTTGTTGTTGCTGTGAATAATGATCTCCTGGTTCTGCTCATTTCACTCAGCATCAGTTCATGCAAGTCTCTCCAGGCATCTCTGAAATCCTCCTGTTGGTCGTTTCTTACAGAACAATAATATTCCATAACATTTATATACCATAATTTATTCAGCCATTCCCCAATTGATGGGCATCCATTCAGTTTCCAGTTTCTTGCCACTACAAAAAGGGCTGCCACAAACATTCTTGCACATGTGGGTCCCTTTTCTTCTTTTAAGATCTCTTTGGGATACAGATTCAGTAGAAACACTGCTGGGTCAAAGGGTATGCACTTTTTGAAGGGTAACTTTTTGAGCATAGCTCCAAATTACTCTCCAGAATGGCTGTATCCGTTCACAGTTCCACCAGCAATGTATTAATGTCCCAGTTTTCCCACATTCCCCATTATCTTTTCCTGTCATCTTAGCCAATCTGACAGATGTGCAGTGGTACCTCAGATTAGCATTATATGTCTTAATTTGTATTTCTCTGATCAATAGTGATTTGGAGCACCTTTTTTTCGGACTATTTATTGACTTTGAATTTTATGTTAATGTTGGGCTTTGTGTATATGTGAGGTAGGGTGGAGGTGGAGGGACACTGTTCAAAGCTTCAGACTTTTTTTTTTTAATTGCTATTTTCACAGTTTATTCTGGAAGTTTGGAAGTTTTTGGTGCTTTCAAAGTGGTGTGCTCTTGGGAAAGTTGATTTAACTGCTGTCCTGGTCTGCAGTTTGATCCTTACGTTGAATGTCCCTTCATTCTTTGAGACTGCAATTGATACTGCTCTCTTGAGACCAGAAGTAATATTGTTCCTTAGGGCCTCTTTCCCCTTGGGATTGCAAATGATACACAATTCGATACTCTTCCTCAGGGCTTCTAGCTTCTTGTTTACTAAAAATACTCCTCTCTGCACTTGGACTAAGAACCAGGAGTAGATATAGGTAATGGAGTCCTGTGCATATGCTCACACAAGGGTCTTCAGTATCTTTTTCTGAGGGGTTGCTTCATTGGAACGTTGGAGATATCATGTGTCAAGTCTACAAGGCATTAGAGGTATTCTGCGCAGCCCAAAAATACAATACTAAATCTACTGGGTGAAGTTATAGGCAAGAAAGGGATTTTTTGCTTACTATGAAAATTTTTAAAATATTTAGAATTATCCTATTATACATTGGAATTACTTATAAGTAGAGCATTCCCTATCCCTGGAAATGTTCTGGCAGAGATTACCTAAGTTGCTGGTATCAAACTAGATGACCTCAAGTATTCCTTCCAGCTTTGACACTATGATTGTGTTATCCTGTGATATCACTAGCTATTAGCCGAGACTGGATATAGAATTTACTAAGCTAATGGTGTGATTCAGGAGCAGAGCCCATTTTTCTTGAAATATAAGGAATGTCATATTAAATGATCTAACTTTGTGAAGTACATTTATGTCGAAATAATGGGATGGTTGAAACTAGACTGAAAAATGTCTATTTATCTGGGGGGGGAAATCCTTGCATTTCCCCTTTAGTCTCTGTTTTCCCTCTCCCCAAGGCTCTGTATTAAATTATAGTCACAAGTCCAATGAAATATGCTTCTCAGTTATTTAAACCTGTTCATGATGAAATGTGGCATCAGGGAGTGACCTAGTATCATATTTGCGTGGCAAGCTGAGTCAGTCGATATTTTTTAAGCAGTCACTGTATGCCTGGTTTTGAAAGAATTATAATGCTAATAGAAATGGAATATTCTTTGGTGGTGTTTATATTTTGCTTGAGGGTAACGCTACAAAATGCAGTACATTCTATGTTCTTGCTTTCTATATTATGAAGTTCCTTCCAGTTGTAACATTTGGTGTTCCAAGGCCTAATGATCTATATTGTGTTATCAAATCCATTTCAGTTCTGGGTGTCTATGGTTATTTCTTGCCTCATCATCATTCCTTCTTCCCCCTCCCCTCTTTTACTCTTCCCATCATTGGTCCTGGTTCTCCTTCACCAGTTTAGTAGTATTTGTTATTTGTCCATTTTAAATTGCCCATTTACAGAATAGAAAGTGATGGAAGGTGATCTTTTCCAATTACTGTTTTTCCCTTTCTGTGAGAAGAATCTTCAGTCTCTTTTATCTTGGAGACTGTCATTTAGTATTCTATTTGCATCATGGACCTAGGTATCTGTGTTGGAGTAGTGACCCTCATTTCACCCCATTGGCTACTGTGCAGGCAGCCATAGGGCACTGGTAATGCTTTTAACATGGCCCAATATTCTGGTCACATTTTCACTCTCATTATAAACAAGGCTATTTTTAGTACATTCAAATTTAAAATCTGCCTCCTAAGCTCCAGGCGAATTTATTGAGCTGCTGTACGTGTTTCTGAAAGGAATTCTCTGCTGAGTGGTCTGATTTGGGGGGGGGGGGGTGGAGAGGGGAACAACCCAACCTTCTGACAGGCAGCTCTGCATTATTTAACTGCTAGAGCTATATTTAGCTACCGCTCCTGGGCCCTGCCATTGTGTTATTTTACCAAGGGATGCTGCAATTTCCTTGCTCAGTGGCTTAGCAAGACAGACTAGGAGATGGATGAGCTGGGTAAACATTTTGTGGTGCATTGAATGTGCACTAAATGTGTTTCTTCCATAATTTACCATACCATGAACAGACTCCAACAAATCTTAGAAGTGTCTTTACTCATTTTGGGGAGCTATTTCTGGCTTTGCTTCTTAGAATATGTGAATCAAGATCCTAGGTGAGTTAGAATCTAATTATGAAAAACATAGCCATTTCAAAAGGTCTTTATTTAGTGAAAAGAACACTGAGTCAGGAAATCTGGATTCCAGTCTCTGCTCTGCCATTAATTACAAGGTTTGCAACTTTGGCAATAGTACCTGTAGTAGTACTTACAAATAACATTCCTTTTGATTTTTCAAGGATCTGTAATTTTGTTACACATGTGAATACTTCATCACCTGAAGAAAAGATCACTTCATGTCTTAGGAAATGATCTTTGTGAGTTGTAGTGACAGCAAAAAAATGATCAAGTTTAGCTTCATATAATAGACATTCAATCTGTTTTTAATAACTTGCTTCTACCTGAGAGAGCTGGCACATCACTGGTCTAGATTTCATGAGCATTTAAGGGTCTCCACAGTTCAGCCTTATGTCACATTAGTCCTCTTGATTCATTCAGTTTCTTGGCCAAACTTAATTACCAGGTACAGCATTCTGCATCCTATCTTTGTGCCATGGAGGACTCCTCTAAGGCTCACATGTATGTACTACTTCTTCCTCTTTGACTCTCAAATCCTTCCCTTCCTTCATGGCTCAACTCTGATCTGCTACTTCAAGTCTTTGATTGCCTTCACATCCTTCCCCCTCAAGTTGTTAATGCTCATTTTCTCCTCTAACACCCATGTGTCTACACATCTATGCTTATACTATAGCTCCACAATAAAATTTAATCTCTCTGAGGGCACATTTTGTCTGCTTTGTTTTTTGTTTTTGTTTTTTGGTCTCCCATCCTCAGCACCTAGAATAGTGACTTGCCTTTTAGTAATGTTTGCTTAAATGGATTTTTGAATAAAATCTTATTCCCCATCACAGCAAAAACAAATTTGAATATCTATGAACTATATAATAATAGTTGATTATGTAGCAACTATATATGTCTATTCATATCTGTATGCATATGTATATCTGTATTTGTACATGTGTGTCTTTCTCCATATTTGTATAGATAAATATAGATATAGATACACATATGTATCTTTCTAACTTAAGGCTTCCAATACTAAGAAAAGAAGTTTCTAGGTTTCTTTAACTTAAGTTCACATTCCTAAGGACAGAGCAGAAATTCCAAGCCCACCATTAATGCAGAAGTTTCCCTTGATCTCTCTGTCCATCTTGATTCACTGAGCTGAAAATCCTTTGTTGGCTCCAGTATAATTGCTCTGATTTATTCAGAACTATGTTGGCTCAATTAATAATGACCAGAATTAGCTCTTTTCCTGATGTTGTCTTTAAAAACCCTGCTCCTAATGAGCAATGTTAGGGAGTAATTGAGAGCAGCTGTCCCTGGATGTGCCTGAGTCCTGCCTTCCTCCTTCTCTGTGCTTTCTTCCATAGGAAACCTGTCAGTTCCTCTTCCCACAATGACCTAAGTTGAGCGCCTTACAGTTCTCAGTGGAGGAAATGGTTATTCTCCATATTCACATTTCCCTTCAGCATTTTCACTCCTGGTGAAAAGCAAAAATGAAGCATGGCTAGCTAACCTGGGCCCATCCCCCAGATGAAAGCCTCTAGGAGGAATTCACCAGTGAGCTAAAGGGGCTGAAATGGTGGAGGCATGTCCTAGTGTGAGAAGGCCTCAGGCACTGAAGGAAATTTTAGGATGAGAAGGCAGCTGAATCATGTTGGTAAGGTCTGGGAAGTTAGAAATATACTAAGGACTATTTTTAATTTATGCCTTTGTTGCCTGACTTCCTAGCACAGTCCCTTGCACATATTATATATTTAATACATGCTTTTTGAATAAGTGAATGACAAAAGTGCTGGAAGAGAGCCAGAGTTGCCATGTTTATTCTCATTTTAGAGAAAAGGAAATTGAGGAATTCAAATGCTATTCCATTTCTCACAATGTTAAGTGGCAGAGCCAGGATTTGTACCTAAGTCTTTGGCTTCTAGATCCAGTAATTTTTGGTTTGTCCAGGATCATATAGACTCCTAGAGTCCTTGAGGCATTAAGAGACCTCAAAAAACATTCAATCCCATCATTACTGACAGCTTGAATGCTATTTATGGTAAAGTCAGGATGCAAATCTTAATCTCCCTTTTCAGTGTGATTTCCAATGTCCTTGTTTTGTCTCAATAAGAAGACAAAATGTGTCCCTCCCTTTATTAATAGCTCAAGTTGCACTCAAACATTACTATTAGTGGACTTCACATTTTTCATTTTGAAACACTAGTAGAGTCTGTACAAGATTTTCTGAAGGTGGCCAGCTTCTCTTCTGTAGTTTGAAGCATTGCGCCTATGACTTTATGAATTTGGGTTGCCTAAGAAAGTTGTCTTAGTAAATGATAGAGGCTAATAGAAAATTTCTATTCAGGCTCCTCAGAATAGAGAGGTATTTTCAAGAAATTGAATGAGAGAAGACATGAAATATTCATTTCTTGATAAATGTTATAGCGGTGAAAAAAAGTGGGGAAAATGGCTTATTTTCATTTTGAACAAAAAAGATACAGAGAAGATGCATGAGGGTGAAAGCAGCAAGGGCTAGGGCTAGGGGAGGTGGTCATACGTTGCCTTCTGCTCAGTAAGGTTGAAGAAAATTGTTCCTTGACCTAGTAATTTGCTTTGTATATTTAGGTAACTGTTATATATACAATGTGAGAGAACCTCCTGGGGCTTTATTTCATTGAGCAATAGCATCAGGAGATTATTCAAAGAACAATTGAAAAATCCCCCACTGGGAACACCTGATTTCCAACCCCTTTAAATGCCCAGAGATTGGCCCCCTGAAGAGAGAATCAAGGAATTACCAGGATGGTAACAAAGAGGTTTGAGACTAGTGGTGAAGAGGGCTATTACAGGGTTCTTGGCTAAAGATTTAAGAGGATCCTTAGGAAAGGCAGAGAGGGGTGAATGTGTGTGTGTGTGTGTGTGTGTGTGTGTGTGTGTGTGTTTTGTGTGTGTGTGTGTAATAAGTGATTAATTTTTTTTCTTTTTTTTTTTTTTTTTTTTGCTTTTTGCTGAGGCAATTGAGGTTAAGTGACTTGCCCAGGGTCACACAGCTAGGGAATGTTAAGTGTCTGAGACCAGATTTGAACTCAGGTCCTCCTAACTTCAGGGCTAGTACTCTATCCACTGTACCACCTAGCATCACCCAAGTGATTAATTTCTAATGAATAAATTCCAAGACTTTACTGTGTCATGAATCATTCTATGGACCTATAGATCATCCTTTTTTGATATTTTCTTTCTATCACACTGTATTTTCATGGCTAAGTGTCTAGCTCCATATCTTCTCCCCAATACTCTCAGCATTTGACTTCTAATTTTCTGTGAGTTGAAGTCATATCTTCCTGATACTCAAGTCAAATATTACCTTTTTCATGAAAATTTCTCAGGCCTCCTTTCTCAAATTTCTCATGAAACATTGCCTGTCTTTCCTTTTCTCTGTCATATTCTCTCTCATACCTTGATTCAGTCATTCAATCAACAAGCATCTATCAAATGCTTATGTGTTCAGAAGCTAAGGGTACAAAGGCAAAAATTTCTAAGCTCAGTAGGCACCCATACATTCTTACATATAGAAAGAAATATATATTCTGTCAATTTTTTTTAGACATTATAATCAATGAATCTCAAAGCAGGAAGACATCTCAGAAATATGAAGTCTCTATAAAGCAGGAACCCCATGTCTACAAGAATTTATCCAATATCTCCTTAAATATTTCTAAATTAAATGCATATATTAAAGCAGTCTGTTCCATTTTGAGGCATCATTGACCTACTTGGTGCAGTGAATAGGGTGCTGGACCTGGAGTCAGAAAGACCTGTGTTAAAATCTGCCCTCAGACACTTCCCAGCTCTGTGATTCTGGGCAAATCACTTAATCCTTATTTTTCTCATCTGCAAAATGAGATATAGAAGAAAATAGCAAATAATTCCAGTATTTTTGCTAAGAAAACCCTAAAAGGGATCACAAGAATTATATGTAATTGACACTATTGCATAACAACAAACTCAAGGAGCTCCCATTCTAATGATAGAATTACTGAAGATCCAAGCCAATTCATCATGTATTCATTTTTATATATCTTCTTTTCCCTTTTCTTTTACTAACTTTGTACTTTCACCAACTCTTCTTAAGACTTTAATTTTATCTTCTTTTCCCTAAGTCTCAATATATGATCTCTACTAATTAAATTGGACCCAATTCATGTGCTGCTTCTCAGATCTTTCTCCTTAGTACCCCTGAAAGATAAAAGTGATCACCCTTTTCTCATATTTTTCATGACACACGTGCCTTTTTCCCTATCACATTTTATTTTTTATCATATTAATTCCAATTAATTAATCAACAAACATTTATAAGTGCTTGCCATGTTCCAAGAACTACAGATACATTAGGAAGGGAAGTTGCCATCCATCTCTTTGTTTCTCAGATAGTCATCCTCTTTCTTTTCTTATCTCTTTTTCTTTCTTTCTCTCTTCTTTCTCTCTCCCTCTCTTTCTTTCTTTCATCTATCATGTATCTGTCTGTCTGTCTATCTAGCTAGCTAGCTAGCTAATCTTGTTTGGATCTGGCCACTCTCAGTGTAATAATAGAGCCTGACTTCAGCTAAGCAGCTAGATCTCCTAGATGTGTAAAGTCTGCACTTCTCATGAGGACAAGATACTCTCAATGGGCCTTAGAAATAGAACACTGGCCATTACAGTTGGAAGGAATCTTTAGTACATAAAATGTCAAAAATAGTGGGGATCTTACAGACATATAATTTAGAATATTAGAGCTAAAAGGCCCGTTAGAACACAGTAGCTCAACACAGAAAATAGCCTTTGGCCATGAAGTCAATGTTCCCATTAGACTAAAAATTTACTAACTGAAGTTGGAAGCTGGAAAGTTTTTGTCTGCTGACCTAATGAGGGAGCTTGCCAAAGATGAGACATGAGGTGAAAGGCCATGGGAGAGGAAAGGGATTGAATAACTGAAAAGGAAAGGCAGAAACAAATTAAATCAAGAGTCAGGAACATAGAGAGCCTCATACAATTGGAGGCTTTTTCTGAGGGGCACTGCTTTAGACCCTTCCAAATTTGACACTGAAAAAAAAAAATCTTTTGAGGAATGGACTTTCAGCCTCTCACACATAGACAAACTCTTTGCCTGTTAGAGGGTTAGATGTGTGATTGATTTTCTTAGGATGGTGGTAGTTGACATTTTTTTTTTTCTTTCCCAAGTTGGTGACATCCCACATATTTCTTGCTATTAAATGCTTAGGAGTTTAAGCCCTGGTTTCACATCCTGATTTTAAGACAGATGAGCATAGTGAAATTACCTTAGCACTCAGAGTTCTTTTTTTTTAATATGTAAAATGGGGAGAATTGTTTTTAGACTACCTCCAACCAAAATTGTAAAGGTCTCCCACACTCACAGTGTTAAGAATAATATTCTTATTGCTTGCTCATTTCATAGGAACCTCTTTCTCAGACTTGCATCTCTTCAGTGTGTTTTCTTTGCTGTAAGTTATGTTCCTGGTTCTGTTTTTGCTGTTGATGAAAGCTGAAACTGACAAGAGTAGAGATGGGAGCTAATTTATAGCCAACCAGGCCCGGGGCAACCCTTTCAGCAGCGTGAACATTTCAGGAAAATGAGATCTTTCCTATTCTGTTGAGTGAAGCGCCAGCACCAAAACTGAGCCCCTGGTTACTTCCCCTAGCAGAACTGGATATTTGTGAGCTGCTTCATGTTTCTGTGCAGCTCTGGAGGGTTAAGCTATAATTGAATCTCAACCAATTCAGTTTAAATGAATGGAAATAGTATTTTACTCCTATTGCAATCAGATAAAAGCATCATAATGCCTATTAAGCATGACATGCCCAGGAATAGCTTTGCTCAGTGTTATATTTGAATTCTCAGAAGTCATAGAGAGGCTAGGGATTTAATGAAGGCACAACAGGGTTTAGGTAGGAATTATAGACTATTAAAGATGAAATGGCCTTGAGAATATAGAATGATAAGAACTGTAAGGGACGTTACAATTCAGAACATACAGTGTTAGAGCTGGAAGATACTTGAAACCATAGAATGTTAACAATTTGAGTTTGAAGCCAAGACTGATATTAAAGACAGGTCTTTGTCAATTTCTTCCAGTTTCACCTTTCTTGTGAATAGACCCTGAGGGTCTGTCCTAATCCCATTTTTATTCTTTTTGCCTGCACAATTTCCCTTGGTTATTTCATCTACTTTATGGCTTCATTGAATACTTCCCTGAGAATAACTTCTAATTGTAAATTTCTAGTTTTCTCTCTGTAATCTGTTCCCTTTTTCTCCATTTCTAATGCCATCATCCTACTTCAAGAGCTATTTTCCATCTTGCTTTGACTATTCTAATAGCTTATTTGGTTTCTTTCCTTCTCATCTTTTCAAAGCATCCTTCACATAGTTTCCACGTTAATCATTCTATTGCACAAACCTGGTTATATCACTTCTCAGTTCAAAAATCATTTGTGATGGGGCAGCTAGGTGGTACAGTGGATAGAACACCAGCCTGGAAGTCAGGAAGACCTGAGTTCAAATCTGGTCTCAGGCACTTAACACTTCCTAGCTGTGTGACCCTGGGCAACTCACCTAACCTGAATTGCCTCAGCCAAAAAAAAAAAAAAAATCATTTGTGATGTTCTTTTTGCTTCTAGGATAAAATATAAATTCCTTGGCTGAACTTTTAAGGTGTTCCACAATTTGTCTTCAGATTATCTTTTGAGCATTATTGCCTTTTTGCTCTATAGATTCTAATCAGATTTTGTCTTGCTTTGTCCTGCTTCTCTGCAATTATGTGGTCTATCACCCCAGCCAGGATGCATTTCCTTCTCATCTCCACTTGTGAGTTTACCTTCCTTCAGAGTTGAAGTTAGGTACTATGCCACTCCCATTTAAATATGGCTTAAAAGCCAAGATAGAGTTTATATTTCTCATATGTAGATATATATATATATAAATACATATACACAATAGTGAGTAATTTAAGATTCCTTAGCAGTCAGATAACACATTCAGATGTATGCATCAACCATATAAAACTGATAGAATCAAAAGGAGTTATAGGAAAGGGAAAAGTGAGTTAGTTGGGAAAGCCAAAGATGCAGCTTAAGATGATCTCAGTATCCTCATCAAAAAACTGGAATTTATGATTATGTTTCTTTTCTCATAAGGGAATAGGAGGAGGTGTAAAGAAGGTGATGAATTCAATTTTATACCTACTGACTATGAAGTGGCAGTGAGATATTCAGATGAAGATGAGTCTGGCAAATGCCATACTGAATGATAGACAATAATCTTCTTGCTCATGATTTAAGGTTGGGATATTGGTCAAAAGCCGAGAAAACTGCAACAATTTGTATTTGCCCTGGGGCAGTTTGCCGAGTTGACTTCCGGTCTGAGGCTGGTCGGGCTAGATTCGCACTAGGACCACGTTTTCAGCTGTTCTCGATCCACCCTTTTCCAAAGGCAGATCTGCCAAAGCACCTGCCCGCAAGCAGAGCAAAGTGGCCCAGGCGTCTCCCAGGGGCTTCCTGGGTGCCCAAAATCTGCCCCTCTATCGCAGCCCTGACTTCCGCCCCGGCTGGAGTCTGATTGCGACCAGCGGCCGATTTCCCCTGAGGCTAACCTTCTCCGGAGTTCTTTCACTGTAGATCTTTGATAGAAGTGCGTTGTAGTCCGAATGCTTGGAGTTGCTCTCACTTAGAAACCAGTTGGAAGGCTTACTGTCTGGGTTTGAGGAAATGTCCCGGGAGTTCACAGAGAAAGCTGTCCTCAGTTCGCCATCTTGGCTCTGCCCCGACAATAATCTTTGAAGAGAGAAATCTGGATTGAATAAATAGATCTGAATCCAGAGAACTATCAGGGTGAGAGATGATCATGTCCTGAACCTGGATTATAGCAAGGAGAGAAGAGAAAAAGGTGTAAATGTAAGAGGTAATTGTGTAGGTTCCGTAGTAGCTAACATTTATATAGTGCAGTAAGGTTTAAGAAGTCCTTTACATATATGTATCTCTCT
>JAJPUD010004341.1:103337-117366 GCA_023553655.1 Myrmecobius fasciatus
AACAACTTTGTGATGTAGAGGCTATTATTTTCCTCATTTTATAGATGAAGAAACTGAATCTAATAGGGGTTAAGTGGCATGTGTGGATTTAGACAGCTAGCAAGTATCTGAGGAAATAAAGAGGTTTAGGTCCTCTAGTATAGATATATTCATTGAGTGCTCTGTCCAGTTCTCCATACTGCCTCTATGGAGACTCATTAGTTAATTGAGAATAATTGGAAGAGTATGAGGACTTTGGAAGGAGGAGGAATTAAGAACAAATCTAAAGTTTCAGGCCTGGGTATATGTTGAATGAAATTGAGAAGATGAAGGAACCATCACTTGGAATCTTATTTTTGGGAAATTTTAGAGACTTCAGCAGATTTAGTGGAGATCACAGGTTTAATTTCAGACATGTTGAGTTTATGATACTGGTAGGCCAGTCAGGTAGAAATATCTGGCAGGTGCAGTTCAAATTCTAAAACTGAATTTCATTACAAAATTGAGGCGCATAAATAAAATACCAAATAAGGAGAAAATGGAGACCTAATAATGGTGGTCAATAAAATGCTAAATCTATGAGCAATTTAAAGTCATATGTCTTTTTTTTTTTTTTTTTTTGCTTTTTGCTGAGGCAATTGAGGTTAAGTGACTTGCCCAGGGTCACACAGCTAGGGAATGTTAAGTGTCTGAGATCAGATTTGAACCCAGGTACTCCTGACTTCAGGGCTGGTGCTCTATCCACTGCGCCACCTAGGTGCCCCTAAAGTCATATATCTTAAAAGGAGATGGAAGGGTCCAAATCTAAACAGTACTCACCTTAGACATGAGCCAACGTGCAGAGTGTAGGCCATGGATAATGGATTCCATTCTCACAGACTATTTAATTCCCTGTGGGCATGGCTTATATTTCCTGGGATCTGATGATAACTTCATCTGATGAAAAGAGTCATCACTAAGGATATGAATCATCAGTGACTGTGTGAGAGACTGGGGATCAGTATTCATTCAAAGACATTTTATAAAGAATCATACACTGCCATAGCTTGATCAGAAAAGATCTCAGAATGTAAATGTTAGAACATTCAGTGTTAAAACTGGAAAAAGTTTTATAACAAAGAAGATTAAAACATAGAATTTTGTGTATTAGACTTTTTGAGTTCATCTAGTTGCCACACTTTTGTTTTTTAGATGAAGACACATACCCAAAGGGACTTATTCTTTCCATTAATAATAGTTCACATTAAGCCTTTCATGGTTAAAAAAAAGCTCTTCCTTATAATAAATCTGTGAAATAGACAATGTATTAACTTCATTTTACATATAAGGAAATTCAGGCTTAGGAAGGATAAATTATATTCTCAAAGTCACCCAGCAAGTATATGTAAGGGCTGTGTAAGGGCTAAAGTTTGAAGCCAGATCTCTTCTGTTGATTTTTGTTTTACACCATGCCATCTCCTGTATGAGCATTGATTTAAACCAATAGAGTTGATAAATTGTCCATACCTCAGTATACTGGTATGGAGAGAATGGATGGAGTCCTAATATTATGAAGAAGATCTCTTCTTAAGTTTGAAATATATAATCAGATGTTTGTGTGACTTCAAGAATGCACATCAGTCATGCTATTGAGTTATTGGATACCATGTGTTAGTTCTGCTAATGGGAGCTTTCAGTTCTTTTGAGGAGGTCATTTTGCATTTCTTCCTTGTTCCCATATTGATGGTGTGCTAGTATTTATTCTTCCCTAGAATTTTAATTATATAGCTCTGGAAGACTTATACATACATTTCAGGACATCCCATTTTGGAATTAAGATGGTACTTAAATGTATTCCTTTGACATTTTCCATAAGCAACATCTCATTAAGTAATCTTTAATGTAGGCAGATAGTGATTTTCATTACTTAAATGAGTTTAAATGGAAAATATACTAATTGTTCATTGCTTCTAACAATGTGTGAATTTAAGTATAGCTCTGCTGATCATTAATAAATCAGTACAGCATTTCCACTTAAATACCATTTCCCCTCTTTCATTTTGCTGAATCTCAGTTTCTTCATTTGAAATATAGCATGGCTGGATTCAATGATCATTTTATGTCTCTTAAATTCTAAGAGTCTGAAGTGGAGTGTGAAGAGCCAGGAAGGAAAGAAATGACACCAGTGGAGGCATTCATTTGGGGAGAGATCACCACAGTGGATATAATGATGGAATTAGATAAACTTAGAACTAAAAAGCAAGAGACTTTGCTTTAAATCCTTTCCCAGTAATGACCTCAGTAATATCAGCTCTTCACCTGGCTGGGTGAAATGAAAAGCTTGAACTAAATTATATTAATAAGCCCTTCTAACTCTTTCTTTCTATAAGTCTGAGATTTTCTTTCTTTCTTTATGATTAGATGTAAAGACTCAAGACAATGATCAGTTGTTTTCATATTTCTAGCTACAGTAATCTTAACTTCTGTGAGCCTTAGTTTCTTTAAATATAAAATGAATCTAATATTTTTACTACTTTAGAGAGTTGGTATTAGGAAAAGACTTTGTAAATTCTATAATGTCATTTCAATATGAGTTGTTCATCATCATCATTGTCATTGTCATCATTGTCAATTGGTCAGTAAACAAACTTTTTTAAATGCTATGTTCTAGTCACTTGGGATAGATACAAAGAAAGGCAGAAGTAAATTACTACCCTCAAAGAAGCTCAGAGTCTATATGAGTAGACAACAGGCAATCAACTATGTACAAAGAATGCATATTTAGAATGAATTGGAGATAATCACTAGAGGAAAAGTAGTCACATTAAGGAAGATTGGGAAAGGCTTTATGTAGAAGATGGGATTTTATGTGGGACTTAAAGGAAGCTTGGAGATGAAGATGAAGAGGGAGAAAATTCTAAAAAAAAAAAAAGTTTAGCCAGTGAAAATGCTCAGAGATGGAAGATATATTATCTTGTTCTAGGAATAGCAAAGAGATTTCAGTTATTGGATGGTGTGTGTACCAGGAAATAAGATATGGGATCTTATTTTTTTTCAGTAGGTAATAGGAAATTTTTGGACTTTTGTAAATGGATGGATTGAATGACATGATCAGATCTACATTTTGGGAAGATCACTTTGACAGATGGGTGGAGGATGGATTAGAATGGAGAGAATCTTGAGACTGGGAGACCAGCCATCAATCTACTGCAATAGTTAGAGTGTTGTAATGAAAACCTGCCCTAAGATTGTAGTGTTAAAAGAGACAAGCAGGAGTGGATCATATGGGAGACATGTTTCAAAAGTAAACTCCTTAGGACTTGGCAATAGATTGGATAATCACTTGCCATTAGCAAAACTAAGCACACTATTTATCAAAAAAAGTAGCTTGTGCTAAAACACTGTTTCAACTATTTTGTTTAAAAGTTTTCTAAAATATACCATGTAAGATTGCACATAATTTAACCTCTTCTCAAAATTATATAGTTAAATTATATATTATATATATAAATTATTTATATATATAAATACATATATTATATATATATATAAATTATTTATATATATACATTATATATATAAATTATATATATATATATAAATGTAATTATATAGTTAAAAGTTATTGTAATTTACAATCTTTCAGTGATGCTTAATAAAATTATTTAAATACCTACAGTGGAATCCTTTTCACTTTTTAAAATTTCCAGACTGTTTTGCTTTTGCTATTAATTCCATTCACTCCTTTGTTGGCAGCTTGATTTGTAAAATGATCTTGTTGAAATAAGTAGCTCATGTGTCTTCCTTCCACAATGATTTATGGCTGTATGATTTCGGGCTGCTGTATATTCAACTGTTTCTGGAAAAATTTCTTTCCCACCCTACCCTTGCTGTTACCTATACTCTAGAAAGAACTGAAGATTGCTTAGGAAAATGATATAGAATTCCCCCTGTCTACCTTTCTTTAATCTGCAGACAATTCTAACTCTACAAGTTCTCTCCTGAGAACCTGAAGGTGGTTTCTTTCAGTTCTACCATCCTTTTACATAAAATCATTTTCATTTTATATGTAGTAAGTCCCTTCCACATAATATCTTCCATTTCTGACATTGCTTTATGTTCTAAATCCCTTCATTTTTGTATCTTCCATTTCTGAAATTGTTTTATATTCTAAATTCCTTCATTCTTGCTCTTCTTTTTCCTGTGTACTGAAGATACTTCTAATTCTGATGGTCTATATCTTAATATTCCTTCCATTCTTTATATTTTATGTGCTAACATTGTTGTAGACTTGATATAGAGAAAAACTTCCTAGAACTGCATATAGATGACTACATTTTATAAAGAGCTAGTGAGTTCCCTTTCAGTGGAGGTCTAGTTTATGTGTACATGGTATGACCACTTGTCAGCAATTTAGTAGAGGAAATTTCTTTCCAATAGGACACTTGGACTCAATTACCTCTGAGATCCCTTGCAATTTTAAATTTGGCGAGTCCTTTTTAGTTTCAGATTTTTTTTGCATTCCATATTTTAAGTTCCTTTCCAGTCCACCATTCATTTTTGATGCTAGTACTTTCCTTAATATTCAATATTAAGGGTTAGAAATCACAATCTTAAAGATTGATTCTCACAGCTGCATTGTACTCACTTAATATAAATGAACTTTCTTGCTTTTCCTCTAACCTAAATAGCAAATCTAATGATGTGAATATTTCTTTAGTAAGAATTCAGGTGAAGAGTGCTATTGATCATTCTTTTATATTATTATAGGTATGGTATTCTAGTTGGAACATTTTAATTTGTAGTTACCTGACATTTATAAGGTTTAATTAGCACTGAGAAAGTGTTCTCTTTTTTTTTCCTAAAGTGCTAATTAAGTGGAAACTAATGGCATTATTTTCATTTTAATGTTTCATTGACCTTAAATACAAACTGTTAGAATCACATTCACTAAAAATTGGCGCCACACCAAATCCTGTGGCTAACAACCAATGGTTGAACTTTTTGTTTCTTAAATTCAGAGTTACTAAGTAGATCAACCTGAAGTTATTATTCTTGCCACATTTCAAAGCTTATTTTACTAAATAAAAAGGAAATAATTTCAGGATATTTTGTATTTAATTATCTTTTCTACTCATGACTCATAGAAATGGAAGCTGAGAGTGAGGTTAAGAGATTTGTCCAGGGCCATACAGGTAGAAAGTGTCCAGATAGAATTTGAATTTAGTTCTTCCTCAGTTTAAGTCATACACTCCATCTATTGAGCCAATTTATTAGTTATACATTGTCCTTCACTCTTGATTCACATTTATCCTTCTGCTGTTAATGTTCTACTTTTTCTCAATCCTTGATCTTTCAAAATCTTCCTTATTAACTTGTATTCTTGAGTAATTAATTATTCTTTTCAGTGCCTATTCTAATGTTTCTTTTTTTTTAACTCGTGCTTCTAAAACCTTCTCCTTTCTCTGACCAAATGGTCTTCCCTCAATTTATTAAGAAAAGCAAGACTATATCACAAAATTTTCCTCCCAGGAGATAAGAGTATAGAATGTGGCTTTATCCTTTTTTATGTACTTTTAATCTTATACCACCCAGGTCCTTACAAGAGCTTGCTTTATTAATCATTCCTTCTTTTATTCATCTTCTCTCTCTCTCCTTTGCTATTGTTTCTTTCCTTGTTGCCTACATATATGTCCAATTCTACTGGATTCTTAGGGAAGAAAATAAAAACAGAGACAAAACACCCTTATCTGACCCTGGCATCTCCAACAAATTTTGGCTCATTTTTTACATCCTCTTTTTCATTGCTGAATACTTAGAAAGAATGCATTGCCTCTCTAATCTGTATCTGCAGAGTCCAGAGTCTTTGCCATTTCCTTCTCCAGCTCATTTTACAGATGAGGCAATTGAGGCAAGCAGAATTAAGGAACTTGCCCAGGGTCACACAAGTAGTCAGTGGCTGAGGTCAGATTTGAATTTAAGAAGATGAGTCTTCCTTACCGTAAGTATGGCACTTGATCTAGTATTATCATCTAGCTGCACATCCTAGCTGGACCTATCTAGAACACTCTTATTTTCTTATTTGAATTGATTTTTCATATTTATACCTGTCACTTTTCATATGTACACCTAGGGTAGGCTCTAGGACCTTGTATAGCATAGGTATTTATGTATCTTGAATCGAATTAGTAGGATTAAAAGGAGCTGGTGTTCTAATGGCATAATTTTGGAAAACACAAGATCATTATCTTCATCCCTTTAAAGGTTGCCTTTGATGTAAGATGATTTGTAGAAAAAGCATAAATAATCTCCGTTATACCCAAGTTTTTATTTAAACCTTTTAAGTTCTAGTCTGCTGCTGATTTTTAAATGTTTCTTTGCCTTAAAACAAGTAGTTGAACGCATACATGAAAATAGAAGATTTGTGACAGATTAGTGCACAGATACTTATTACTTTATGTTGGAAAAAATAAAAATAGAACATCTTTTTTGCTTTCAAGCCCTTCCTGTGCATTTATTAAAATATTCTAATTTATTGAAGCTAGGCAAGCTTTTTATTTAATTATTTTAGAAAGGAGGAAAGGCACAGAGTCTTCTCAATAGCTTCACAAACCTCTTTTCTTCTCTATGTGATTTTTATAAATTAGAATGGTACTTTTTTTTGGTAATTACATTCCTATTCTTCATTTTCGTGAGTGTTTAGAAACAACTAATTTGGAATGGAAATACAGAATCATTCCCTTTAGTTGTGCTCCTCCTTGATACTTAGGCCTCATCTTCTAGAGTGAAAACATGTTAAGTCTTTTTGTCAGTTGATTGTCACTACATTCCTTCCCCCTAAGCAATATCTTAGGATCACCTTAGGAGAGACCTTAGAGAACATCTAGTCCAGCCCTCTTATTTTACAAATGAAGAAACTGGCTTAGAATGGGGGAAATTACTTCTGTAAATATTATGCAAAAGAGCTAATGTACAAATGCAGATCATAGGAACAAAAACCCAGGATTCTTTCCATTGTTCCATACTGCCTTCCTGTGATTGGCTTTGAAAAAATAACTTCTGTCTTCATTTTTATGATGGTTGAAAAAGTCTTTATAAATGAAGCTATTTATTTTTGATGTGATACTGTTCCTCTAAATGAGTTAAACTTAGGTCCATGAAGATTCATGGTACTGGTTTGGATTATGCCTAAGAGACCCAAAAGTCTAAGGTTCCTGAGCCAAGTTGTCCTGTAGATTTTGGGAAAAAAACAAATATGAACAATGAAATACCCATATTCAGTCTTTCTCAGCAGATACATCTAGAGTTCTTCTATAAGACTTCCTTTATCATATCGTTTTCTTCTCTGTACTTCCCATCATAATTATAAGATTTTGAGGGAGGAAAAATTTAGTTTATTTTCATAAATAAGTTCATAGAATCTTGATTATAACCAAAGCATATACAGTATTGATATGGTCTAGCTTCTAAGGAAATATAGTAGTGGTTTTGGGATCTCCTGAACTTGGAGGACTTCTATTCTGGCAATCTCTCTGATTCCAAAGTCCTCTGGCTTTGCCGATGTCCTCCTTGACACCCCCACCCCCCACCCCACCCTATTCCCCAGCCCAAATTTAGGAATGCTATTGTTCTTTCAATTTGTCTGATTCTGGAGACCACTCCTCAATTCATTGTTGAATGATAATCTTGTCAGCAAGAACCAAATTTCAGAGACCACTCCTCCTTTCTACCTTTGAGCCATAGAATTAGCATATCAGTCATAGAAAGCGGGATAAGTGTGTCTCCTTGCTTTTGTTTCTCTGTAAATGTCTTTTGGAAATTCAGCCCACTTTGTAATGGTATTACAAGTACAATAAACTTTGCCCTTTGACTTGGATATGGGTTCAAGCCTGCAAATTCTTTTGAGACATCTCCTAGCACTGGTCTATGACCCCAAAGGGGGGTCCCCCTTCCCAATCTCAATAGTCTCATAGAAAGAATCCATATATAACTAGGAGATCTGAGTTTAAATCCTGGCTGTGATGTTAACTTGGTAAACATATATAAGAATCTCTCTGAACCTCTTTCCTCATCTTTCAAATGAGCCTTTTCTAGTTTGAACTTTTTTTTAATTTATTAAACCTTTTTATTTGTATAACATATGTATGGGTAGTTCCCCCATTGATCTTTACAAAGCTTTCCATTACAAATTTTACCCCCAGACTCCTCCCCTCCCCTAGATGGCAGAAAGTCCACTACATGTTAATAATGTTGAAATGCTTGACAAGTTATGCAAGAAAAATCCTATCTACAAGAAAAAAAAAAAAGAATCAGAGAAAGGCAACACAATGCAAGTAAATGTCAATAGAGATCATGGAAATGTTACGTTGTGGTCCATATTTCATTTCCCTCTCTCTGGGTGAATATGGTTTTCTTCAGTGAACAATTAGAACTTGTTTGAGACAATTCTTTGTTGCAGAGAGCCATGTCCATCAGAATTGATCATCATGTAATACTGTTGTTGCTGTGTATGATGATCTCCTGGTTCTGCTCGTTTCACTCAGCATCAGTTCATGCAAGTCCCTCCAGGCTTCTCTGAAATCGTCCTGCTGGTCGTTTCTTACAGAGCAATAATCTTACATAACATTCATATACCATAATTTATTCAGCCACTCTCCAATTGATGGGCATCCCTTCAGTTTCCAGTTTCTAGATACTACAAAAAGTGCTGCCACAAACATTCTTGCACATGTGGGGCCCTTTCCCTTCTCTAAGATCTCTTTGGGATATAGGCCCAGTAGAAACTCTGCTGGGTCAAAGGGTATGCACAGTTTGACAACTTTTTGAGCATAGCTCCAAATAGCTCTCCAGAATGGTTGGATCCGTTCACAGTTCCACCAACAATGTATTAGTGTTCCAGTTTTCCCACATCCCCTCCAACATTCATTGTTATCTTTTCCTGTCATTTTAGCCAATTGGACAGGTGTGTAGTGGTACCTCAGAGTTGTCTTAATTTGCATTTCTCCGATCAATAGTGATTTGGAGCACCTTTTCATATGACTAGAGATGGTTTTAATTTCATCATCTGAAAATTATCTGTTCATATCCCTTGACCACTTATCTATTGAAGAGTGGCTTGAATTCTTATATATATGAGACAATTCTCTATATATTTTAGAAATGAGGCCTTTATCAGAACCATTAAATGTAAAGATGATGTCCCAATTTGATGCTTCCCTCTTAATCTTGTCTGCATTTGTTTTGTTTGTACAGAAACTTTTTAACTTAATATAATCAAAATTATCCATCTGGTGTTCAATTAGGAGTTCCAGGTCTTCTTTGGACATAAATTTATTCCATCTCCACAGGTCTGAGAGATAAACTATATTACGTTCCTCTAACTTGCTTACAAAGTCCCTCTTTATATTTAGATCAAGAACCCATTTAGATCTTATCTTGGTATGTGGTGTTAGGTATGGGTCAAGCCCTAATATCTTCCACACTAGTTTCCAATTTTTCCAGCAGTTTTTGCCAAATAGAGAGTATTTATCCCAAAAGCTGGGGTCTTTGGGTTTATCGAATAATAGATTGTTAAGGTTATTGCCTAGATAGTCCTGATATCCTATCCTATGCCACTGATCGACTGCTCTATTTCTTAGCCAGTACCAAACAGATTTGAGGACCGCTGCTTTATAATACAGTTTTAGATCTGGTACAGCAAGGCCACCTTCATCTGCCTTTTTTTTCATTAATCCCCTTGAAATCCTTGACCTTTTGTTCTTCAAATGAACTTTGCTACTATTTTTTCTACATCTGTAAAATAATTTCTTGGGAGTTTGATTGGTATGGCACTAAATAAGTAGATTAGTTTGGGTAGTATTGTCATTTTTATTATGTTTGCTCTGCCTACCCATGAGCACTTAATATTTTTCCAGTTGATTAGGTCTGATTTTATTTGTGTGGAAAGTGTTTTGTAATTTAGTTCGTATAGTTTCTGACTTTTTCTTGGCAGATAGATTCCCAAATATTTTATCCTATCATCTACTATTTGGAATGGAATTTCTTTTTGTATCTCATGCTGCTGAACTTTGTTGGTAATATATAAAAATGCTGATGATTTATGTGGATTAATTTTGAATCCTGCCACTTTGCTAAAGTTGTGAATTGTTTCTAGTAGTTTTTTAGTTGAGTCTCTAGGGTTCTCTAAGTATATCATCATTTCACCTATAATGAGTGATAATTTGGTTTCTTCATTACCTACTCTGATTCCTTTTATCTCTTTTTCTTCTCTGATTGCTAAAGCTAACATTTCTAATACAATATTAAAAAGTAATGGTGACAGTGGGCAGCCTTGTTTCACTCCTGATCTTATTGGGAATGGTTTTAGTTTGTCTCCATTACATATGATGCTTGCTGATGGTTTTAAATAGGTGCTACTGATCATTTTAAGGAAAAGCCCATGTATTCCTATACTCTCTAGTGTTTTTAATAGGAAAGGGTGTTGGATTTTATCAAAGGCTTTTTCTGCATCTATTGATATAATCATATGGTTTTTGTTAGTTTGGTTATTAATATAATTAATTATGCTGATAGTTTTCCTAATATTGAACCAGCCCTGCATCCCTGGTATAAATCCTACTTGGTCATAGTGTACTATCCTGGGGATGACTTTCTGTAATCTCATTGCTAATATCTTATTTAAAATTTTTGCATCAATATTCATTAGGGAAATTGGTCTATAGTTTTCTTTCTCTATTTTCACCCTACCTGGTTTAGCTATCAGCACCATATCGGTCTCGTAGAAGGATTCTGGCAGTATACCTTCTGTCCCTATTTTCTCAAACAGATTGTTTAGTATTGGAATTAATTGTTCTTTGAATGTTTGGTAGAATTCACATGTAAATCCATCTGGCCCTTGAGATTTTTTCTTAGGGAGTTGGTTAATAGCTTGTTCTATTTCTTTTTCTGATATGGGGCTATTTAAATAATTTACATCCTCTTCTGTTAACCTGGGCAATCTATATTTTTGTAGATATTCCTCCATTTCATTTAGATTATCAAACTTACTGGCATAAAGTTGGGCAAAGTAACTCCTAATTATTGCTCTAATTTCCTCTTCATTGGAGGAAAGTTCTCCCTTATCATTCTTGAGACTAACAATTTGATTTTCCTCTTTCCTTTTTCTTATCAAATTAACTAAAGGCTTATCTATTTTGTTAGTTTTTTCATAGAACCAACTCTTGGTTTTATTTATTAATTCAATAGTTTTCTTATTTTCAATTTTATTAATTTCTCCTTTTACTTTTAGAATTTCCAATTTGGTATTTAATTGAGGGTTTTTAATTTGTTCTTTTTCTAGTTTTTTTTTAATAATAAGCCCAATTCGTTGATCTTTTCTTTCTCTATTTTATGCAAGTAAGTATCTAGAGATATAAAATTGCCCCTTATAACCGCTTTGGCCGTATCCCACAAATTTTGGTATGTTGTCTCCTTATTGTCATTCTCCTGGATGAAATTATTGATTGTGTCTATGATTTGCTCTTTCACCCATTCATTCTTCAGGATTAGATTATTTAATTTCCAATTACCTTTTGGTTTATTTTCTCCTGGCCTTATATTGCATGTGATTTTTATTGCATCATGATCTGAAAAGGATGCATTTACTATTTCTGCCTTTCTGCATTTGATTTTGAGGTTTTTATGCCCTAACACACGGTCAATTTTTGTATAGGTTCCATGGACTGCTGAGAAAAAAGTAAACTCCCTACTGTCTCCATTCAACTTTCTCCATAGATCTATCATACCTAACTTTTCTAACAATTGGTTTATCTCCCTAGTTTCTTTCTTGTTTATTTTGTAGTTTGATTTATCTAATTGTGAGAGAGCAAGGTTGAGATCCCCCACTAGTATCGTTTGGCTGTCTATTTCTTCTTGCATCTCTCTTAATTTCTCCCCTAGTAATTTGTGTACTATTGCACTTGGTGCATATATATTTGGTATAGATATTGCTACATTATCTATGATACCCTTTAATAAAATATGGTTTCCTTCCTTATCTCTTTTGATTAGATCTATCTTGGCTTTTACTTGATCTGAGATAAGGATTGCTACCCCTGCTTTTTTTTGTTCACCTGAAGCATAATATTTTCTGCTCCAGCCGTTTACCTTCATCCTATATGTGTCACTATGTTTTAGATGTGTTTCTTGTAGACAACATATTGTGGGATTCTGGTTTTTAATCCAGTCTGATATCCGCTTCTGCTTTATGGGAGCGTTCATCCCATTCACATTCACAGTTAGAATAACTAATTCTTTATTTCCTGCCATCTTATTTACCCAAGTTATGTTTTCCCCTTTCCTTTCCCCTTTCTCCCTTCCCCCCTCCTCAGTACTTTGCTTTTGATGACCCCCTCCCCCTGTTTTTACTCCTTTCCCCTGATTCTTCTATTTTCCCTTCTATTAGTTTGTCCCTTATTTTTCCTCCTTTCCCTCCCACTTCCCTCTAGCAACAGACAAGTTTCTATGTGAAATCAAATGTCTGATATACACTTTTAGAGCCCAACCTGATGAGAGTAAGATTTGTACAATGCTCATCTCCCTCCCCTCTTTCTCTCAATTATATTAGGTTTTCTTTGCCTCTTCAAGTGATTTTACGTTGTTTTTACCTCCTTTATTTTACATCTTATTTTACCACTTTTTCCCTTTTCCCTAGTATGACAACCTTTTCCCTTCTAGTTCTCTTTTTCATATTATCAAAGTAATATCTAGTTAATTATACCCCCAAACTTTAACTATCCCCCTAGTAAAAATAAAGTTCTCAAGAGTCCTTTCCTTTTTACCTTTTTATGCATCTCTTGAGTTTTGTGTTTGGGTGTCGAATTTTTTGTTCTACTATCGATAGTATAAAATATTTGGGAATATATCTGCCAAGGGAAAGTCAGGATTTATATGAGCAAAACTACAAAGCACTCTCCACACAAGTAAAGTCAGATCTAAACAATTGGAAAAACATCAAGTGCTCTTGGATAGGTGGAGCAAATATAATAAAGATGGCAATACTACCTAAACTAATCTATCTATTTAGTGCTATACCAATCAAACTCCCAAGAGATTATTTAACTGAACTAGAAAAAACAAAATTCATCTGGAAAAACAAAAGGTCAAGAATTTCAAGGGAATTAATGAAAAAAAAAATGCAAATGAGGGTGACCTAGCTGCACCAGATCTAAAACTATATTATAAAGCAGTGGTCACCAAAACCATTTGGTACTGGATAAGAAATAGAGTAGTGGATCAGTGGAATAGGTTAGGTTCACAGGACAAAATACTCAATGACAATTGTAATCTAGTGTTTGATAAACCCAAAGACCCAGTTTTTGGGAAAAAAAACTCACTATTTGACAAAAACTGCTGGGACAATTGGAAACTAGTATGGAAGAAATTAGGCATTGACCCACACCTAACACCATATACCAAGATAAGGTCAAAATGGATTCATGATCTAGGCATAAAGAATGATATAAACAAATTAGAACAATGTAGGATGGTTTACCTCTCAGACCTGTGGAGGTGGAAGGAATTTGTGACCAAAGAAGAACTAGAGGTCATCATTAATCACAAAATAGATAAGTTTGACTATATCAAGTTAAAAAGTTTTTGTACAAACAAAATGAATGCAGACAAGATTAGAAGGGTAGCAGTAAACTGGGAAAATATTTTTACATCCAAAGGTTCTGATAAACCCCTCATTTCTAAAATATATAGAGAATTGACTCAAATATATAAGAATTCAAGTCATTCTCCAATGGATAAATGGTCAAAAGATATGAACAGACAATTTTCAGATGAAGAAATTGAAACTATTTCTGGTCACATGAAAAGGTGCTCCAAGTCACTATTGATCAGAGAAATGCAAATTAAGACAACTCTGAGATACCACTACACACCTGTCAGATTGGCTAAAATGACAGGAGATGATAATGATAACTGTTGGAGGGGATGTGGGAAAACTGGGACACTGATACATTGTTGGTGGAACTGTGAAAGGATCCAACCATTCTGGAGAGAAATTTGGAACTATGCTCAAAAAGTT
>JAJPUD010004341.1:117766-201729 GCA_023553655.1 Myrmecobius fasciatus
GCAATTCACTTTACATTTTTCTGATAAATAAGAGTTGAGTTCAAAAGTGTAGGTGTGACCATCTTAGAGAGGCCTTTTTTATGTTAGTGACTTCTAATGGGAAGCCTAGTATGCATTTGGACATAAGTGCCATCATTATCCCCATTTAAGGCAGATTATCTTCCAGAGTTATTGTGAGGACCAAAAGAAATAATAATTAGAAATCACTTAGCATAGTGCCTGACACATAGTAGGCTCTTAATAAATCCTTTCTTCTCTCTCTCTTCCTTACTCTTCTTTTTTTCCTCTCTCCCTCCCTTCCTTACTTTTATCCCTTCCTTACTTCTTTCCTCTCTTCTTCCCTTCCTCCCTTTTTATTTTATCTAGACTTCTTTGAATAACTATCTTTGTGTCACATCTCAACCTACTTTTTATAATGCAGGTATTGGAAAGGAGGATCTTTAAGATCCTTTACAATTCTAAACCTTCTGTGTTTTATGTTCTAACATCTCTCCTTTTTCAAATATTCTCAGTTCTGTGAATCCTTTCCTTTCTGAATATTCTTTGTCCTAGGATCCCTTCTATTGCTAATACTCTACAGTTTTATGAAATCAAAATATGAAGGAGAAGCCTCTCCTCTCCATGTTTATTCATTGATTCTTCTCCATCCCCTTCCTTTCCACTAACAGCCCTCCCAGCAATTTCTTTTTACAACTCTCTGGTCTTGCCTGCATCATTACAAATTAGGAAGAAAGAATGCAATGAAAACATTCAGTACAGAACAAACACACCTTCTTGTTTGAAAGGTTTTACTGAATTTTAAACCTTGAATGCAGAGGGGCAGGGGTGCATCATCAGATTTACAATCAAATGTGGATGTTTTGGTTGAAGTGACACATTTGTTGAAGGCAATGTCAGCTGTCTAAATTTGTGCAGCTCATGCTCATGGTTCTGAGAAATGAGAAATGCATTGATGGTATTCAGCTATGGTGCTGTGGCTACATTGTCCTTTGTTTTTGTTTTCCCCCAGAATACCAGATGTGGAAAGAGTTTAGAGATTAGGTCCTAGTTGGGTTATGAGACAAAACCTGCATTTATAATTCTCTTATCAATAAAATGGGAACAATAATATTTATGCTGCCTTTGTCACAAGTTCATTATAGAAAAGCACTCTATATTTCCATAATGATTTAGAGGTTCACAAATACCCTGGGATGTAGCAGGAGCAGTGTTGCAGTGTGAATCTGGAGGCAGAAAAACTGGGTTTGACTTCAAGCTATCTAGCTTTCTCTTGAGTTCTTAGTCAAGTAATTTTACCTATTAGAGTTTTAATTTCTTTTTTTTTGTAAAATATGTAAAAAGAATTCCTGCCTTTTCTAACTACCTTGAAAGATAATCTAGTTCTCCTTCATTTTGCAAGTGAGAACATTTAAACCCAAAATTGTCAAACAGATTGCTTGACCTCACAATAAAGAGTGGAATTAGGATCTGGACCCAATTCTCTGACTCAAAACCTAGTACTCTTTCTTTATCTTACTTGATTGCTGACACCAGCAAATAAGAAAAAATACTTTGGAAATGCCTTATGAGATTTGAAATGTTCTTTGAATACCAATTTTTAATATTAGTTTTCCAAAAGATAGAAACTGCATGACTCCTGCCCTTGAAGAAATTATTTTTAAGTTGTAGAAACAGGATACATATATATATATATATATATATATATATATATATATATATATATATGTTTGACAAAGGAAATTATGAAAAATCTTAATCTTTTGCTTAAGGGCAAAAATAAAATGCCAAGGCTTTTTACAGAATTGTGGTTTTTTAAGTTTTTTCTTCAAGACCCATCCTCTTCCCATCTTTTCCCTTCCTCAGTGACATTCTCACATTCCCCTTCTCTTCTCTTTCCTTCTTTGAATCTCTACAAACACATTATCATGTTGGAGGCTGTTATTCATAGTGCAGATAGATCTGTTTTTGAAGTCTGAGGACCTGAGAACCAATTCTAATTAGACTAATTACCACTTGTGTGATACTAGAAAAAGTCAATCTTTCTGGGTTTTAGTATTCTCATATAGATGAGGGATTTGAAATAGATTATTCTAAATTATTTTCTAGCAATAAATTCTGTGAGCCTGTGATTCTCAGCATAGATTTTTAGCTAAGATTGGGACTTGGGATCAGTGTAAAATTCTGAATTTAGGTTAAAAAAAAAACAATAACAACCCAACTTGTCACCTCTTCCCTGAAACCTTTCTTGGGCTTCTCATTCAGTTATGACTTTCCTACCTCTGCCTTCATACAGCACTTTGTTGGCTTATTCATTCTTGCACTCAATTAATAATTATTAATATAGTAAGATCCTACTTGGATATATGGATGTTCAGGGAAGCCTAGTACCTCTGCTGTGAGAACTACCAAGACCTTTTTATGGACTGCTTTCCACCATTGGTGTCTACCTGGCCTCCAATTCTTACCTGTGGCTCCGAGAGGCCATAGCATGCATAGTGCACACACTTGGAAAAACCATTTCGGCAGGTAACTAACTCAGGTTGAGGATAACTGATGATCCTCAAATCCTTCTATCCAAAACCAGTTCTGTACATAATAAGTCATTATCTTTAACTAATGTCTGTATGAATAAATAACAGCTTCCTACCTTAGAAGATCAATCTTCCCAAATATGAAGAGGTTCATGATTGGAAGGTTGAATGTGAAAACTTCCCCAGAGGAATAGGCAGATGTGAACATTTTGTTCCAGTGTACTATGAAGGTGGCAGAAGCAGGCACTGTGAAATACTTAGAACTTGATTAGACTTTGTATCTGAAGCCATTACCATTTGTCTTAACTTTTGTCTTGCTACTGGACTTTGACGACTCTGTATGAGAGAAAGATGTTGATAACTTCCCTCAACTCTCCCTTACTTGCTATTTATGGGAGTATTTGTGCCTTACCTGTGGTAGAACCTTCTAAGCTTATATGTGTCTGATCAGCCATATTTGGACACATTGACCCTGAACAATGATGTCATTTTGGTCTTCTTGGAGTACAAATGACAACAACTGACTACTAAGAATCTACTACAAGCCAAGCACTGAGAATGCAAGGAAAACATGAAATGATCCCTCCTTTCAAGGAGTTTATAGTTTTGGGGGTGGAAATACTATGTATGTATATAAGTGAAGACAAAGTAAATTCCCAAGAATTTCTTTGGGATAGGGTCCTAGCAAATCCTGAAAATTTCTGAATGTTCCCCAGAAATACCCAACTCTCAATTGTGTGGGTAAATGAAGGATGCTATTAAATCAAACCCAGAGATTATCTAACACCATAGTGTTAGGAGTTTCAGGTGCATTTTACACAATAGCTTTATGACACTGATGATTAAATATGGAAATCTTTACCAAAGGAACCACTGGGTTCCCTTGAGTTAGTCAGTGATCTCCACCTTACAGATAGAGAGTTGAGAATTTGACTTGTAAAGAGAATTGTGGTGGATAATAATGGCAATACTTAGCATAGGTGGTTTTTTGTTGTTGTTGTTGTTGTTGTTGTTTGTTTTTTTGTTTTTTTTGGCTGAAGCAATTGGGGTTAAGTGACTTGACCAAGGTCACACAGCTAGGAAGTGTTAAGTGTCTGAGACCAGATTTGAACTCAGGTTCTCCTGATTCAGGGCTGGTGCTCTATCCACTGTACCACCTAACTACCCTGTAGCATAGGTTCACCAACTGGGAAATTCTGGTGCAGTGAAGAAAGTTTTTCAAATTGCATCTTGTCTATAAGGTTTCAGCATCCCCAAAAGACAATATTAATCAACTATTTAACTAATAAATTGTATTTAATAATACTTTTTTTGGTGTCTTTCTTTTCCCTTATAGACACTAGAAGCCATTCTGAATTTTAAATATTCAGGGGGCCCAGGCCATATTGATGGATATTACAGGAACCTCTCCTTGGGAATTCATGTGGAAGCTGAGCCATCTGTGTTTTTTACTCGAGTCAGTACACTGCCTGCAACAAGGTAAACTCATCCCTCAAAACTCTATTTTCTTATTAACTTAATTGTACTTATCTATCTTCTAGTTGTTCCAATTTGATAAATATTTATTAAGTGCTTGCTGTATGTCCAGGACTAGAGATACAAGATGTAAAAATCCCCTAGTATCAGTCCTTTTTGCAGTATGCATTTGGCTATGAGAAGCTTCGGATAGATAATCAAGAATAAGAGAAAATAAAATGTGGCAATTATAAGGGGAGTCCACAAATATTCTGTAAGAAATTTAGGGAGATTTAAGGAGAAAGATATATTACATATAATTTATATGAAGTATAGAGGAATGATTTGGAAGTCATCATTAGGGAGGTGACCATTGAGTTTAGCATTAATGAATTTTGCCCTTCATTTGAAGTACTTCTGAAGCCCAGTCAAATCACTGATAAACAGTATAGTCTGGTTGAAAAAATTTGGATTTTGAGTTAAAGTGATCCAGGTTTAAATTCTATCTCCATTAAGTTGATTAGCAATGAAATGAGAAGCAAGCCATTTACTTGCTCTGAACCTCAATTTTCTAATCTGGGAATAATGTCTTTGCTATCTCACAGAGTTGCTTTAACTATTAAATGAGATATGTAATAAGATACTTTGTAAACTTTGAAATGTATAACACAGTTGTTGATAATAATTATTATTACTCTGGAATCTTATAACAATCCCTGAAGTCTACTATATGTTATTAATAAAAGACATTTTAAATTAAATTTTTATTTATATCTTTTTTTGCCATTAGGATTTTTTCCAGTGTTCCTTCTCCTTTGAGTTGTCCCATATACCAAATTATATTTTTAAAGAAACTGAAAAAAGAAAAGAAAAAACCACAGCAAAACTAATCAGTCAGTGCATCAAATTATTGCACTTCTGTAGTTCTCTCACCTTAGCAAAGAAGTAGAGTGGGAGTAAAGACTCATTTATAGAAGATGCATTATACAAAATTCCCAAGAACTTTATCCTTATACAAAGTTTTAGTAATAATAATGATGTAGATTATTTTTGATGTTTGATTTCAGTGGCTTAGGAACTCACAGTATGGAACCTCCCGGTAAAATAGTACAGATTAGTATTTGCTCTGCCATTCATAGTTTTAGCAAGTTGCCTTGATCACTGAGGGAGTAAGTGACTTCTACTGGGTTGCACAACCACTGTGTCTTAGAAGTGTATTCTTGTATTCAAAACCATTTTTGTACACAGTATGCTACCCTTCTCTAATGTCCGTATAGGTGAATATCAGTTTTCAACATTGGAAGATCAATCTACCTAAATGTGAAGTGGTTCATGATTAGAATGTTGGCCAACATTTAACACATTTTGTTTCTAACCACAGAAGTTCATGAGTTCCCTTCATGAAATCATACTGGGTGCTATGTAGAAGAACAGAACTTGATATTTAGGAGCTTCTTTTCAGCCATGTAATTTGGCCAATCCATAGAATGCAGCACTATGCTGTGCTGTGCTGCTGTACTGTACTATACTATATTTTGCTATATACAATAGCATGCCTAATCAGTTGGTAATTCAGCTTCTGCTAGACTTCCAGGAAGGGGGATTTACTACCTCTCTAGGCAATTAATTTCATTTTTTGAGCAGCTCTAATTCTTGGAAATGCTTCCTGACATTAAATTAACATTAAATTTATGTCTTCTTAATTTCTATCCATTGCTCCTGATTCTGTCCTCTTGTACTCCTTCAGATACTTGAATGCGTCTGTCATTTTCCTCTATATCTTCTCTTTTCTAAGCTAATAAATACATCCAGTTCTTTCATCTAATTCTAATGAGACATGGACATAAGACTCTACTCTAGTGTCTGTCTTCTAGACATAATGTAGATCACCAGTTTCCTCCTTAAACCGTACTACCAGAGCTAAATATAATAATCTGACAAGATTAGAGCATAGAGAAAGCATCATCTTCCTTTTCCTAGAAATTAGGCCTCTCTAAATGGAGTCCAAATTCACATTAGATTTTGGGGATGCTACTACATTACTGATTCATATTGAACTTGCAATCCACTAGAACCCCCAAACCTTTTTTCAAAATACCAGCTGTCTATCCATGCCTCTCCAACTTATAACTTGTGAAATAACTTTTTGTTACCCAAATGCAAGATTTGATATTTATTATTTCTGTTGAATTTCATGTTATTAGATTTATCCCAAATCTGTTAAAATCCTTTTGTATTCTGACTGTCATCCATTATATTCCATTCTTTTACTGGTTTTGTGTGATCTTAAAATTTGATGATTTTATCTGTTTTTATCCAGGTGTCTAATAAAAATGGTTGAATAATACAGAGTCAGGTACTGATCCCTAAAATAGTCTTCTGGACACTCCTGACATGTAACATTGAACTATTAAGATTTTTTTTTTTTAAGTCTATCTCAACCTGCTGATTACTGGCAATCCATGGCTTAGTCAATAACCAGGAATACATCCATTCCAGGGAAAAAATTTAACTATTCTTTTATCCACTATAGTATCTTAATGGTAGCTTAAAGTTGAATATTCTTAAGAGTCTTTGAAAAAAAAGTTATTATTCTTCTGACTTAAAGAGCAATCTTTTGAGAACTACTGTTCCTTCTCCATATTTACTTAAGTAAAACTAAGCAATATTCAGAATGGCAAATGAATGAAAGCTTTTCCCATCATTTTAGTCACTAGCTTGTTATTTGTAAAATGTTTAGAGTCATGAAAAAGCTTTAGGTTTGATATATTACTTATTTACTCTGAAACTATTGATTACTTCTTAATTGTGGATCTGTTTCTTCACCTTCAAAATGTAGATAGTAATAATAATTGTCACAACTTGTTATATTTTTCACATTAATACTTGTCACAGATTGTTATAAGGGTTGTTTTTAATTACAGAGCTCTTTGGATTTGTGATTTATAAAAAATAAATTTTTTCTCTTGTTATTTTTTCAATATTAGTCTGTTGTTTAAAGTACAATGTTTTAGAGATGTAGCTATGTGAATCTTATCTTTTGTATTTCAGTGGTAGCATGTGGCTAAATAAGATTGTGGAAATCCCTGTGTAGCTGATGATTGCTTTGCTACAAAGTCAAATATTTTCTTTACTGTTTATATGTTGACATATATTGCTAATTGCATACAGTATTATCTTCTTTGTTTATTCTTACATAATTAGTTGCCTCTATTAGACTGAGCCATGTTATAGTTTTCTAGATTGAAATTTAATACTTCGGTTTTCTTTGTAATTTTACTATTCATATACTTACAGAACATTAATGACTTAAGGCGATAGAGTATTAGAGCTGGGAGCAACTCTAGAACACATAACATAGAAATTTAGAATATGAAGGAAGAGCCTTAGAATATATAGGATTAGAAGTAGAAGAGATTTTAGGAACTTTCTAGTTCAACTCCTTTATTTATCAGAAAAATAAATGGAGAGGTGATTACTTAGCCAAAGGTGGTTAGTATCATAGGAAGGAATAACTAAAGTTCTGTGATCCTTCTTCCCAGGCTATTAGTCCTTCTGTCACTTTCTGTCTTGTTTTCTGGAGTATTTTGTAGAATTTTTAAAGTCCAAAGAAATCCAAGAGATCTTTTAATTTCTCATTCTCTGACATATAATTTAACCAATATTCAATGTCATTATGGAAGGAAGTATTAAACCAAATGAATTTTCCAGATAACTGAAACGAATCCTTAAAATACTTAAAATTGTTTCTTTTTGTCTTTGATGGAGCCCTATAAAATATGTAATATACTATTTAATTATGTATGTTAAACATAATTTTGTCTTTTATTAGTGATTTAGTATCATCGTTAAGAAATTCTGTTAATTTGCTAGTTTTTAATGTGGTTATGCTATCAAGTACTGAGGAGTAAAAGACTGTTTTAAAAGTTAGTTACCCCAGACTACTGTGCTTTTATAATTTTCCATTCTATTTTTTGTCATTCTTTTGTGTGAATTTTCACTATTAATTTTCCTCTATTCCTTCTGTCATTGTGCTACTCAGTCACTGAATGTCAGGAAAATGCTTATTTAGCAATTGTGTGGTGTTGAAAAAATCCTATATTAGAGAGTTGTGCAAGCTTTGTGAAGTTAAATCACTTGTCCAGTGTGTGAGATGCTGCTCTTTAACTCAGGTCTTCCTTACAGTGAGGCCATCTGTTTATCTCATAGGCCATATTCTTTATCAGGGCTAAAATTTCCTAAGAATAAATGTAAAGATCTACATAATGAAAAAATCAACTGCATGTATGAGATTGGGTAGACCAGATTCATGTGGAGAAAAAAAAAAGTTTTTTACTTTATCCCTTGCTCTATATAAATCAGCAGTGTGAAATGACAGCACCCTTCCTCTCCACAAAAAGATAACTTTATTTTAATCAGCATAAGTGAGGTAGAGTGTCCAGAATGAGGGAAGTGAATAGACTTTAGCTTTTTCTAGTCATCAGACTACATCCCAAATATTATGTTCATGTTGAGGTGTCATACTTTTTGAAGAACATTGACATTCCAGAAAAAGATAATTGGAATTACACTTGTATCAAGCCAGATAAAGATCTGTAAAACAAGTGAAGGATATTTAGACTGAAGATGAAAAGGTTTACTACAGAGGAGGGTTAGGGTGGGTGGTTGGAATTCAAGATTTTGTCAAATATGTGAAGGGCTGTCATATGGGAAGCAGATTAGACATGTTCTGGTTGGCCACAGAAAGAGAATTAGGATCAGTGGTAGAGTTAAATTCATTATAAGGAAAAACTTCTTAAGAATTTAAGAAATATAAAAGCAAAAATGACTGTCCATATAGTCAATATATTTCTCTTAAAAGTTTAAGTAAAAGTTGGATGATCACTGATCAGGGAAATTGTGGAGAAGATTGCTGTTTGACCAGATTTCAAGTAAATTTCCTCTGATTTGAAAAATTATGCTTTTTGTATTAGATCATTCCCTATATGAGCCACAATTTCTCTCTGGGCATAATCACTCCCTACCCTGCTTCTTTCATAGAACTAATGGGATAATCAAATGAGATAAAGGATATAATATTGCCTCAATTATAAAATATTATGTAAATTTGAGATCATTGTTATTGGGAATACATGTTTTTGTTAGTGTGTGTCCTCTTCATAAATTCTCTATATCTTAGTAGAAAGTCTTCATGAATTTCTGTGAGTATCACCTCCTTTTATATGCTATTTTACCTTTAGCATTGTGTATGCTCTGCCCATTTAGAGATTTCTACATAGATTTTTTCAATAATACTTGTAGTAGGATAAACAAATGCATGTGCTTCATTGGCCTTCAGAGAACTCAACATCTTTTGTATACTGTGAGAAGACATCCAAAGTCTCCAGTGAATTATTGTTTCGTACAGGAAAGGAGGGAGTACATGTAACAGGATGGCTACTATTCTTAACCTAAGTCTGATATTTTGTTAATGTTTGTTCCTTCCTTAAGTTTTTTTTCCCCGAGGCAATAGGGGTTAAGTGACTTGCCCAGGGTCACACAGCTAAGGAATGTTAAGTGTCTGAGACTAGATTTGAACTCGGGTCCTCCTGACCTCAGGGCTGGTGCACCACCTACCTGGCCCCTTTTTTAAAAGGATCTTTTGAACATGGAACATTGCACTATGTTAAATGAAGGGATACAAAAATGAAAAATGAAACAGTAGCTGATGTCAAGGTGTTTATAATCTTAAAGGAGACATAATACGTGGCTTCAAATAACCATAATATAAAAAAGATAATGACCTATTCATAGGATTTACAAATGGCTATTATGAGGAAGAAGTCATTTTCATATAGCAAAATTAGACAAGGCTTCATGAAAAAGCTCACATTATTCATCTGGGCTTTGAAGGATCAGTTGGTTTTCAATAGCCAGAATATAGGTCTTCTGGAAAAAAAAAATCATCAGAGACATTTCAATGGAAAACAAGGGGTGCAAAAATATATATTTTTGCATATATATAGTATATGTATATATATGTATAATTAGATGGTGGAAAGGAAAGTCAAAATGGTATCATGGTGGCTTGTAGAGGGCCTTGAGGGCCAAATTAAGGAATTTGGATTTTAGTAGTAAACAATGAACAACTATTGCCAAGAATGAGAAAGACTTGTAGAGTAAAGCATCTTGCTTCCGCCCTCATATCAAATACCATTCAGTAATCATTAATTTTTGGTTATGATGTTCAGTACCAGAATATTTTTGAGATATGAGTTTAGCTGTGGAGAGTTAAGAAGATATTTCAATTCACTTTAAATGTAGATATTTTTCTATCAGTGAGCATTTATTGAGTATTAGTTAGGTGCCTGACAATGTGCTAGGCATGGGAAAAATGCAAAAACAGCTCATGCTCTCAAAGAGCTCATGTTCTAGTGAAGGAGATAACATTAAAATAATTATTTATATGCCAGAGATAGATACAGTATAAATGGAAGGCAAATCTCAAATGGAAAATACTAACAATTTATTTGTGTGTGTGATACCTAGAAAGGTTTACTTGTAAAAAGTGGCATTTGTTTTGACTCGTGGAGATAGCCAAGAGACACAGGTAAGAAAAGCAACCATTTTAGGCATGGCTGACAGTCAGGAGATGGAATGTCATCAACCATGTGCAGCAAGAAGGCCATCTCTGCTGGGGCCTTGAGTACATACTAGGGAGTATAGTGTAAGACGTATGGAAATGTGGGAAGAATTTATATTGTAAAGACTTTACTTATTAAACAGCATTTTATATTTGATCATGGAAGTAATAGGATACTTTTGGAGTCTGTCAAGTGAGGGGAAATGACACAACAGGTCTATGCTTTGGGAAGACTATCTGCCATCTAGGGGAGGGAGTGGGGGAAAGGAGGGAAAAATTTGGAACAGAAAGTTTTAGAAAGGTCAATGTAGAAAAATTACTCATATGTTCTGTAAATAAAAAGCTTTAATAGAAAAAAATGGGAAAAAAGAGTGGGGAGATATGAGGCAGGAGATAAATCAGAAACCTATTGCAGTAGTCTAGGCAAAAAAATGAGGCAAAAAAAAAAAAATGCCTGAATAGTGTCTGTGTGGGTAGAGAGAAGGGACACAGGAGAGACATTGTGAAGGTGGAAGTGACAATTTGGCTCTGGATTGGATATATAGCATGGATGATAATGAGGAGTGGAAGAGTTTACTGAGTTTCTGAGCTTGGGCAATTGGGAGAATTGTGGTAGTCTTGACAATATTTTGAAAAATTCAATTTCATTTTTTTTCAATTAACAAAAAAATCTACTTCTTCTCCCTTTCCTCTCCCAGTAAAAAATTAAGCAAAACAAAAAGCCTTTTACAGTGAAAGGAAAGTGGGGAAAATTAGGAATGTTTCCCAATCAGTAGGGGAGAAATCAAGGATTTAGTTTTGGATTTGTTGAGTTTGATATGGGTGTGGGGCATTTAGTTAAGATGTTAATCAATAGTCAATAAATAATTATTAAATACCTTCTCTGTATTAGGCATTGTATAAATAAGGATAAAAACTAAAATAATAGTTACCCTCAAAAAGCTGACAATATAATGGGGGAAGATTATGCCCAAATAAATGGAAGTTTAAAAGTGAGGTGAGGTGGAAAGGGGAGAGGAAGAAAATAACATGAGACTCAAAGGTATACTGGAGAAGTCCAAAGAAGTCTAAAAACAATGTAGCAGGTACTAAGTGGGGGAAAGACTGTACTAAATCCCTTCCTTGAGTAGAGACCCTTAAAGCACTATATAAATACTATCTATTATTATTGTCATGATTATTATAATTTTATCTCTATCTTCCCAATATCTAGTCCATTCCTTTAGATTAACTCACAAAACAATATTCGTAAGACACGAGTTTGATCATACTGTTCCTTTGCTTAATATTTTTCAGTGTTTCCTGATTACTTACAAAATAAAATACAAATTCCTTTAGCTAAAATTTATGATCCTTAACAATCTGTTTTTAATCTACTTTTCCAGGTTTATTTTATATTACTATTTTTCGTGTATTATCAATTCCAACTGAAATGGACTATTACCTCTTCTCTGAACTTGAGGTTATTTCCTGTAATTGTGCATTTCTGGATATTAATGCCTGGAATGCACTCCTTCTTTGTTTCTGACTTAATGACTACCTTTTATCCATGTTTATGGATACCATTTTTTCTATGAAGGCTTTACTTATTTTCTCAACTGAATTTGTTCTCTCTTTCCTCACATTTCACTTACTTAGTTTGGGTTTCTTTTGCCTCTATTACTTCCTACTTAAGTGTCTTAACTATACGAATAGTGCCATTTAAAATCTTTCTATACCCTCCGCTTAATATAGTACTTTGCTCATATTAAGAACTTAATACAAAAGTTTCAACTGGTCACTTCTTTTCCTGATGTGTTTTGCATTCTTTTTCTGCTCATCCATCCTAATATTCTAGTCACACTAAACATTCATGAATCAGAAAATTCTAAATTTTATTCTTTTTAAATATCTTTCTCATATATTTTTAACTAAAATACCATATCTTCTTTGCCTCTGGCAAGTGATGTCTATGTGCATATCCAGAAAATGGTTTCATTATTTGTCCAGAGAATGTTGGACATGGATTTCTGAACAGATTTATTTGACAAGCATAATCCTGTGGACGCATGCTGAAATCTTCTTACCCATTCAAACAGAGAAAACATAATAACTAAAGAGCTATTGGAAAGGTGAATATCACTCTATTCATTACACACATACAAAGCTATCAAGAGTAAAGATGATTTTTCTGTGATATGTTTGTTTTTATTTTTTTAAATAAAGGCTGACTTGCATTCAATTCTTTGATTATATGATTTGCAAAAATACTATTGATCCTAATATTGAGTGATAGTCCCTTCTAGAAACATGGCATGCTGAAAAATATCGAGCATAGAAACTGGAAACTGAAGGGATGCCCATCAATTGGAGAGTGGCTGAATAAATTATGGTATATGAATGTTATGGAATATTATTGTTCTGTAAGAAACGACCAGCAGGACGATTTCAGAGAGGCCTGGAGAGACTTGCATGAACTGATGCTGAGTGAAACGAGCAGAACCAGGAGATCATCATGCACAGCAACAACAGTATTACATGATGATCAACTCTGATGGACATGGCTCTCTGCAATAAAGAATTGTCTCAAACCAGTTCCAGTTGTTCACTGAAGAAAACCATATACACCTAGAAAGAGGGACATGAAATATGGACCATAATGTAACATTTTCATGATCTCTATTGACATTTGCTTGCATTGTGTTGCCTTTTTCTGATTCTTTTTTTTTTTCTTGTAGATAGGATTTTTCTTGCATAACTTCTCAAGCATTTCAACATTATTAACATGTAGTGGACTTCCTGCCATCTAGGGGAGGGGAGGGGACTGGGGGTAAAATTTGTATTGGAAAGCTATGTAAAGATCAATGGGGGAACTACCCATACATATGTTATACAAATAAAAAGCTTAAAATAAAAAAAAAATAAAAAAAATAAAAAAAAACCCAACAATTCTTGAGGAGAGAAGTCAAAGAAGGAACTGAGGATTCTAGTTGAAGATTAGTTAACTATGATTCTGGAATGCTATCCATAAACTGTATCATAACATGACATTTTCCTGGTTCAATATTCCAACTTGCCTTGGGGTAGAGAGATGTCTGTGGGCCTGGGGACACTACAGCCATTTGGACATTTCTCTCTCTGGGCTGGAAATACTTGGCTTTGGAATAATATTAAATGAATAAAAATTGTTTCTGGCATACATGCCTAAAATGTAAAAAAAAAAAAAAGAAAGAAAAATATCAAGCATAAAAGGTTTGAAAAAGGCCAATAGATTTGTAATAGAAGTGGGCCTCTTGATGTCTCATCCCTCTTTAATGATGGAGTGTATGTTTACACTCGCCACATTTTAAATGTAAATTATGTAATAGTTATTGTGTATATGCTTACCAAGTAAAGATCAAACTAATTTGCTTATATAAGATTAATTTGTCTACATGGGTTATCTAATTGTATACATTATAACCGGTAGGTATCATGGTAAATCCGACCTAAGGCCAGGCCCACGTCTGGAGAGAGAAGTGGAGCAAATAACTTCATCAGCATTCTGTCTAGGGAGAAAGGGCAGGTAGACCTCAAGAGTACTGGTGAAGTTGGGTATTCTTCATTTTCAGAAAGGAATATAAAGATGGGATTCTATTTATCATCTCCCCTCAAATATCTGTGGATTAGGGGGAAGAGTTTGGATTCAAAAGACAAGATGCTTCCCTGTTCATTCTTAAGAGGAAAGCTTAGCATTTTGCTTATATTTGCAAGTCAGCCCCTTTCTACCATGTGCTGATGATACAAAAGACCATCACAAATAGTGAATTAGCCCCAATTGATAAATAGTCAAAGGATATGAACAGACAATTTTCAGATGATGAAATTAAAGCCATTTATATTCATATGAAAAAATGCTCTACCTCACTATTGGTTAGAGAAATGCAAATTAAAACAACTCTGAGGTACCACCTCATACCTCTCAGATTGGCTAAAATGACAGGAAAAAATAATAATTATTGGAGGGGATGTGGGAAAACTGGGCCACTAATAAATTGTTGGTGGAGTTGTGAAATGATCCAACCATTTTAGAGAGCAATTTGGAACTATGCCCAAAGGGCTATGAAACTGTACATACCCTCTAACCCAGCAATGTCTGTACTAGGTCTGTATCCCAAGGAAATCATAAAGGAGGGAGCAGGACCCACATGTGCAAAAATGTTTGTGGCAGCTGTTTTTGTGGTAGCAAAGAATGGAAAATAAGTAGATGCCCATCAATTGGGGAATGGTTGAACAAGTTATGGTATATGAAGGTAATGGGATATTATTGTTGATAAAAAACAATGAACAAGCTGATTTAGAAAGGCCTGAAAAGATTTACATGAACTGATGGTGAACGAAACAAGCAGAACCAATAATACATTGTACACAATAACAGCATGACAACATGTGATGTTCAGTTATGAAGGACTTGGTTCTTCTCAGTGGTTCAGTGATTGAAAGACAACCCCAATAAACTTTGGTTAGAAAATGCGATCCACATCCAGAAAAATAACTATGGAGATTGAATATAAATCAACACAAGCTATGTTAACTTCTTTTTTTTAATCTCCTATGATTTTTCCCTTTTGTTTTGATTTTTCTCTTCCAATATGACCCATAAAGCAATGTGTATTAAAAACATACAAATAAATGAAATTTAAAAAAAAATAGTACGAAACAAGGAAACCCATTTCTCCATGCAAATTGCACATAGAAGTTGTATGAGTTCTACAGCTTAGAATATTTCAGAAAATAAACAGTAGCAAATAAATTTTTTACTTGAAAACAAAGTACTAAATTACACTAACTTATTGAAACAGTTTATAGAAAGCAAACTGAAAAGAACCACATAAATATAAGTTCTTGTTATTTTTAATAACAATTATTTTCATTATTATTGATTTCTGAAATATCAAACTCTGATAATGATAACAACTAAAATTTATTTAACATTTAAAGATTTCCAAAATGATTTCTATATTTATCTTATTTAATTCCTACAAAATTCCTTTGTTAGGTGATATTTTTATTCTCACTTTACAGTTTAGAAAAGTGGGGCTAAGAGAGTATAATGGACTTAATTATAGTCAGAGAAGAATGATTTACCTCGTCTTCATCATTCTTTCACTCAGCAGTTATTCACTGTTACCTATTTTATGGAAAGAACTGAGGGAGATAGAAAACTCAGTAAAACAGGGTGCTTATGGTGAATGAGAAATTAATGAGTAAATTATCAAAATTTTGAGGAATGAGCAACAATTTAAGATCATCTATCACCTTGAAAAGAACAGTTTCAGTCATAGAATTTGCAGTTTATTAGATGTCATAAACACAAATAATTATACATACTTTAGTTAAATTGAATAAATCCATTGGCTTGGGACAGAATAAATTGTTCTGTGAAGAATCAGAATTGGGACAAACTTCATAGAGATGGTATTTGAATTTTGCTTCAAATAATGAGTAGAAATTCTTCAACCAAGAGAATGGTTCATATTTTGAGTATAGTTAACAGTCCAGTGTAAGAAAGTATTAAAAGGTAATAGAGACAGTTGTAAGAACCTTGAATGTCAAATATAGAATGTTGAAGTTTACTTAAAGAAATAGGAACTCATTACAAAATAAGTAGAGGAATTGCATCATGATATAGCTATATGCAAAAAAATATTATTCTAGCAGTGGTGTGAAGGATAGATTGGAGGAGAGAGACTAGGAAGAGAGAGAAGACCCATTTGGAAACTTTGACATTTTTCTAGGTGACAGTAAGGAAGACTTGGAATGTGGTAGTGGTGGTAGAAATAGAGAGAGAGGAAAGTGAAAATAAAGCTGTGGAAATGATATTCACAGGGACTTGAATGTGAGAGATGAGGGATAGGGGAGAAATCAAAAATAACAATGAGGTAGCTTACATGGCAGACTGAGTCAGTGGTGATACAAGAAGAAATAATCAAATCACAAAGGACTTATACGGGAGGAGAAGGACATTCCAATAAGACTTTTTTTTTTTTTAATGAATCTTTTAGTTTGGTTTTGTTGATATTTTCTAGAACAGAGGCCAAGAAATAGCAATGATTATTTTATTGGCTCATTTAGGGATTGTTTGGAAGGGCAAGTCTTACTTGGGTATGCATGTTAGAATATATATATATATTTTTTTCTTTTTAAATAATAGATTTTTCTTTTCAAAATATATGCAAAGATAGTTTTTAACATTTACCCTTGGAAAACCTTGCATTCCAATTTTTTCTCCCTCCTTTCCTCCCCAGACAGCAAGTAATCCATTATAAATTAAACATGTACAATAGAATATATTTCTTTAAAATATTTATTATTATACTATGAGATCTTTGAAGATATTCATTACAGTGATTTTTTGATTATGTTCCCTACAGCGTCATATATAGTGCTCTATACATGGGTACATGATAAATGTTTGGTAGTATTAATTTTGGGGGAAGGATTTCTATGAGAAATCCCAACAGTTTATAGTTTATGCTACATTAGATAATATCATACTTTTGTATGTAGGAAGCCTAATGAATGTTGGTACAAAGCCAACAGCATTTGAGTTTTACTTGAAGTAATCAGTAGAAATTTTGCAACCAAGAAGACAATCATTCCAAGCATAGAAAATAGCTTGAGCAAATAGAGAGAACAGAATATGTTTTGAGTGCAGAGAGCACTCCAATGTTAGACAAAAATTAAAAGGATAGCAATAGGTGACAATTATGGGAAACAATTTCAGGGGAAAAGAGAAGGAGATAATACTTCTTTAGTGTTATGATTATTTTAAAGATTTTTTTTCTCACTGTGCTAAATAATAGATTATTTGCACTTCTGTTATTTCAGTTTTTAAAAATTAGTTGGCATTGTTTTGTTGTTAAAAACATACATTCCTATTGTTGCTTAATTTATGTCAGTGGAGCCTGTGCTAGCCTAGATAAATATATACGTATATCTCCTATGAATGATCCAGTTGTTATCTCTGTATTTCTCCTTTGTCAATATCTGAATTTTGTAGAGAAGATTTTTTGGTCAGATTTGGTTTCAAGTAGATAGACTTTAGACTTTTTTTTGATTTGGGATTCTACAATTCTGTGATTTTGATTTTTAAAGACCAGGGCTTTGGCAGATATGGACTAGAGATTAATGTTCAAACGTGTTAGGAAGTGAGAAGCTACAGTGAAATGAAGAGAGAAGCTACAGTGAAATGAAGATGTTACTTTTAGCAATGAATGAAAACCTTACGTATATAAAGTTTAGAAGCAGAAGTGAAAAAGACAAACACATGTGCCACTTGCATTAGATCTATTAACTCCCTTGAAATTTTCTAATTTGTGGTTTCAAAGAGAAACGGATTCTATGTGTGTGTGTGTGTGTACAAGTGCATTCCTTAATTCTTTGAGAAACTGTTGTTTGATTCATACAGACTTTCTTCTTATCAATTCAATATCTTATCAATGCATTACTCCCATGCCTTAGCATGTGATCTTCATAATTTGCTGCAGTTACATCTATGCAACTATGTGTATGCATGTTCACATATACTTATATATGGACATATGGTGTGTGCATATATGTATGGTTTGTATTTGTGTATATATTCATATGTATGTGTGCATGTATATACATTTATACAACTTATAAAGTATATTACTGTTTGCATGTATCTTACTCTATATGTGTAATACTTTGCTCTTTCATTTCCTTCAGTTTAACTTGGATTCCTTTCCCCCGATAAATGTTTTACAAGTTCATTTTACTGATGAAAGATTTTGCTGTGATTAAAGATTTCATGAAGTTATGACAAGGGTGTAATAGATCTTCATTCTTCAAGGCTCTGCTTGCCTTGAGCTGACTGAGTAGGCTAGGTGTTGATGGCTGTCAGAGTGATTGACTGTTTCACATTCTAATTCCATTAAAATAGGTCCTCTGCCTTTCTAGAGTTAAACTCAAACAAATAGCCATAGGAAAAGGGAGAGTATTTTAAGGATATGCAATCAGCACAATATGGTGCTTCCTTCTTTCCTTGAAAAAATCTCTTATTTGTAATAGATTGTAAAATGGATTTTCCAGGAATACCTTGTGGCCTGTTAATGATGAGCTGCCTGCAACGTGGCCCCAACTGCATGCTTGATATTCTTGGATAAGAACTTTTTCTTTAATAAATCAGTACACAAAGTATAGAAGTCTTTAAAAAAAAAAATAGACCATTACAGAACTAAGAAATGAGAATAGAGTGCTAGACTTGAGATCAGGGGCTCTGGATTTAGGTCCGAATCCTGATACTTAATGACTTTTTGACTCTCTTGTTGTTTTCTCCCCATTCCCTTTGTACCTATCTTCCATTCCAATATCTGAATGATTATTGTAGGAAAGAGGGATTAAACTTATTTGCTTGATATCATTGAATAGAAACCAATGGCAAAATTAACAAAGAAATACATTTTAGTTCCTGGTACAAATTTTTCTTTTTTTTTTTTTTTAACTTTTTATTTGCAAAACATATGTATGGGTAATTCTTCAACATTAACCCTTACAAAGCTTTCTGTTACAAATCCCCCCCCTACTCCCCACCCCTCCCCTAGATGGCAGGATATCCACTACATGTTAATTATGTTAAAATACTTGACAAATCGAATATATGTATACGTATTTCCACACTTATCATTTTTGTGCAAGAAAAATTGTATCTACAAGAAAGAAGAATCAGAAAAAGGAAACACATGCAAGCAGACATCAATAGAGAGCATGAAAATGTTATGTTGTGGTCCACATTTCACATCCCTCTCTCTGGGTGTATATGGCTTTCTTCACTGAACAATTGGAACTGGTTTGAAACATTTCATTGTTGAAGAGAGCCGTGTCCATCAGAATTGATCATCATATAGTCTTGTTGTTGCAGTATACAATGATCTCCTGGTTCTGCTCGTTTCACTCAGCATCAGTTCATGCAAGTCTCTCCACGCCTCTCTGAAATCGTCCTGCTGGTCGTTTCTTACAGAGCAATAATATTCCATAACATTCATATACCATAATTTATTCAGCCATTCTCCAATTGATGGGCATCCATTCAGTTTCCAGTTTCTTGCCACTACAAAAAGGGCTGCCACAAACATTCTTGCACATGTGGGGCCCTTTCCTTCCTTTAAGATCTCTTTGGGATATAAGCCCAGCAGAAAGGCTGCTGGGTCAAAGGGTATGCATAATTTGATATCTTTTTGAGCATAGTTCCAAATTGCTCTCCAGAATGGTTGGATCCGTTCACAGTTCCACCAACAATGTATTAGTGTCCCAGTTTTCCCACATCCCCTCCAACATTCATCGTTATCTTTTCCTGTCATTTTAGCCAATCTGACAGGTGTGTAGTGGTACCTCAGAGTTGTCTTAATTTGCATTTCTCTGATCAATAGAGATTTGGAGCACCTTTTCATATGACTACAAATAGTTTTAATTTCATCTTCTGAAAATTGTCTGTTCATATCCTTTGACCATTTATCAATTGGAGAATGACTTGAATTCTTATAAATATGAGACAATTCTTTATATATTTTAGAGATGAGACCTTTATCAGAACCCAGATGATTTCCCAATTTGATGCTTCCCTCCTAATCTTGTCTGCATTAGTTTTGTTTGTACAGAAACTTTTTAACTTAATATAATCAAAATTATCTATCTGGTGTTCAATTAAGAGTTCCATTTCTTCTTTGGACATAAATTTATTCCATCTTCACAGGTCTGAGAGGTAAACTATACTATGTTCCTCTAATTTGCTTACAATATCACTCTTTATATCTAGATCATGAACCCATTTAGATCTTATCTTGGTATGAGGTGTTAGGTGTGGGTCCAGCCCTAATTTCTTCCACACTAGTTTCCAATTTTCCCAGCAGTTTTTGCCAAGTAGTGAGTACTTATCCCAAAAGCTGGGATCTTTGGGTTTATCAAAGACTAAATTGCTAAAGTTATTACCTAGATTGTCCTGATATTCTATCCTATGCCACTGATCGACTGCTCTATTTCTCAGCCAGCTGGTACAAATGTTTCAAAAAAATGGATTAGTATTTTTTCAAAGATAGAGGTTTTCAGAAAGAGGCTTTTATGACCAGTTGTTAGGATAAAAATTACTCCTACTTCAGGTTAGGACTGAATTGTATGATCTTTGGGATGTCCCTTCTAGTGTTAAAATTTTTTTTTGGTCTCTTCAGACTTTAAAACAGTTTGTTCTGTCACATCTTTTATAACTATACTGTTCTATAATGATCTCTCCCTTTTTTGACTTCCTATATCTATTGCTTTTCCTGATCTTTTGATACTTATATATCACTAGGTTTTGTTAACTAACCTTTCACATATAACTATATAACATCTTCAACACGTTCATGTGTTTATTTTTAAAGGATATACATCATTAAATTTTGTTGTAATTATATAATCTTTAGTCCCCAGAGTTGGGAAGGAGCTTAGAAGTAACTTTATCCAACTCCCTGGTCAGTGGATAAGTGAGAAGTAGCTTAGAGTTGGAAGGAACCTCAGAAATGCCTAAAGTTTCACAAAGTGTCAGAAAGCCTTTCATCAGGGCTCACAACGAAGTCTTCTAATTGCAAGACTAGCACTTTTTACACTCCATCATGCTACCTCCCTATGAAGCTATTCTGTGTGCAACTAGACTTTTTGAAGAAGAGATTACCTTTATACTAGTCATTTTGGCTTATTCTGAAGAACAGCAGTGAAGGGAAACTTAATTTCCTGAAGCAGCCTATTTTCTTATGGATAGCTCTAATTGTTAGGAAGTTGTTTTTTTTTCCCACCCATTATTTCTTCCATTTGTGGTCAAATTAAACTCTTTTTCTGCTTTATAGCTCTTTAAATCCTTGTTGGCAACTATCATGTTCCTTCTACAATATCTCCATATGTTCACATATCCATATATGGTAATTTCCCTTTTCTTTGAATGCTTCTAGTAACAGGGAATTCTGTATATTGAAAAGAGCAATGCCATTTTTGACAACTTTAATTGTCAGAAAGTTATTCATGACATTAGTTGATGAGCCTTTCTCTGAAATATTCTCATTGCTCTTAGTTCTGGTTTTGCAACTAGTAGAACAAATCTAATCATTCTTCCATATTACTTGACAGTCCTTAAACTACTTGAAAATAGACATCACCCCTTTCTATTCTACCCTCATTATTGTTTCCAGTTGTTTCACTATTTTGGTTATCTTCATTCAGATGGGCATTAATTTGTCCATTCCCATCCTAAAATGTAAGAGCAAAAAATAATAAGATCATTGGATCATAGAGTCATAAAATCATAGATCTATAGCTGGAAGAAACCCCAGAGACCATCTACTACAACCTTTCAATTTACAGAAGAAGAAACTAAGACTTAGGACCGTGGGTTTAGTATAATGTACATAACAGACACTTAATAAATCACAGAATCACTGATTTTCACCAGAGGATGGAATCTCAAAGATCATCTAGCTCTAAGGTCTGTGTTTACTTCTAGTCTCAGATCTCCAATTGCTTATTTGACATCTTGAACTAGATGTCCTATAGACATCTTAAAGTCAACTGGTCCAAACTGCCTCTCCCAACCCAACTTTTATATACCTGTGAGGTCATCACTATCTTCCCAGGCTTATAACCTAAGTGTCATACTTAGTGTCTCAACCCTCCACACCCAATATCCAATTTTTGCCAAGGCCAGTTGATTTCATCTTTGCAACATCTCTCAAATACATTTCTGTCTCCCTTCACTGACACTATGACCACCCTTGTTGAAGACCTCATCATCTTATATCTGTATTTAGCAATAGCCTCCTGATTGGTCTACTTATCACAAATCTCCCCCTGCTACAGTCTCCGCTAGTCAAATCTGACAATGTTGTTTCCCTATTGGGTAAATTTGATTGGTTTCCTATCACCTTCAGGATCAACTATTAAATCCTCTGTTTGATTTAAAACTATTAATAACCTTGCACATTTGTATATTTCCAAACTTTGTTCACTTTATTCCTCTCCACTTACTCTGTGGGCCAGTGCCACTGACTTCCTTGATATTCTTATAAATCTGGCCCCAGGTGTGTTTTCTCTGTCTTCAGTGCCTGAAATGCTCTCTCTCTTTATCCTTTCCTCCTCTGACCTCCTTCATGTTCAAACTAAAATCCTATCTTCTACAAGAATTGTTTTCTGATCCCTCCTATAATTTTAGTGCTTTTCCTCTGTTGATTATTTCCAATTTATCTTGCACATATTTAGCTTGTTCCTATGTAGTTTTTTGCGTGTTATCTATCTCATTAGATTTTGAGTTCCTCAAGGACAGGAATTGTCTTTCACCTTTCTCCAGTACTTAGCACAATTCTCAGAATATTTTGTTGTTCACTCACTTTAGTTGTTTCCTACTTTTAACCCCATTTTGGGGTTTTCTTGACAAAGATACTGAAGTAATTTTCCACTTCCTTCTCCAACTCATTTTTACCTGTGAGGAACTAAAGGAAAGAAAGTTAAGTGATTTGCTCAGGGTCACACATTTAGTAAGTGCCTGAAGCCAGATTTTAATTTAAAAAGACAAATCTTCCTGATTCTAATCCCAGTGCTCTATCTACAGTACCACCTAGTCCATTTAGCATATAATAATAGCACACTAACTCTGGGTTTTCTAAAGGCTCTGTCCTGGACCCTCTTTTCTTATCCTCTTCCCTACACTCGCTATCTTAATGTTTTTCTTGATGAGACTAAAGTTCATTCACTCACCCTCACTTCCCCCTCTTCCTCTCCATTGTAAAAGCCTTTTCTTCCTTTTTTTTTTAATGGCAGATAATTTATACCATTCCACTTCTCTCTTTCCCTTTCTCCCAGCACATTGCTCTCTCCCCTCCTTAATTTCAAAAATTTTTAAAAGATATTATCCCTGCTTTTTAACTTACACCTATGAACTTCAAACTGCCATAATAATGAGAAAGTTTTAATGACCTATAAGTTATGAGTATCACCCTCCCCTATAAAAATGTAAAAATATAAACTTTATTAAATCCCTTATGGTATCACTTTCCTGATATCTCCTTATATTTCTCCTATGTTCTGTATTTGAAAATCAAATTGTCATCATCATGAATGCTTGAAAATCCTCTATTTCATTAAATGACCACCTTTTCCTCTGAAGGACTATATGCAGTTTTGTTGGGTAGGGGGTTCTAGGTGGTAATCCTAGTTCCATTGCTCTCTAGAATATCATATTCCAAGCCCTCTGGTTTTTTAATATAGAATCTTCTAAATCTTGTGTTATCCTGATTGTGGCTCTAGTATATTTGAATTGTTTCTTTCTGGATGCTTGCAGTATTTTCTCCTTGACCTAGAAGTTCCAAAATTTAGCTATAATGTTTCTGGGAGTTTTCATTTTGGGATCTCTTTCAGGAGGTGATTAGTGGAAATTTTTTCAATTTCTGTTTTATCCTCTGATTCTAGAATATCAGGAAAGTTTGTCTTGATAATTTATTTTTTTAATGTGTATACATATTTATATAGTTATCTTGATGTACAAGAAAAATCTTATCTACAAGAAAAAAAAAAGCTGAGAAGGAAAACATAATGCAAGCAAATATCAATAGAGAGTGTGAAAATGCTATGTTGTGGTCCACACTCAGATCCCACAGGCCTCTCCCTGGGTGTATATGGCTTTCTTCATCACTGAACAACTGGAACTGGTTTGAAACACCTCATTGTTGAAGAGAACCATGTCCATCAGAATTGATCATCATATAGTCTTGTTGTTGCTATGTATAGTGACCTCTTGGTTCTGCTCATTTCACTTATCATCAGCTCATGCAAGTCTCTCCAGGCCTCTCTGAAATCATCCTGCTGGTCATTTCTTACAGAAAAATAATATTCTATAACATTCATATACCATAATTTATTCAGCCATTCTCCAACTGATGGGCATCCATACAGTTTCCAGTTTCTAGCCACTACAAAAAATGTTTTGCATATGTGAGTCCTTTTCTTCCTTTAAGATCTCTTTGAGATATAGGCCCAATAGAAACACTGCTGGGTCAAAGGGTATTCACAGTTTTATACCTTTTTGAGCATAGTTCCAAATTGTTCTCCAGAACAGTTGGATCCGTTCACAGTTCCACCAACAATGTATCAGTGTCCCAGTTTTCCCAACATTTCCTACACCATTCGTTATTATCTTTTTTTTTCATCTTAGCCAATCTGACAGGTGTGTAGTGGTACCTCAGAGATGCCTTAATTTGCATTTCTCTGATCAATAGTGATTTGGAGCACTTTTTCATATGACTAGAAATAGTTTTAATTTCATCATCTGAAAATTATCTGTTCATATCCTTTGACCATTTATCAATTGGACAGTGGCTTGAATTCTTATAAATATGAGGCAATTCTCTTTATATTTTAGAAATGAGGCCTTTATCAGAAATGTATGATTTCCCAATTTGATGCTTCCCTCCTAATCTTGTCTGCATTAGTTTTGTTGGCACATAAACTTTTTAACTTAATGTAATAAAAATTATCTATCTGGTGTTCAATTAAGAGTTCCAATTCTTCTTTGGACACAAATTCCTTCCTTCTTCACAGGTCTGAGAAGTAAATTATCCTTTGTTCCTCTAATTTCCTTATAATATCACTCTTTATGTCTAAATCATGAATCCATTTAGATCTTATCTTAGTATGTGGTGTTAGGTGTGGATCAAACCCTAATTTCTTCCGTACTCGTTTCCAATTTTCCCAGGAGTTTTTGTCAAATAGTGAGTACTTATCCCCAAAGCTGGGGTCTTTGCATTTGTGAAACACTAAATTGCTATAGTTGTTGCCTAGTTTGTTCTGTGATCCTATCCTATTCCATTGATCAACTACTCTGTTTCTTAGCCAGTACCAAATGGTTTTGATGACCACTGCTTTGTAATATAGTTTTAGATCTGGTACAGCAAGGCCACTTTCATCAGCATTATTTTTCCTTAATTTCCTTGAAATTCTTGACCTTTTGTTCTTCCAAATGAACTTTGTTATTATTTTTTTCTAGATCTGTAAAATAATTTCTTTTGAGTTTGATTGATATTGCACTATATAAGTAAATTAGTTTGGGTAGTATTGTCATTTTTATTATATTCTCTCGGCCTACCCATGAACACTTGATATTTTTCCAACTGATTAGATCTGACTTTATTTGTGTGGAAAGTGCTTTGTAGTTTAATTTGTATAGTTCATGACTTTCCCTTGCCAGATAGATTCCCAAATATTTTATACTATCAACAGTTATTTTGAAAGAATTTCTTTTTGTATATCGTTGCTGAACTTTGTTGGTAATATATAAAAATGCTGCTGATTTGTATGAATTTATTTTGTATCCTGCAACTTTGCTAAAGTTGTGAATTGTTTCTAAGAGTTTTTTTAGTTGAATCTCTAGGATTCTCTAAGTATATCATCATATCATCTGTAAAGAGTAATAATTTGGTTTCCTCATTACCTATTCTGATTCCTTTAATCTCTTTTTCTTCTCTTACTGCCAAAGTTAACATTTCTGATACAGTATTAAATAGTAATGGTGACAGTGGGCAGCCTTGTTTCACTCCTGATCTTATTAGAAATGGTTCTAGTTTGTCCCCATTACATATGATGCTTACTGATAGTTTTAAATAGATGCTAATGATCATTTTAAGGAAAAGCCCATTTATTCCTATATTCTCTAGTGTTTTTAATAGCAATGGGTGTTAGATTTTATCAGTTGCTTTTTTCTGTATCTATTGAGATTATCATGTGATTTTTGTTAGTTTGATTATTAATATAATTGATTATGCTGATAGTTTAATATTGAACCAGCCCTGCATTCCTGGTATAAATTCTTCTTGGTCATAATGTATGATCCTGGGGATAACTTTCTGTAATCTCATTGCTAATATTTTATTTAAGATTTTTGCATCAATATTCATTAGGTAAATTGATCTATAGTTTTCTTTCTTTGTTTTCACCCTACTGGGTTTAGCTATCAGCACCATATCTGTATCATAAAAGGAATTTGGTAGTACACCTTTTTTCCCTATTTTTTCAAATAGTTTATATAGTATTAGAATTAATTGTTCTTTGAACCTTTGGTAGAATTCACATGCAAATCCATCTGGCGCTGGAGATTTTTTCTTAGGGAGTTGATTAATAGCTTGTTCTATTTCTTTTTCTAAAATGGAGATATTTAAATAATTTATTTCCTCATCTGTTAACCTGGGCGGTCTACATTTTTGTAGATATTCCTCCATTTCATTTAGATTATCAATTTTGTTGGCATAAAGTTGGGCAAAGTAACTCCTAATTATTGTTCTGATTTTCTCTTCATTGGTGGAAAGTTCTCCCTTTTCATTTTTGAGACTAACAATTTGATTTTCCTCTTTTTCTAATTGAATTAACTAAAGGCTTATCTATTTTGTTGGTTTTTTCATAAAACCAACTCAGTTTTATTTATTATTTCAATAGTTTTCTTATTTTCAATTTTATTAATCTCCCCTTTTATTTTCAGAATTTCCAATTTGGTATTTAATTGAGGGTTTTTAATTTGTTCTTTTTCTAGCTTTTTTAATTGTAAGCCCAATTCATTGATCTTCTTTTTCTCTATTTTGTGCAAGTAAGCATCTAGAGATCTAAAAATTACCCCTTATAACTGCTTTGGCTGTATCTCACAAATTTTGGTATGTTGTCTCATTGTTGTCATTCTCATAGATGAAATTATTGATTGTGTCCATGATTTGCTCTTTCACCCATTCATTCTTTAGGATTAGATTATTTAATTTCCAATTAACTTTTGGTCTATTTTCTCCTGGCCTTATATGCATGTGATTTTTATTGCATCATGATTTGAAAAAAGATACATTTACTATTTCTGCCTTTCTGCATTTGATTTTGAGGTTTTTATGTCCTAACACGTGGTCAATTTTTGTATAAATTCCATGAACCTCAGAGAAAAAAGTAAAGTTTGTACTGTCTCCATTCAAATTTCTCCAAAGATCTATCATATCTAACTTTTCTAACATTTTGTTTACCTCCCTAACTTCTTTCTTATTTATTTTGTGGTTTGATTTATCTAATTCTGAGAGAGGGAGGTTGAGATTGCCCACTAGTATAGTTTTGCTGTCTATTTCTTCTTGCATCTCTCTTAATTTCTTCTCTAGGAATTTGGATGCTATACTACTTGGTGCATATATGTTTAGTATTGATATTGCTTAATTACCTATGGTACTCTTTAGTAAAATATAGTTTCTTTCCTTATCTCTTTTAATTAGATGTATCTTTACTTTTACTTGATCTGAGATCAGGATTGCTACCCCTGCTTTTTTTTGTTCACCTGAAGCATAATAGATTCTGCTACAGCCCTTTACCTTCACTCCATATGTATCTCTATGCTTTAGATGTGTTTCTTGTAAACAAGATATTGTTGGATTCTGACTTTTAATCCAGTCTGCTATTCACTTCTGTTTTATGGGAAAGTTCATCCCATTCACATTCACAGTTAGAATAACTAATTCTGTATTTCTTGCCATCTTATTTACCCAAAGTTATGTTTTTCTCTTTCCTTTCCCCTTTCTCCCTCCCCCCTTCTCCCTTCCTTAGTATTTTGCTTTTGATGACCACCTACCTCAAACAGCCCTCCCTCCCTTAGAGCCCCTCTGCCTTTTTTACACCTTTCCCCTAATTCTTCTATTTCCCTTCCTTTTCCTCCCCTCCTTTCCCTCTAACTTCCTTATAAGGAGGGACAAGTTTCTCTCTTAAATCTAATGTGTCTGATATTCTTTTTTAGAGCCCAATCTGATGAGAATAAGATTCACACAATGCACATCCCCCTCCCTTCTTTCCCTCAATTATGTTAGGTTTTCCTTGCCTCTTCATGAGATTTTACCTTGTTTTTATATACTTTTCTACCTATTTTTACATTTTTTCCTTCTTTTTTTCAGTATGATACCCCTTCCATCTTTAGTTTCTTTTTCATATTATCAAAGTAAAATCAAATTATACCCCCATTCTTTAAGTATACCCACAGTAGAAATATAGTTTTCAAGAGTTTTTTCCTTTTTACTTTTTAATGCTTCTCTTGAGTTCTGTGTTTTGAGGTCAGATTTTTTGTTCAGAACTGGTCTTTTCATTAGAAATAGGTGAAATTCTCCTGTATCATTGAATGACCATCTTCTTCCCTGGAAGATAATGCTCATTCTAGCTGGATAGCTTATACTTGGCTGTAATCCAAGTTCCTTTGCCTTTTGGAATGTCTGATTCCAGGCCCTTGGATTCTTTAAGTTGGATGCTGATAGATTTTGGGCTATCCTAATTATGTCTCCCCGTATTTGAATTGTTTCTTTCTGGCTGCTTGCAATATCTTTTCCTTGGTGCAATACTTCTGAAGTTTAGCCATGATTTTCCATGGGGATTTAATTTTGGGGTCTCCTTCAGGGGGTGATTGGTGAATTCTTTTGATGGTGATTTTACCTTCTGATTCAAAAACACCAGGGCAGTTTTCTTTCATGATTTCCTGAAAAATAGAGTCCATGCTCTTTTTTTAATCATGGCTTTCAGGAAGTCCAATAATCCTTAGATTGTGTCTCCTAGATCTATTTTCCAGGTCAGTTGTTTTTCCTAGGAGATATTTCATATTTTTTTCATTTTTTTTTTGTTTTTGTTTGACTGATTCTTGAAGTCTTATTGATACATTCACTTCCATTTGTGCAGTTCTAATTTTTTTTTCAGTTCTAATTTTTAATGTATTATTTTCTTCAGTTACTTTTTTAGCTCCTTTTGTAATTGGCCAATTGATTTTTTTTGTTCATTGCAGTCTTTTTCCATTTCACCAATTTTGTTTTTCAGTGAATTGGTGTCTTTTTCATATCTCTTTTGTAGGGCATTATATGCTTTTTCCATTTCTTCTTGCAATGATTGCATTTCATTTCCCCATCTTTCTTCCAACTCTCTTTTGAAATTCTTTAAGCAGTCTTCCAGGAAAGCCTGAAATGGGGACCAGGTCATGTCTCCCTTTTTGGCTTCCTCTGGAGTTGCTTTACTTTTTTGAACCTCAGGATTTGAGGTCTGTTCTTCTCACTTTCCATAAAGGCTTTCTATGGTGAGATTTCTTTTTTGTTTTTTATTCATTTTTTAAAAGCTTGAGGTCTGTTTAAAGCAGAGGAGCAACAACTGCTTTAATTTGCCCTGGGCAGCTCGGCTGATTGACTTCTGGTGCTGGGCTGTTTGGGCTAGGTCCGGTGTTCTAATGCTTTACAATCTACCTTTTACAAAAGGCAGACCTGACAAAGCACTTGCTTGCAGCCAGGGCAGAGTGGCCCAAGAAGCTCACAGAAGCTTGCCAGGTGCTTAGAAACTGCCTTGCCGAGTCCCGGCCTGGCTTCCTGCCCTGTCTCCCAGAGCTGCAATCTGAGCTTGGTAAACTGTCCCTCTGCCTAACTGAAACAGATTGTTCTGAAGCTCTTCCAAGGTAACTTCTTCTGGGAACGTGTTGTGCTCCAAGTATTTGGGGGCACTTTGTCTCCAAAATCAGTTCAAAGGCTTAATCTGCTGCTGTTTTGAGAGAAGGTCAGAGGAGGTCACAGAGTCAGGTCTGCACTCTGCCATCTTGGCTCTGCCCCACCTTGATAATTTCTTGAAAGATGATATCTATCTTTATTTTTTATCATGATTTTCAGATGGACCAATAATTTTTAAATTGTCTCTCCTGGATCCATTTTCTAGGTCAGTTGTTTTTTCAATAAGATATTTCACATTTTTTTCATTTTTTTTTGTTTTTGCTTTATTGCATCTTGATTTCTCATAAAATTACTAGGCTCCCAATTCTAAGTTTTAAGTAATTATTTTCCTCATTGAACTTTTGTATCTCCTTTTTCATTTGACCAATTTTGCTTTTTAAGGCATTATTCTCTTAATATCCTAGTGTCTTTATGTATTTCTTATCTTACATTTGGTACAGTGACAGTTATCTCTCTTTCTGTTCCTCAGATACAACCTTCAACTTCTCAGTTAAAGTCTCATCTTTTGCAAACTTCCTTTTCTGATTCTCCTTGATCTTAATCCCTCTCATCTGAGATGTCTCAGTTTATCCTGTTTATAGCTCATCTATATCATAATTTTTTATGAATATGCCTTCTTCCCACATTAAATTGTGAATTCCTTAAGAGGATGGGCTTTTTCCCTTCTTTTATTCCCTACTTTTTTTTTAATATTTCCAAAGCTTAGCATAAACTTAGGCACATAGCAGGTACTTAATAAAAGCTAGTTTACTGACTTCACTAATTCGCATAGAAGGAAAGTGTCTAGCCAAAAGTTATGTATTTCTTAAGTGAAAGAAAGTAAGAAATTGAACCTAAATTTTCTAACTTAAAGCTTTGCAATTTTTTACACTATTAATGCTGCCTCCTAGAAAGCTGTTCAAAGTGGAAATGGAATACTTTTTCCTATATGCAGAATAATTGACTTCTCACCTTGACTTATTAAATGTGGGAAACTGTGAGTGGTTTAAACTTCTATTTCTAATCTTTGGCAGCTATCTTTTTGCTGAATGACAAGGTATATTGTCTCTCCTACATCACCAGTGAGAATATTTGTCTATTCACAGATCTTTTTTCACCTAGTTCTCTTAGGCATTGGTATTCTCAATTCTATTTATATATTTCTTAGGCTAGAATTTTGCTTAAGAGAGACCAATATTACAAAAAGATTTGAAACTATTATCCTTGAATCACAAAATCAGAATCCCAAAGGCCATTTCGTCCAGCTCTTAGCTGTGAAGGACTCTCTTTCCAACTTTACTAGAAGTGTTCAATATGCCTTTCCTTCAGTTATCAACTAATAGAACTTGAGAGTGATCCTAGAAAAGAATAAATTTAGAAGTGATTTTGACATATTTCTTAAGTAATTTGAGGGTTATTATATGAGAAAATGATTACCTTGACTTTGAACTCAAAGCAGAATTAAAAACAGTAGGTATAATATATATTTATATAGAAATCAATTTTGACTTGATAACATGAAGAGGTGCCCCTAACAATTAGAATTGCTTGTATAGATTGTTCTTTCTTTATCACTAGAAGTATTTTAAGTAAAATTTAGATGGGATATAATGGGAACTCTTGTTTATATAGGTATTCTCACCTGGCTGTACTATTCTGGGACTTTGTCTGACTTCACTATGACCTTGCTTTGGGTACCTTTTCCCACTTTGTTCATTAATCTTTTGTGTATTGTTTTCCTCCATTAGATTGTAAACTTTTTGAGAACAGAATCTTTTTTTCTCTTTCTCTGTCTCTGTCTCTGTGTGTGTCCCTCTTTCTCTCTTTTTTTTCTTTCTGTCTCTGTCTTTCTGTCTCTCTCTCCTTCCCTCCCTCTTTCTTTCCTTCCCTTCCTTCAATCCTTTCCTCAACATTTAGCGCAATGTCAGGCACAAATTAGATACTTAATAAATAAATGATTATTGACTATTAATTTTGGACTAATTTTTATTTAGTCCAAAATGCCTAATTCTCATTTAAGCCTTTTCCAATGTGAGATTTTGTTATTTTATTTACAGTTTAATCTGATATTAGCATGGCAGAGTGCATTTCATATCCAATATGTAACAAGTAAAATTTCTGATCTGCTAATATCCATAAATAGAAGCAAATTTTCTAGAGGGAGGAAGAGACAGGCAAGAATGAGAAGACAAGGGAAGGACAATGGCTTAAAATGTTAAGGATTTTTTAGTTACCTCTTTGGGAGTGAAAGTTTAATATGATTTTTTAAATAATGTGTCTGTAATCTTTTCTACATAGTACGCGCCAGTGCCATCTGCTTCTGGATGTATTCAATTCCACAGAGCATGAGCTAACTATCAGTGCTAAGAACAATGAAGAGCTTATTTTACATGCTGGGGAATGCCAAAGGTAAGCATTTCTACACATTAATTGACTTATTGCCTTTTTTTTTTAAAACCATATTGCTATAGTAAATAGCAACGATTGAAGGGCTTACTGGTCTGATTACTTTTGTGAACACTGGTAATGATATCCACCTTTATCATTAGGGGCTAGAGAAGTTTCCCGAAACCATATGCCATCTATGCTAGGGAAAGGGATTTGTTTACTCAAGTGGCAGGCTCTCTAATACCCAGGTATTCTTGTATCATAAATAGTTTTCCCTTGGTAATACAACTTTTCTAAGTCTACAAGCCAAATACTTTCTTTGAATATCCATCAGTGGTAGCAATGGTCTGTTGCTATTTTCACCAAGAAATGCAGAAGCAGAGAGAGTGTGAACAATTTTTTTGTTTTAAAGCCTGTGTTGGATCAAGCTAAAATTATCTAGAGTACCAAATCAAGTTTACAGCCTTAATTCATAAATTTGAAAAGTCTGTGCAGTGAAAGTACTGCTCAGGGAAAAATTTAGATATCACCCGCTATTCAATCACCAGCATTTCAATTTGAGGTCTGACAATCTACTTGATATTTGAGGTGGCCAAGTTTTCTACATATATCTAGAATTTCTTGGACTGTTTTTTTTTTTTTTTTTTCTTGTCTGTCTCTAATTGCCAGGGTTGGGAAAGGATTCTTTGGTTATTGTTCAGGGTCAAGGTGATTCTGGCACAAGGATGGGTAGAATACAAAATGGCTACATTGGATAGCTGTCCTCTTTGGTAAGTTGTGGGCTCATCATTTGCTTAATGAAAGGAATTTCTCAGTGTCTAGAAAGTTTTCTGGTCCACAAGTCATGAAAATATCCTTTATGCCTAAGGTTTTTTGAGGATCTGATGATGGTTGTTCTCATCTTGGTGTATTGCCTTTTCACAGGATATGTTTTACAAAGTCCCAAGTCACCCAAATAATCATTGATCTTGGAAATGGTCTTACAGAAGATAAAGCAAGAAAAAATTGGAGATAGACTAAAATTCACATAAAAAGAACATCTTTTGGCTAGATAAATAAATCCTATTATAGTGTGATTTTATGCCATATCCTCAGATGAGCCAATAGTTGATGGTAAAATGCTTGATGGACAGTGTTTAAGTCTTCAATTTGTGACTTTTGTCTGCCTCTTGCACTTAATCTGTCATAAAGACTGTTACTTTTAGTGGAGAAGCATAGATAGTAAGTATTCATAGATGAAAAATGGGAGACTTTGATCAGAGGTGATATGATAAGGAAGACTCTAAGTCATACATTTTATTTCAGCAACATGTAGGTTGCTTCAATGAAGGAGGAGAAAGGAAGTCCAACAAAGGGAAGGAATTAAGTCACACCATATCCTTGAGATGGGAAGCAAGTCCATGGCGAAATCCATTATCATTCTCTCATAGGAATTACAGGAAGTTATCAGGGTGTCGCAGAAAGTGTTCTAATCTCCTCAGAGTCCTTGGTCTATAGAAATAACTGAATATTCTGAACACATTGGCAAATATTAGGTGGACTTTATTTGTTCTCTAAAAGTCTACAGGTCTGAGTAGATCAAGATGTAGATAGAAGTAAATTGGTATTTCAGATAATTGAATATGTTTTCACATTTGCCATTAATTATGTTCAATAAACAGAATATCTTGGGGTGTTTTTGTACTTTGAGAAGAACTGTTAGCAAAAAAAAGTGAAGCAACAAAGCAATACTAATAATATAAAAACAAAATTAGGAGTGCCAGCCCTGAAATCAGGAGGACCTGACTTCAAGTCTGGCCTCAGAAACTTAATACTTCCTAGCTGTGTGACCCTGGGCAAGTCACTTAACCCCAATTGTCTCAGTAAAAAAAAAAATAGGAACCCACTGTACATACATCTTTAACTGCTGTGGGACTCTCCTATTTTTTTTTCTATTAATACTTTTTATTTGCAAAACATATGTATGGGTAATTCCTAAACCCTTACAAAGCTTTCTGTTACAAATTTTTCCCCCCTACTCCCCACCCCTCCCCTAGATGGCAGGATATTCACTACATGATAATTATGTTAGAATACTTAAGAAATCGAATATATGTATAGTTATTGCATCATTTTTTGTGCAGGGGAAATCGTATCTACAAGAAAGAATAATCCGATAAAAGAAATACAATGCAAGCAAACCTTAATAGAGAACATGAAAATGTTATGTTGTGGTCCACATTTCACATCTCTCTCTCTGGGTATATATGGCTCTCTTCACCGAACAATTGGAACTGGTTTGAAGCATTTCATTGTTGAAGAGAGTCATGTCCCTTAGAACTGATCCTCATATAGTATTGTTGTTGCTGTGTATAATGATCTCCTGGTTCTGCTCATTTTGCTCAGAATCAGTTCATAGATGTCTCTCCAGACCTCTCTGAAATCATCCTGCTGGTCGTTTCTTACAGAACAATAATATTCCATAACATTCATATACCATAATTTATTCAGCCACTCTCCAATTGATGGGCATCCATTCAGTTTCCAGTTTCTAGCCACTACAAAAAGGGCTGCCACAAACATTCTTGTACATGTGGGGCCCTTTCCTTTCTTTAAGATCTCTTTGGGATATAGGCCCAATAGAAACACTGCTGGGTCAAAGGGTATGCATAGTTTGATAACTTTTTGAGCATAGCTCCAAATTGCTCTCCAGAATGGCTGGATCCGTTCACAGCTCCACCAATAATGCATCAGTGGGACTCTCCTATTTTATTAATACAGCCTCAACCTTTTGTACACCCACAGTATTTTCCTGTCAGACTCTATGTGATATAGAAATTCTTGCTTTCACAAATGATCGTTTCTGCAACCTGTCAAAAAAGCTGTTGTTGATATATATTAGTGCCATAGGATGGCTTAGGTCTTTTAAGTCTTCTTGGTGGAGTCTTCAGAGCACATCAACTGGGGTAGCTAGGTGGTGCAGTGGATAGAGCACCAGCCCTGAAGTCAGGAGGACCTGAGTTCAAATTTGGCTTAATACCTCCTAACTGTGTGACCCTGGGCAAGTCACTTACCCCCAATTGCTTCAGCAAAAAAAAAAAAAAAAAAAAAAAACACCACAGAGCACATCAACTTTTTTTTTCTTTAGCATGTCTTGAAATCTTCAAGTTGTTAAATATCTAAACAGATTTTAGTTTTTTTATTTTTCCCTTTACAAATGGAAGAGAATACTTCAGTCCTTATGAAGATCATGTCATTTCTAGAAAGCTGTCTTCCATTCTTCTCCTCCTTGAATTCGGATCACATTATAGTTTCCCCCAATATTTAATTCATTGAATACCACTAGTTTAATTGTAATAATCAAGGTTATTGGACAGTTGTCTAAAATGATGACAATATTAGCAGATATTTTTGTGGGCAGCTAAAGCAGAGTGACATTTTAACAAATGTTTTGCAAAAAATATTTTAGAGATCTTATCTCCTGTATTGATTAGTGAACTTATCTAGTTAAACAAAAGTAGTGCTCTTATAACTGGATTAGTTGCACAATTGTGTAGTGATTAATGCCTTGGAGAAAGAGCTATGATTTAGCATCTGACAGGAGGCTATGTATGCATGTATCATATATCTGTTTCAGGAATTTCTTCTGGCAGAGTTGGGAGCATAATTTGACCAAGTACCACATAGTTTATCAGTTCCTGCCTCTAGTTATTCAGTTACTTCAAACCTTGACATAAAGTCTGGTCCTGGATCCCTAAGTTTCACAAACTTCCTCATAGCAAAAATTGAACAGCAGTTATACAATCTGAATGATTGCTAAAAATAAATGTTACAAATATAGCCATAGCCAGAGACAAGACTTTATGTGCTTAAGTTGCTAGATGAGTGTGGTCATTTGGGCAGCTATGTTTGTCCAATATCTGGAATAGTGTTTTGTAAATAATAAGTAACAATTTTTGTTCAAAACTAAAAAGCCAGTCTCCCCCCGCCCATCTCCTCGTTTCCCCAACTACCCGATTCACCAGCATGAGCATATTGTATGCCATGCCCTATATCCTGTTTTGGAGTCAGAAAGGAGCACACTACGCTTTGATGATCACTTGGCCACTTTGATGCCAGCAGACCAGGGTTTAGTTGTTGCGTGTTGAAAAGGATTATTCGATATATTTTGGAAAAAAAAAACACAAAAACTCCTCATTGTTTAATAAGGGGGTGTTTCACATGAAGGAATTAATGAAGGTAGCAGTATAATTGGTAGATGGGATGACATGAAGGCCTCCTTGACTGTGGGTCATCCCTCAGGAGAAGAAGTAGATCCATGAATGCTTTTCACATGGCCCTGAACATTGGGATATCTTCCTTCATCTTGGTAAAGACATCTCAGCTTCCTGTGCCTCCCAGGAGGACCCCAGATTCTACCTTTTTTCTGGGCATTTTGTACAGTTTGGTAGAAGTTGGCTTCTCTAGTTGCTGAAACATTTCAATGTCTGGGACTCCTTGGAGGACAATAAGTAGTCGGGTGTGTCAGGTACAGAGACTCTAACCAAATTGACTACTTGGAGACTTCTCAATGTGAAGGTAAAAGGTTTATTAGAATCTCTAGAGAAGCAGGCACTTTCCCCCTTCTGGACAGTCAGGAATGAGGAGTGCCCATTAGGAGCTGAGAAACAGGTTAAATAGACAAGCACTGCCCAACCCTTCTCCCAAAATCCCCTTATGCAAAGCTTTTGTCTTGATTGGCTCTTGCAGTTACTTTTCCTTTAAATGGCGGGTGGAGTGATTATGGGTTGACTAAGAATGAGGTAATGCAAGCAAAAGTTTCATTTTTTTTTCTTTACATGATTTCTAGGAAATTGAAACTGAGACCTAAGGCTTCACATACTTTAGCAGATAGTCTCTGAAAAACCACATTACTTGCTTCCTCCTCCCTCACAGGCTTGTGGTGGATGGAAGCATGTGCTTGGTATATATGTCAAAACAATAAAATTCGATTCTTAGTTTTTAAGAGGAGATAGATTTGGTTATTGCTGAACCATCCTCTATTTGGATCTTTCTGGTATTCTATCTTTTTGGGATAAACTTATGTGAAGTACAAGTATTGTAGATATTATGAATACTTTCCTGAAGGGTTGTTGGGAGAAAAGAGTTTTGCAAGTTTAAAGTTAGTGAAATGGGAGCCCTTGCTCTTGGGTTTTTTTTTTTTTTTTAAACTTTCCCAACTCATTGTTGCAAACACAATTCCTAGTTGGAGGTGTTTGATGGTAATGAAATGTGTGTGTGTGTGTGTGTGTGTGTGTGTGTGTGTTTTAATAACATTGAAACTATTTAGTTTAGTTCCTATTATCATAGGAACTAAATTGTATCTTCACTGATTCTTCTTTAAAGGTCTTTTCCAAAAAAGTGACTCATCTCTCAATGTGACTTTCTGCAAGATCCTGTTACAACAGTTTTTGCTTTGGTTTTTTGATTAAGGATCATCACTTTATTTCATTTTAGGCAAATCTAATGAGTAGAATAGAGTGTTTTACTTTACCTATGCTTCCTTCTGGCCACAAAACTAAAAATAAAGTTCTTTTTACTCTTCTTGAGGTTAGACATTCCTTCTCATAAATTCATTTTTGTCCGAATTTGGGAGCTAGTTGGGGCAGTGTCTTTTTTAAGGGAAAGAGGGCCATCCTTACAGCTCAGATGATTTGGGTTCAACTCCCAACTCTAACGATTTTTAGCTGTGTAAATATAGAGAAGTCACTTCATTTGTGAGCATATTTTTTTTCTGTAAAATAGAGGAAATAATATCTATCCTACCTATCTACCTGTATATCTAATATCTATTCTACCTATCTTATAGGAGAGTTCTAAAGAAAATTCCGCAAGCCAAAAAGCAGCTTAAGAAAATCAATTGTTTGATAAGTGTGGAAATATGTACACATATATTCGATTTGTCAAGTTAATTAACATAATTAACATGTAGTGGATTTCCTGCCATCTGGGGGAGGGGTGGGGACTAGGGGGGAAAAATTTGTAACAGAAAGCTTTGTAAGGGTCAGTGTTGAAGAATTACCCATACATTTGTTTTGCAAATAAAAAAGTTTTAATTTAAAAAAAAAGAAAATCATTTGTTGTGTTACATCAATAAATCAATAACTCAGTTTCCAAATATTTAATAAGCCATGTACTAGACACCATTCTAAGTGCTAAGATAGATACAGGTACCAAGAATATTCTAACGGGGAAAATAATGAGTATATATAAAATACATACAGCATAAATGTAAAGTTAATAAATATAAATATGTACAATATAGTTAAAGATGAGATAGTTTGGGAGAGGGCACTAATTGTTGGGGAAATCATGAAAAGCTTCATACAGGTAGTTCTACTTGAGCTACTTCATAAAGAAGAGAGGAACTTTGGCAGAGGTAAAGAGGTGTGTGGAATGGCCGCTGCAAAGGCACAAGGTGAGAGATGAAAGGAGTGTTGTTTGTCAGGAATAGAGAAAAAGTCAGTTTGTCTGGGTCAGCAAATATAGGGGCTTCATGTACGATGAAGCTGGAAAGATAGGCTTAGGCAAGGCTGTGAAAGCTAAACAGAAGAATTTATAGTGTATAGTGTATAGTGTGTACTGGAAGCATCAGGAAGCCATTGCATATGGTCAGACCCTTTTTTTGTTTGTTTTTTTGTTTACAGTGAATATATAGCATGTTCTGGAATAGAGAAAGAGTTGAGGCAAGGTTAGCCATAAGAAAATGTTGCCATAATCAAGAGGTAATAAGGACCTAAATTAAATTGATAGGTATGAGTGAAGAGGCGTTGAATGCAAAAGATGTTATTAAGATCAAAATAGCACGATTTGGTAGCTGGTTAGATATGTTGAATGAGAGAGAATGAGGAATCCAAGATAATGGTAATTGTATTAACTTGGAAGAATGGTAGTGCCCTCAGCAGATATAGGGAAGGTTGAAAGAAGGGAATCTTTAGTAGAGAAGATAATGAGTGCAGTTGTGGACATGTTAAGTTTAAGATGCCTTCAGACCATGCAGTTTCAAATGTTTAATAGGCAATTGGTGATACTCTATGGGCACTTGGTGGGGAGGAGGTGTCTGGGATTGGATATATGTATCTGGAAGTTATCTACACAGAAAGAATAGTTAAATTCATGGGAGTTTATGAGATTATTGAGAGAGAGTATAGATGAAGAAAAGAAGACTGAGGTTAGAACCCTGAGGAAAACCTGAAGGAAGTGGGGCTTGAGATAGATTATTATCCAAAAAGGAGACTGGGAAAGATCAGTCAGACATGTAGACAGTGATCCAGTAAAACATATTTACAATTTCTTTATCAGAGATTGGAGAAAAGGAGGAGAGAATGGGATATGATATCCTTGGGATTCTGAGATGAAGAGAACTGGAGAAGCTCTTGTTGATTGATCTGAATATTTTCAATAAAGAGGCAAAATCTTCTTAGGCACCTTCTTAGAATAGTTGATGGAATGGGGAGGTGTGGAAGGCTGGAAGATAGAAGAGACATTTTGGAATAGCCTCTGTTGAGAGTGAATTCTGATTAGGGAGAATTTAAAGGACTTCCATGTTCAGGGAGGGCCCAATTGAAGTTAAATAACTTGATTTTATAATTCACTCAGCAACATTATGAAATTTCCTTCAACTGTACTTAATAGCTGGTAAATCAAAACAGAGGAAGCAGAAAGAAAATGTACTTCAGGCTGAATTTTGGCAAGAGAAGAGCAACAATCAAAAGAAAGAATTCAAGAGAAGAACATCATGTGGAATTGAAATGACTAATAATTAGGTTAAAGTTTAGCAATAAGCAAAGTAAAGTTGTTGAGATTGTGAAAGGGGGGACCCCAAAAGTCCCACACTGGTGTTGCAAGGTATCTCAAAAGAATTTTTAGGCTTGAATCCATCTCCTAGTCAAGAGGCAAAGTTTATTGAAAGTAATGTAGCGCCATTACAAAGTGGACTGAATTGTAAGAGAATTCAGTAAAGAAACTGAAGTAAGGAGATATATAGCTTTCAATCACAGATATACTAATTCTATGGCTCATAATAGGAAGGAGTGGTCTCCAGAAGGAGTGATTCAGGGTTGATCAGATTATTACTGACAAGATTACCAGTCAGCAGTGAATTGGAGTGGTCTTATTTACTATTGTCTCCAAAGTTTGATCTATGGAAGTTTCCTGAGGCCAGAAGCTATCAGACTAAGGAGTGACCATAAGCAGATAGATTGGGTATGCAAGATTCCTGAGGCAGATTCTAAAGCCAGAAGACCCAGAACCACTGACCCAATAGAACAGAAGCCCCCCAAGGTAAAAAGACCATAAAATGACTACATCAAAGACAGAGCAAGAGATGGAGAGAGTAGAGTGGTAGGTCTTAGCAGGGACGAAGAACAGGTGAAAAAGGCAAAGAGGCGTGGGAAAGGCTAAGCATAGGAAGATGTGAAATGATGGGAGGTTATGATTAGATAATGCCATTTTCTAATTAGGAAATGGAACATGTATGGATGATTGAGAAATCTAGTGTGTAACAATTCTTGCTTGTGCCTGAGAGGGAACAAAGAGAGTTAGGAGGAACTATGAGAGTTAGGAAGCTGGGGAACTGAAAATTTAGATAGTTTGGGGGAGCATCTAAATGGATTTTAAAGACCCCCCCACTTTAAAGGTAGATATTAGGGAGAAAAGGAAGATGGTTAGCTATGTGTAATTTTTATTCCTGCTAAGTTATGATGGGGTGATTTTTTTTTCCCTTTGAAAAAATGTCTCTGTATTAGGTTATCTCTCTAGAAATAATAGTGTCTGGCACTGACTCCAGATAATCCCTTCTGATTTCTTAAGGCTTGTAAGGAAGATGGGATCTTAGATTAACTTTGATTTAGGTACCAGCTGGTAAAATTAATCTGTACTGGTAGGTGTGTTCATAATGGTTGGTAGAAAGAGCATTAGGTCATGATGCTTTTCCTAACTCTGCCATCAATTATCTTTGTGAACTTAGACATAATATATTTATATTTTGAATTCTCTCTTTTGTTTTTCCTATTTTGTAAAGAAAAAATAATAAATATATTATCCTTTGGCTTCAGTTTTCTCAAGTGAGTAATGAGACAAATGGTCTTTTTGCTCTTTTAAATATACCTCCCAGGAATAGTGAACTATGACTGTGACTTTGATTTGTCTTACTAACCAGTATCTTTTAGTAATTCAAACTGGCTTATCCAAAATTACTATTGATATCAGAATTGATAGATATGTTGGGCTTTTTTCAATTCTGCCCCCCTTAACCTTTCTGTATCATTTAACACTAGGTATAGTACAAAACTGACACCGGGGAGTAGGACATCAGGCAACCTTAGCAAATCATCTCCTTGAAACTTTCCAATTGCTGTTGAATGCAACACCATCTTTCTGAGTCCCATATATTCAAAAACTAGCTGTCATTCTTGACTTCTGGTTCTTTATTGCCTCCAATATTGAATATTGTTTCTTCCTGACAACATATCTCATATATGCACCCTTCTCTCTTCTGAGTGCTACCAACTTGGTGAAGACCCATCATCTCAATCCCTGGATTATTATAATAGCATGTTAGATTATCTTCCTGCCTCAGATGTCTCTCTGCTCTGATCCATTTTCTTTTCAGTTGTCAAACAAATATTCTTAAAATAGAGGTTTGGTCATTTCCATTTAAACTCCCTAGAAGTCTCCCTGCCCATTCAATTAACTCTAGCAACTTCCTATTGCTCCAGGATCAAATATAAAATCCTCTGTTTGGATTTCAAAGTACTTTTTAAACTGGCCCCTTCTTTGCCTGTCCAGTCTTCTTAAACTTTCTTTTCTTTCCTTGTTCTTTGTGATCCAATGATACTGACCTCCTTGCTGTTCCTTATAAGCCTCTATTCTCCATCTCTCAAGTGAGTATTTTTACTGATTGTCCCCAATTCCTAAAATACTTAGGTATTTTTATCTCTGCCTCCTAGCTTCTCTAACTTCCTTTAAGTCTCAAGCAAATTCTCACCCTTTGTAAGAAATCTTTCATAGTCCTCTTAAACTTAGTCCTTTCCCTTTGAGATTAGCTTCACTTTATCCTGCCTATATCTTATTTGTATGCTGTTTTTGTCTTCCCCATTAGACTGTCAACTCCTTGAGAGAGGGCTTATTTCTTTTTAAAAGTTTTTTTTTCTTTACAAAATAGAAGATGAAAAAAAAAATTGCCATGTGCACAGCAGAACAAAAGAGAGAATTCAAAATATAAAACAATAAACAAATAAAAGCAATAAATTTCCAGTTCAAGAAAGCCTATATAATAAATATTGCACATTATGCTCAGGGCTGTTCATCTTTTCTTTGCATCCTTATGAGTATTATGTTTGTACTTATAATCATACACATGAATACACATATGCATTCATATGTATCTATGTAAAACTCTATTATGCTTATTTGTTCTGTTTTTCTGAAGGGAGATAGCATCTTCATTAGTTTAAGTCTATGTTTTTCTAAATCTACCAGCACATCATTTCTTACACACAAGAAATATTCCAACTTTATGCTGTCTAGTTATTTTATACAGTCTAAAACAATATTGATTAATATGGATGACCTATAGTATATTTTCCCTATTTTTCTCTTTTGATTAAATTTATTTTAGCTTTAACTTTGTCTGAGATCATGGTTACTATACCTGCTATTTCTTTTAACAAAATAAATTCTATTCGTGATCTTTATTTTGTATTTGTGTATATCTCTTATTTCCTATTACTTCTGCCTCCTCTGCTTTTTCTTCTATCTTGTCTTCCTATTACTTATCCTTCCTTCCTTTCCTCCTTGTCCTTTCCCCTTACCCTTCTGGTTCTATCAGAATTTAGAAAGCAATTTTATAGCCTTACAAATGTGTGTGTCTGTGTGTGTGTGTGTGTGTGTGTGTGTGTGTGTGTGTATGTATAGCTCCTTCTTTATCCCCATTCCGTTTAATCTACACAATTTGACTCCCTTATCCTAATCTTCCTCTCTTTTATTTCATTATAAAATTAGAAGACTTTTATTCTCTTCTAAATGTATATGTTGTTCTCTCTTTAACCTTTATTTATATACTCCTTCTTTCCTATCCCCTTAGCCTCTTCTTTCTGAATTTAGAAAACCTTTATATCCTTTTAAATACATATATATATATATACATATATATAATACACGTATATGTATACATGTAAATATGTATGTATATGTATTGTTCCTTCTTTAACACATTGCCAATGATTAGAATTCCAGAACTAACAACCCTCTTTCACCATTTATTTCCTCTGTATTTCCTACAGTTTTGCTTTTTAGAATCACATTATTCTCAGCTCTACTCCAATCTTTCTTTTGAACTGTTCAGTTACTAATGACCATTTTAGAATATGGTTTACATATAAAACATAGTTTGTTTTTATTTAGTGCTTTGTAATTAGTCTTCAATGTTTACCTTGTATTTCTCTTGAATCTTATATGTCAACATTTTTATTAAGTTCAGGTATTTTTGCAACAAAATCTTGAAAGTCTGACAATTCATTGGATTTCTTTTTGTTGTTGTTGTTGTTCAGGTATATGCTTAACCTTGCAGGGTATGATATTTTTTGACTGCAACCCCAGTTCTTCTTATCTTCTGTATATAGTGGTCTTTAAGACTGCTAATATGTCTTGTGTCATTCTAATTGTGACTTCACTGCATTTAAATTGTTTTTTTCATGTTGCTCATAAAATTTTCTCCTTGATCAAAGTTTTCAGACTTTGGCTGTGATGGTCCAGATGATCTCTTTCAGGTGGTTATTAGTAAATCTGTTTCTTTTTCTGCTTTTTTTCCTCTTGCTTTTAACACTTCAGGACAATTTTCTTTAATTATTTCTTATATTATTGTATCAAGATTATTTTTCTGATCATACCTTTCAAATAGTCTGATTATTCTTATGTTTTCTCTTCTTGATATGTTCTCTAAATAAGTTAAATTTCTTATGAAATGTCTCATTCTCTTCTATTTTTCATTCTTTATATTTTATAATTTTTTTTGATTTCTCATAACTTTACTAGCTTCCCCTTGCCCAATTCTAGTTTTCAGAGTCATTTTCTTCTGTAAGAATTTGGATCTCCTTTTCTAAATGGTTGACTTTCTTTTATAATCTTGTTTTTCTTGGATTGTTCTTATTTTAAAAAAAAAGTTTCTTCAATCTCTCTCATTTGATTTTTAAAGTCTTTTTAAAGTTCTTGTATGAATTCTTTTTGGACAGATGGTTATTTGAAGTTGCTCTTTTGGGTAGGAAAGGCTTTTCTTTTCTTTCCTTTTTATCTTTTTAAACTTCAGTATCTTCCTCTGAAGAGAAATGGTTTCTTTTCCTTTGCTAGCTCATTTGTAATCACCTGTAGTTCTGGGGTATGGGAGATGGTGACTCAAGCCTCAGATCCTCCTTCAGTTCTCCCCTCTAGTCTGGAACTGTTATGCCTCAGTTTCCCTGAATTGTTCTATATCAGTTTCCCTGAATTGCTTTGCCTCAGTCTCCCTGGTGGCAACACTCCTCTTCCTGGCCATTAGGACTGAGATAATAAGGGCTGGGAACTCTGGCCACTGGCATTCCAAAGAGTCATAAAACTCCAGATGGTTTATCTCAAATACCTAGAAGACCTCCTCATCTTTCTGGTCTCAGACTCCCTGTCTCTGACCTCTTCACTTATTAGAATTTATGATCCTTCTCCAACTTGTCAGAACTGAATTTATAGTCCTTTCTTGGAACTTCTATTCCCCCAGTGCTCTGCCCCCCATTGCCTTTGTTTTCCTGATCATTGGAGCCCTAGAAGAGTCTCTGGAATCCCTCGATCATTGCTGGATACTTTGAGACCAGAGTCCGATTCTGCCGACTAGTCCAAGTTCTCCATCAAGAAATTATTTTAAAAATCTCTAATCTCTATCTTGCCTCAGTTTCTCCACATTACAGAATCTGAAACCAAGAACTTCATTCTGCTGGAGGGGCCCACAGCCAGGAGCTACCCTGTCCCACTGCTTCTGTGCTGTGTGCTGCTCCCTTGTTGCACAGCACTTCTGGGCCTGGCATTCCTTATAAGTAGATTTTCCCTCAATGTTCCTGGACTCAGATCAACTCCCCACACTGTGCAGAAGGTAAGATTCCTGTGGCTGGAGGATACTTCCCAAGCCAGCTCACCTCTGCTCTATCTGCTTTCTGTTTCAGTGGAACTAGCCTGGAGGTGATTACACTTCACAGGGGCCAAACCTTAGCCCTGGCATCTTTCTTTGGATCTTTTCCTAATTGTACAAGGAGGATCACTGTTTTGCCGCAATTCTTGTTTGTTTTTGTTGTTGTTGTTGTTGTTTTTTTTTTTTGTTTTACCACTCTTTATCCTGACGGGCTATTTTGTCTTGTTTGTAGGAGAGATCTGAAAAAATTAGAATTTTCTGACCTACTCTGCCATTTTCCCAGAATCTTCTCAGGGACTATTTTTGCCTTTCTGTTCTCAAGGCTTAGTACAGTGCTTGGCACATATAGATGTTTAATAAATACAACATTTGAAGGACAAAGGAAAGAAATTAGTAAGATACAGTAAATTACATAAATGTACCCTGTCTAGATGCCATAGAGATAATAGGTAGTAACAGAAAAACTTTCATGCCTTTAAAAAAAATAGCACTTGTCCCCAGTTAAATGGTCATTCCTCTTGGCATTACAGAATGTCAGAGCTAGAAGGATCCTTAAAATATAAGAATGTTAGAAGAGAAACGACCTTGTATGGAATATTAAAGAGAAAAGTTCTGGGTCATTTAGATCATCCCCTTTCATTTTTTTAAAAATTAAAATATTTTAAAAATCAATAAGAAAAAAGAAAAACAGAAAAGGAATACAAAACAAAATAAAATAAAACAAAAGAGAGCATTGTCATGTGCCCAGCAGAACATCAGGGAGGATTCAAAATATATAACAACAAATTACCAGTTCAAGAAAGTACACACACACACACACACACACGCACATTAGTAGAAGTTATTCATGAGTATCCATATTTTCTATACTTCCTTTTAATTGTTCTTTTGTTTTTTGTTGCTCACCTTTTTTACTTTATACTTTCCCCTCCTTTTATTTTCCCTATCACCCCCAAGCAGGCTATAGTTAAGAAAGGATATATTTATCTATACATACATATATGTATATATATATATATATATATATATATATGCACATGCACACAGCCTCCCCACCTTCACATTACATATCTTTCCTATTCATGCTGACTCTGCTTTAATTCTGCTCCTTAACTTGCCTTGCTATTACTTAATCATCACCCTCCCCCATTCCTAAGCAGGTTATAGTTAAGAAAGAATATATTTATGTATACATATGTAGATATATACATGTACACACACACACACACACACACACACACACACACACACACACATTGCCCTTTCCCCCTATCTTTCCTATCCCTAATTCTTTGTTTTAATTCTGCTCCTAACTTGCCTTGATATTACTTAATCTCCCCCATCCAAGGATCCTTCTTTTGTCTTCTTCCCTTACCCTTTGCCTTCCCCATGTACCCATTCCTCCCCTCTTATTTCTTTATAGATTTTGGAGAGTGCTACACCCTTCATAGTATATATGTAATATTGCTTATTTAACCCATTTCTGTTGTGAGTAGTTTTTCAGAACTATGAGCCCTTTTCCTCCCTCCAATGCCTTTGTGTCTATTCTTCCTCTGCACCAGCCCTTTTCATTTCTACAGAATTCGGAGTAACAACATATAAGCCCCATAGGTGATAATTCACTCATGGAAGAACATCTAATCTTTCATCCACACAGCTCATTGGTGAAACTCCCAAGTTGACTTCAAAAATGGAACTCATACACAATTCTTTTAGTACTGACTTTTTTGATTATTTATTTATTCCTTATGTGCAAACCCTGTTTTCTATGAGATTATGGTTAATATACAGACTCCTGATAATAACAGTGAACAACCTTTTCATTATAACTTGCCCTTATCTGATGTTATTTCCCTTCAAATACTATTAGACCATTATCCATCCCTTGTTTCTCCCTGTCCTCTCCTTTTCCAATGCCTTTGTTCATGTCACCCCTCATTTCTGAAGTAGACTTTCCCATTTTAATTTTTTCCCCATTTTTAGTTGCATCTCTTTAAGATACTTTAGCATCCTTTATGGTCCAGTTCAAGCACCATGCAGTCTTTCCTTTAGATGAAGGTGAAGTCTCCTTCTAAAAGTTTCTCATAGCACTTTCTTGCTTTTCTCTTTTGTTTTTATTTCATTCTCCCTCTATAACATAATTATTAATTTGTATGTTTTTCTTCATTATTTGGTTTTAAGTTCATTGAGAACAGGGCCTGTGTCATGTATCTTTGGATCTCTATAACCAAACACAACAGATACTAGAAATGCTGTGTGTGAATCCAAGAGCTTCTTTTTTGTCATCATCATAGTTTTCTTTTGTTCTTGTTGCTGATATCTTTATATATCAAAATAGCTAGTATTCTATATACTTATTTTCTCTTTTAAAAAATAATTTTGAATATAAATTATTCTTTATAACTTATTCTTCATGGATGATTTCTCTGCTCCTTTCTCATATTGTCATATACTAGCATATGAATATGTACACATGTGCATGAAATCATTTCAGAATTACTCTTTTTTTTCCTTCCAATCTTAAGTGGAGTATTATCTTTCTATGGAGTTGAGAAACTCTTTGGCAGTAATTATTTAATGTACTACCAATGAAAGGAGGTACTACAGTACCTCTCAATAGCTACTCAATCTGTATAGCTGAGTAATTACGTGAGGCAGTTAGCTATAGTTGAAACAGTGCTAGATTAGGACTTGGAAAAGCCAGGTCCTCATCCAGGCTCATATACCCTACTGTGTATATTTTATGATTCTAGGGAAGCAAATCACTTTTCTTGTCTAAACCTCAGTTTCCTCATCTGTATGTAAAATGAGGGAGTTATACATATTAGATTGATCTCCATGGGATGCTTTAACTGTGATAACTTCTATTCAAAAGTTCCTTCTAGCACTAATATTCTATTATTATATGATTTTAATTAAACATTTAATTTACAATTTGTTAAGATGGCAAAGTACAGCAGCAGGGATTTCTAAAAGAAGCTATATGAATTATTTTTAAAAAATACAATGTAATGTCAATAACATTTGCTTTAATTTACTGAAGAACTTAGACTTGGTAATTATTGTTTCTTCCATGATCATCAAACTGTTGAAATTAAATTTCATGACAACTGTAGTATGAATAAATCACTTTGTAATTTATAGTAATGGTGTCCATTACATGGCTTAAAATCTCGAGTTCATTTCAGCTTATCCCTAAGTGATTCTGCATTAGGATTCTGCACACGTCTGGCATTGAAGTATTCTAAACATTTCCATCAATAGAATGGTTCATTTATATGATGATTTCAATATATCAGCGCTATCATTCATCTTGGTGGTACATCCAGATGAATTATAGAAAGCTTTCAAGCAAGTGGGACAAATGATGATTCCTTAGAAAGAAACTTGATGGCTAGATCTAGCAGACTTCTTAAATTTTGAAATCATCTTTGGCTCCTCTTGCTCCCTCCTTTCCTGTATTGACTTGGTTGTGGTGGTTTGTTGAAGCTGTCACTGAGTAGGTATTCTGTTTAACACTTTTTTTTTTTTTTTTTGGAAAGACTAAGCTTGCTACCACTCTACAGAGTGCTGACCTCAGAGTTAGGGAAAACCTGAGTTTACAACCTGTCTTGGATAACCACTAGCTCTGACTGTACCCAAATCTCTTAACCTCTCTATATCCCAGTTACCTCTCATGTAAAATGAAGTAGTCAGATGATTTGCCTTCGGAGGTACCTTCCAACTCTATATTTATGATTCTGTAGGTTACTTAACCTTCCTAAGCCTCAAATTAATTTCTTAAATGGAGATAAAAATACCTCTAGTACTTCACTTAAAGGCTTATTAAGAATGAAAGAGATAAGATATGTAAATTGCCTCACACATCATAGGCACATAAAATAGTACAGCATCTTATAGAAGTAGTTATTCATATTTATGAATTGAATTAGTTTAATTTCTATTGCACAAGTAAAATTGATAGTTTTTAACAACTAATTGGATGTGGAAGAGGTAAGGAAGAGGATCAGGCATTCAAGATGATTGCTACATTCTGAGCCTGTGGCTAGTATGATGGTGGTATTCATTGACTGAATCAGAGAATTTAAAGTAATATTGCTGTAAACATACCTTAAAGCAGGGGGCTTGACTGAATTAAAATGTAATTGGGAAATATCTATAATACAAGATAAATAATGTTAATTTGTGATTTTCTAAGTGAATATACAGACCTCAAAGATTTGTTTCTATTTGACTTTGACACTACTGCCTTTAAGAAAATCAAAAATCCTTTGAGACAAACAATACAAGTGTTACTTTAAAATTTATTTAGATCAAGTAATTGGTCCCTGGAGATTGTCATTTAGAGTTCTCAGGATCAGTTCGCATAGATAGTAAATATTGTATCTGGGATTTGAACTCAGGTCTCTTGACTCCAAATCCAGTATTTTGAAACACAAATATTACAAGTGGAAATAATCCCTAGATATCATTCAGTCCTAAAGTTCTTAACCTTAGATAAATGAACTTTGATAACTGTATTTGAATATGATTTTCTTTGTACTCCTATGCCTTTTAATTTATTCATTTAAAAATATTTTTCTGAGAAGTGACCTTTGAACTTTACAAGATGCCAAAGGGGTTTGTCACACACACACACACACACACACACAAAACATTAAGAATCCATGGTTCAGGGGCAGCTAGGTGGCACGGTGGATAGAGCACCAGCCCTGAAGTCGGAGGACCTGAGTTCAGATGACACTTAACACTTTCTAGCAGTGTGACCTTGGGCAAGTTGTTTAACCCCAACTGCCTCAGCAAAAAAAAAAAAAAAAAAGAATCCATGATTTAGGTCAACATCCACATTTTACATAGGAGGAAAGTGTGACAGTAAGAAAAGCGAGGCAGTATGGTATGGTGGAAATACAAATACACTGTATTTTTTTTAACATATTTCCACACTTATCATTGTTGTGAAAGAAAAATCAGATAAAGGAAACATCAATCTAGAGCATGAAAATGTTATATTGTGGTCCACATTTCACATCCCTCTCTCTGGGTGAATATGGCTTTCTTCATTGAATAATTGGAAGTGGTTTGAAACATTTCATTGTTGAAGAGAGCCATGTCCATCAGAATTGATCGTCTCCCTCTCCCTCTAACCAACCCTCTCCCTATATATGTATGTGTGTGTGTGTGTGTGTGTGTGTGTGTGTGTGTGTGTGTATATATATATATATATATAATTGAGGTTAAGTGACTTGCCCAGGATCACACAGCTAGGAAGTGTTAAATGTCTGAAGTCAAATTTGAACTCAGGTCCTCCTGACTTCAGGGCTGGTGCTCTATCCACTGCACCACCTAATTGCCCCTGGTCCCTTCCTAGTCTAACTAGCCCTGTAATGTGGAAGAGTCCCAGCTTATTCTTGAATCTGGCTTTCTTGTTTTACAAATTCAAAGGAACTCAGATTTGTAAATAATTTTTAGAAGACATAAAATTCAAATTTTCTCTGAATAAGAGTCCTTTCTACAACATCCCTTCCCAGTTATCATCCTCCTTTTACTTAAAGAGCTCCATTGATGGGGAACCTACCCCAATGCTTAGGAAAATTTTTTCCTCCCTTAAATACAATATATTTTCTATTATACCAAACTACTTTCAGCACATATGCTCTGGCTTGCTTTTCCAGAGCCAGATTAAAGCATTTGTACCCTCAGGAGTTTGGATTTCTTTCCTTTAGCTGTCAGCTCAAGTCTCCCCCTGGCTCCACTATTGTTAGTTGCCAGTGACCACCCTAGTTCTATTTAGCCTTTTACATAAATTACATTTTTTAAAGAGATACTATAAAGTTATAACAAGAACAAATGAACAAACATTTTCCTCTAATATCTTGGCACACTGTTCCCTGCATCTGAAAAGAGAAGTTTCATTCTTAGTAGAGTTCCTTTATAATATTGGCCTCTCCCAAGTTGATGTCCTAATGTGACATGACTGGTGGGGTCCTCGTCACACAGCTACCCTGAGATGGGTCCTGAAGATCACTTCCAGGATTACTTCTTACTTCTCATGGCATCATTATTCAGCTGGCTGCAAGAACCTAGACAGTGGGACATTAAGATTGACCAACACCTAACATCTTATAGCAAGATAAGGTCGAAATGGGCTCATGATTTAGGCAGAAAAAAATGATACTATAAGCAAATTAGTTGAGTAAGGGATAGTCTACCTGTTGTATCTATGGAGAAGGAAGGAATTTATGGTCAAAGAAGAACTAGAAAACATTATAGAATGCAAAATGGATAATGTTGATTACACTATATTAAAAAGTTTTTGTGCAAGCTAAACTGATGCAGCCAAAAAGAAGAGAAACAGAAATCAATTTTTACAGCCAGTATTTCTGATAAAAGCCAAATTTCTAAACTATATAACTTAGTCAATTTTCTAAAAAATATAATGAAAGGATATGAACAGACAATTCTCAGATGAGGAAATTAAAGCCATTTCTAGTCATATGAAAAAAATGCTCTAAATCACTATTGATTAGAGGAATTCTAATTGACACCTCTGAGATAACACTTCATATCTCTCAGATTGACTGAAATAACAGAAAAAAGATAATGATAAATTTTGGAAGAGATGTGGGAAAACTGGAACACTAGTGTATTGTTGATGGAGTTGTGGAGAGCAAGTTTGAACTATGCCCAGAGGACTATAAAACTGTGCATACCCTTTGATCCAGCAGTCTCACTACTGTATGTGTATCTCAAAGAGATGATTTAAAAAAGGGAAAAGAACTCACATTTGCAAAAATGTTTATAGCAGCCCTTTTTGTAGTGGGAAGGAACTGAGAATTGGGGAATGGCTGAATAAGTTGTGGTATTTGAATGTAAGGGAATATTACTGTTCTAGAAGAAACGATGAGCAGCGTGATTTCAGAAAAGCCTGGAAAGAGTCACGTGAATTGACACTGAGTGAAGCGAGCAGAACCAAGAGAACATTGTATATAGTAACAAAAAGATTATGTGATGATCAATTGTGGTAGACTTAGCTCTTCTTAACAATGTGATGATTCAAGGCAATTCCAAAAGATTTGGGATGGAAAGTGCCATCCACATCCAGAGAGAGAACTATGGAGACTGAATGTGGATCAAAGCATAGTATTTTTACCTTTTTGTTTATGCTTTTTTCTTTCTCATTTTTTTTTACCTTTTGGACTAATTTTTCTTGTACAACATGACAACTATGGAAATATGTTTAAACATATGTTTAACCTATATTGGATTGCTTTTGCTGTCTTGGAGGTTGGGGAAAGTATAAGAGGAAGGCAGAAAAATTTGGAACAATAAGTCTTACAGAAATGAATGTTGAAAACTATCTTTACATGTAATTGGAAAAATAAAAAGATATTGTGAAAACAAAAACAAAATCGAAGCCAATATTCACAATATCTAGTGCCCTTTGTGAGGAGGCCTCCTTCCTTAGAGCATTGTCTCTTTTCCAGTGCCCTCCATTAAAGAGTCTAAGATCTACCAAATATGTAGCCCAGCCTTTGATACTAGGACAAGGCTGACTTATGCCTCTTTAAAGACAAAGGCTTTTTCTAACTACATGGTTTTAGCAAACTAAAACCCTGTGTAGAATGTATACTCTTAAATCTACAGATTCCTTAAGACACTTTTAATCAGGGAGGTTTCCTCTGTCTTCCTCTCCATGTTGGGAGATGTTAGAGGAGGCCAGAACATTATATTAAGATTATTTTTGAATGAAATAGTACCTATTCTGTTTATGAAGTCTCTTTGTTTCATATAGCTTGGATGTTATGAATAGCATAGTGATAGCCATTAAAAACTATTGTTCTTAAATTGTTATAGATCAGTGTTGTGGCTTGGGCAATCTTTTTTTTTTTTTTAACAACAGTTCTTTGTGTGATAATATTCCAGTTCTAGTATAGTTTATTTTTTGAATTCTCAAGGTTATTTTGAGGACTCTTTTTGTAGTATGGTGACATTTTTTACTTTATAGAATATCACAAGTTTCTGATATGTAATTCTATTTAGCAAGTTGTATTTTGCTAGGCTAATCTGTAAGTGCTAAATTTGGGGGAATTTATAGAAGTGTGCTGCAAAGTTTCTACTATGTTCTTGTATAATCTAGATTGACTAATATGTCTAGGTTCCTTAAGGAAAATCTGTCTATAATTTCTGGTGATAGTAACTGATCTTGAATTGCCCTCCTAATCTTCATTTCTATACAAACACAGGACTCAAACTATTTATTCTTTGGAAACATTATTGCTTGATGACATCAATGTAGGATCTCTTGATTATACTCTTAGATTTTGGCCACTTTTCACAAGTATATTAGACAAATTTATTGGCCTATATCCATTATTAAACTTTACTGTTGTTTGATAAAATGTCATCTCTTTGTAATAAAAAGTATTTGTATAAGTTTTTGACCTGGTTATCAGGTACTCTGAGAATGTTAACAGTTTTCTTCCTCATTTTCTGTAGTTGCCTTAGGGAGATGGACCCTGTGTTTCATCAGTATAGATTTTTGTTAGAACATTTCCCAAATCCATTATAGTCCTATTTAAAATTATACATCCAAACTAATCTTTTATTGTTGTTAATTGTTTTAAAAATGTTGTTCCCATTGAATTTTAATTACAGGTGCCAATAAGTCTCCAAATGGATTGAGCCACAGCTTGTTCGTTTACATTTTACTTTGGTAGTATCAGGAGAAGATCAGAGTATTGATCTGCATCACTTTTTTCTGTTGGTTCACTTTGATCTCCATATTCAGGCTCAAAACTTTCAGTCTCTGCCTTTCCTTGACATGTATTAACAATTTTATAACCACAGTAATCAAATGACTATCTGATATCATTGGTGAAAGATTTCACAAGATGTAGGTGCTGTTTAGATTGTGTGTATGTATCAGTGTGAAGATATTTAATTGCTATTTCCCATTCACATCAATGGTTAATTAGATCTTTAGTATGATTCCCCCTTCACCTTGGAAGCCATATTTAATTCTTATTTGGAGAGATGATAATTTATATAAAGCTGGGGGAAAGTTTTATATGCTTCAACTATATTCTTGAAAAATGCTAAGTATTAAATCATTTGCTCCTTACATTACTGTTTTAGTGGCATTTTTTAAATAAGGAAGTGCTTCACATATAAATTAAATACTCTTATATTCTCACTTTATTTAGTTCTACTTCATGTGTTTGCAATATGTTTGCAATATATGATTGTCATGGGTACCAAATTGAGTCAGAACTTTGTGATAATAATAGCTAATATTAATGTAGATTTTGAAAGAGAAATGCCTTTAAAGATATGTGTGTATACATTATATACACAAGAATAATAACTAGCATTTACATAGTACTTACCATGTGCTAAATATTATGCTAAACACTTTTACAATGATTATCTTATTTGATTCTTACAATATCTTGGAAGATATTATTATCCCCACTTTATAACTGAGGACACTGAGGCTAAAAGCATTGCCTAGGGTCACAGAACTAGTAAGTGTCTGAAGCTGAATTTGAATTTGAGCCTTTTAGGTGTAGGACTCTATCTACTACACTTACTTCATCTTCTCTAGTTGTACAATTAGTAATTAATTTATGTATACGACAAACAGATAGACAGATGGACATAGGCAACTAGATGGAGTTGTAGACAGAGCACTGGACCTAGTGTCAAAAAGATTTGTATTAAAATCTTGCCTTAATTAACTATATGACCCTTGGCAATTAACATAAACTCTTTCTGTCCCAATTTCCTAATATGAAAATGATAATAGTAAATAATGCCTACCTCCTAGAGTTGTGAGCATAAAATGAGAGAATATTTGTAAAGCACTTTGCAAATCTTTAAGAGACATGTAAAATACTTGTATATATACATATATGCACACATATATGTATATGTATATTTCTGTATATATTTGTCTCGTTTGGCTGAGTGATCCTTCTCAGCTTGCTTCATATACACAGAATTTTTTCATTTCTAGGGGAGCCTGACTAATAAAAATATATATATATATATATATCAGTCTCTCTCTCTCTCTTCCCTCTCTTTGGCTCTTTATACCTACAGTGTGCAGTATACATGAAAATTACTTAAATCTTAAGTTTGAACTCATGTCTAGGGCCTCCTCAAAAAGAGGTATAGGAGGGAACACAATGCACAGTGTAAATTGTGTATTTATTTACTCTTAAAAGTAATGCTAAATACACATTAAGACTTACATTTGGACATTTACAGAAAAATGGAAACGAAACAATAAGATAATCATTTTGTTACTTTACCCTGGGAATAGTCATGGTGTAGTTTAAGGATGTACCAAGTAAACACTCTACATTTCAACTTGGTTCTGCATTCAGCTTGCATTTGGGCTCATTTTCCAGAAACGGTCATTTCTTGTAATCCCTGTAGCAGCTTCCTGAATACAACTATCACTTACCAAAGATTCAGAAATTCTAGACCTCTTAAATTTACAAAGTGACCTTTAAAGCTGGACATAAACATTTTAGTATTACTGTTTTACTACATATACTAAGAAATAAAACACAAGGGGTACATAGGAGTCCCAAACTTAAGGATCCTATTTTCCTATGCCTGAGTATCTTCTTCAGCTGTTATATGTTCACAGTTCACCATTTTGCCTTGAGTGAAAAGAGAGACACAAGCCCTTTATCACCTTCCCTCCAGGGATAGTCTCACATAATGCTGATACCTATTTTTAAAGAGAAGTGAAGCTTTTTCAATTTTTTTTTTGTTCCTTGGGCAATATATTGCAATGTTGCAATAACAATATATTATTATTATCTTGTATGTTATTTTTGTTAATATTCTATCCTCTTATATTTATTGAGGAGTAAGCTGAGAACCATAAGATATTATATTTTATTATCTATTTTATTCCACCAGTTCTTTTTATGCAGTTTTGAAAAGCAAATATGTTTTACTGTTTGAGATTTGGAGAGTGATTAGACTATTTTCTGCATGGTCTCAGCCTTAAATCAACATTAAAGTTATATAATTATGGCTCATCATTCTCAACAGCTGTCCAGGGAGAAAAATGTGGCCAATACGAGTATAGTTGAATGGTTATTGTAGGCATAATAGATGTTTGGACTGTCATGAACTACTCTAAGACATAATGGTACCCAAATATTAAAATAATAAACTAGTGTCGGTGGGATGGGGAGGTCAGGCTTGTTTTTGGACAAGCCAAGAAGCTAATACTGAGCTCCTTGCATGTTCAGGGAGGGTTCATTCACACTTGAGGCAACTTCAGATGTCAAAGACATAAAATTTAAATGTGGAAGGTATCCTAGTGATTGCATATTCTAACCCTCTCTTATGTAAAGGAGAAAAAGCCAAGCTCTGAGAGATTACAAGATTTATAGGAATTTAATTACTAGGAGCAAAGTCCTATCCTCTCCTGAAATATGAGAAAATTGTGACTCAGAAAAATTAGTGCCTTTTCCAACATCATATAGCTTTTTCCTGACTTGTACCTACCTATTGTAGGTGCTATAATCTCATATATTTTGATGTTGCAGGATCATAGATTTCATACTGAAAGTTATTATCAGAAGTTATCCTGCCAATGTCATTAATTTTATAGATGATTAAATTGAGATTTATAGAGGTCAAGTTAATTCTCAAGGGCTTATTATGCAGCTAAATAGTGTAGGAGAGAGAGTGCTGGATTTGGAATAATGAAGATCTATGTTCAGATCCCATCTTTAACACTTAGAAGCTATGGAAAAAGTTGCCTAATGTTTCTTAGTCTCGGTTTCTTCATGTGTGAAATAAGAATCACTGTATCATTTACCTTCCAGGATAGTTATAAGAATTAATTTGATAATGATTGAACCCATTCATATACTACTTTTAAGATTTACAAAATACGTTCCTCACAACAGTATCATGAGGAAGATGATTCTGGTATTAAGGATTTCATTTTAAAGTTGAAGAAATTGGAATCATTTTTTTAAAGTTACACAGCTAGTCACTGTCACATCTTTGATTTGAACCAAAGTGTTCTGAGTTTTTCAGAGATATGGATCTAGAGAAAGTACTTATCCAGCTATTCCTTGATCATCTCAAAGGAAAGGGAATACACAGCCTCTTCAGGTGGTGATTGTCCTATTTGGAAAGCTCTCCTTATTAAGAAATTTTTCTTGAAATCATATATAAATTTGTCTTTTTGTACTTATCCCTTTTCCTTCTGATTCCACAGATCTTGTCCCTCCTAAACGTAACAACCCATCAAACATTTTAGCACAGCTATTACACACAGCTGTCTACCTCCTCCCCCCAAATTTTCCCTATTATAGGTATTACCTCTTCAGTTCCTTCATTTTCATATGACATAGTCTCAAGGCCCTTAACTATCCTGGGTACCTGTGTTGATACACTCTCTAGCTTATCAGTACTCCTTTTAAATTATGACATCTAGGATTGAATATACTGCTGCTGATTTTTCAGTGTGATATGGTTATGAAACTCTCATTTGTTCTTCACAATGGAATTGTGAGGTGGGTAATAAAAGGATAGGCAGATAGTGGATAGATAGATACATCAATGATGGATGATAGATAACTTAGACAGATGGATAGGTAAATTTATCACTGTGTCTGGGGCTTTGTGACGTCCTGAGGACACTAAAACAAACATGGCCTCAAGAAACTTTTTTGTTTGTTCTTTGTTCTCAAAGAGGATCATGACATCAGAAGTGACGCCATAACAGGCAAGGGAGTTGGATTTGAGTGAGGGAGGGCTGGGCAAGGTCACCTGTCTCACTTTTCTCTCCAGGGCATCTGGGTCCGATGGCCAGAATTCAAGATGACTGGAGATGATTATTCCCACAGAAAGTAGAGCTGAAAACTTGGGTGGGGGTGGGGAAATTACACATTTGGCTGTGTTGAGCTGGCCAGGAATTGAAGTGGTCACCTGATTCTGGGCAGGAGGACCACAAGACTGAGAGAAGAATAGTGGTGTTGAGAATTAGAATGATAACTTGAGTGTAGGCCACATAAATCCAGAAATATTGAGTTGTGGACACAAACTAGAATGGGTGAGTTATTTTTAGTAGAAAAAAGAACATCCTTACAGAAAAACACTGAGTTTCATTATATGTTTAGAATTTTGGTCCCAGTTCTACCACTTATTAGATGAATTAACAGTTGTTGAACATTATCTCTCATAACTACCTTCTCACTATCCTTTCATTGTGTTCTCTAAGTTCAGGCCAACATTCTTATCTCTTCTACCAACTCTTTTCCCACCCTACTGCAGTCTTGGAAACCACCAATCCTATATTATTGTAACATAAGAAATGGCAAAATTGACAGTTTTAAAGAAATTTGGGGAGATTTGTATGAACTAATATTGAATGAAGTCAGCAGAATCAAGAGAATAATTTAAATTGTAACAACATTGTAAATTTACATTGCTTTGAAAAACTCAAGAACTAATATCAGCACAGTGACCAATCATGATCAAGAATAATGATGGCATATAATGTTAACCATATCCTGACACAGAGGGGATGAACTTAATGTGCAAAATGAAACATGTTTTGCATAAGTTCACCATGGGAATTTTTGTTTTGCTTCACTGTGTTAGAAGGATTTTGCTTTTCTTTTTTTTCCCCCCATAGAGGAGCTAGGAGTGCAGGTGGGATTAGAGAAAAAGAAAATAAATGTTTATTAGTTGAAAAAAATTAATTGAAAGTGAAATGAACTAATATTTTATAGTTCTTTAATTGTCTTCCTCATGGAGAAATAGCCCTATGAAGTAGCAATATTTCTAATAATTAATCATTTAATAGAATTTTCTAATAGAAATTCCAAATCAGTGCCCAAGATATTCATCCTGAATTGAATTGAATCCATATAATGCTTTCTATGGAATATACTGATTAAATAAAGGGTTTAAGTGCTTCTTTTTTAATCAGGATTTAACAAATACCAAATAAGAATAGTTTTCCAGATGCAAAATAGAACAGAAAAAGAATACAAGTCACATTAGCTAGTATTTGTTCAAGCTGAGACCGAAAAATCTGATATCTTCTGATTCTGGTATTGTTTCTGTTGTATTTCCAATTTTTTCCTAAGCCTTTAAAAGTATCTTAATTGTGTAATTTGGGATCATCTTAACTTTAGTATTTGAGAATTAGAATGTCTCTTGAGTATGACTGAATCACCAAAGAGAGGGTGTACACAATCAGTAACTAATAACATTAATTTTCATTCCATGAGAAAGAGGCAACAGGGCTCATCCACTGAAAAGAATCATGACATTGTTGTTGCTTTTTTTAAAATAGTATTTTATTTTATTTTTTTCAATTACATGTCAAGTCAATTTTTAGCATTCATTTTTACAAATTTTTGAGTTCCCAAATTTTTCTTCCACCTTCCACTTCCCCAATTCTGAAAATAGTAGGCAATTTGATATAGGTTATGCGTGCACTATTATGTTAAAACCTATTTCTCACATTAGTTAAAGTTATGAAAGAAGAAATAGATAAAAAGGGGAAAAATGAAAAAGAATAAAATAAATGAAAAATACATGCTTCTGTCTGCATTTAGAGTCCATCCATTTTTTTTTCTCAATGTAGATAACATTTTCTTTTGTGAGTCCTTTGTACTTATCTTGGATCATTGTGTTGCTGAGGAGAACTGAATCATTTATAGTTGGTCATCAGAAAGTATTATTGATATTGTGTACAACGATTTCCTGCTTGTTTCACTTTGCATCAGTTGGAGCAAGGCTTTCCAGGTTTTTCTGAAATCTGCCTTTTCATCATTTCTTATTGCACAATAGTATTCCTTTACATTCACATACTACAACTTGTTCAGCCATTTTTCACTTGATGGCATGCCTTTGATTTCTAATATTTTGTCACCACAATAAGAGCTATTATTAATAATTTTGCACATGCAAATCCCTTTCCCTTTTTTATGAACTCTTTGGGATGTAGACCTTGTAGTGGTACTGTTGTATCAAAGGGTATGCAGTTTGGTTGCCCTTTGGCCATAGTTTCAAATTGCTCTCCAGAGCGGTTGGATCAGCTAATAACTCTACCAACAGTAGTATTAGTGTCCCAATTTTCCCATATCCTCTTCAACATTCATCATTTTCCTTTTTTGTCATCTTAGTCAATCTAATAGGTATGAGATGGTACCTCAGAATTGTTTTGATTTGTATTTCTCTAATCAAAAGTGATTTAGAGTATTTCTTCATTTGCCTATAGATAGTTTTAATTTCTTCATCTGAAAACTGCCTCTTCTTATCTTTTAACTGTTTATATCAATTGAGGAATGGCTTATATTTTTATAAATTTGACTCAGTTCTTTATATATTTGAAAAATGAAGCCTCTATCAGAGATACTCGCTATAAAGATTATTTCCAACTTTTCTGCTTTCCTTCTAATTTTGGTTGCATTAGTTTTGTTTGTGCAAAACCTTTTTAACTTAATATAATTAAAACTATCTCTTTCACCTTTTGTAATACTCTCTGTCTTTTTTGGGGGTATGAATTCTTCCATTTATCTGACCTTTAAGCAAAATATAATTTCCTTTGTTGTCTCTTTTAAATTGGTCTATTTTTGCTTTTGCTTTGTCTAAGAACAGGATTGTTCCCTGCCTTTTTTTTTTTTATTTCAACTGAAGCATGATAGATTCTCTTCCAGTCCCTTATCTTTACTCTTACTGTGTCTCTCTGCTTCAAGTGTATTTCTTATAAATAATATATTATAGGATTCTGGATTTTGATCCACACTATCTCCTTTATGGGAGAGTTTCTCCCATTCATTTTCCCATTTATGATTACTAACTCTTTATTTTCCTCTCTCCTGTTTCTTCCTGTTCATTGTCTCTCTTCTTTTCTCTCTTTCCCTTCTTGACACTGTTTTGTTTTTGTTTCCTGTCTCCTCTGATTTGCCCTCCCCTCTTCCTATACACTTTTACTTAGCCACCTCCCCTCCCCACTTCCCTGTGATTGCATATATTATTCTCTCTTTGAGCCAATACTTATGAGAGTAAGAATCAAGAGATGCCTATTGCTCACATTACTCCTTATCAAGGAATTGAGCCATGTTTACTCTTATATGCATCAAATAGGTTAACTGATAAAATAGAATGAGTGAGGGTAGTCAGTTTTTTTAAAATGTGTATGTATATTGTTTTTCGCAGAGTGTGGCATATGCCAAGATAAAGATTTTAAAGACATAGTTCTAATACAAGAGTAAAAGAGATTTCTATTACCTTGGCTTAGTTTTCCTATTCAAGTTCATTATGTTTCTCCCTTTTCCTTGTATAGTCAACCCTAGATTTTTCAGAAGGTTCTTGCCCAGTTTTATAACAATAAAATTGTACTGAAGTGTACAGCATAAAATGTTAGACTTAGGAAGCATTTTATTAGAACATCTGTAATATTGTAGGGGTCCTTATTATACTGTACAATAGAACATTAGAGCTTTAAGGAACAACAGAAGATAAAAGATTAGATTAAAAAACATAATAGTGTTTTTTAGTGTTAGGGCATGTCTTAGAATCCTGAATGTTTGAATACTAAGCATAGATGGAAACAAAAGAGATCCTGTAATATAAAATAATATAAAGCACTAGATCTTATACAGTGGTAATGGTGGAAGAGATCTTAAGATGTAGAGTATGAGAATTGGAAGGCACTTTAATATGTAGAATGTTAAAACATACAATAGATCATAAGAACCAGAGGGAAGCATCTCTTGCCTGGATTCACTTGTACCCTGATTTCTTTTTTGATCTCATCTCCACATACATAATAAATTAGTGAACTAATGCCCTGGTCTAACCATATTGCTCATGAACTAAACAAGTTTCACTTCCTCATTGCCTTTCTGAGAAGCAAACTTGTTTGTTGATCTTTTAAAGTCCTGTACATATTGGCTTTTGCTTGTCCTTCCAGACTTATTACTCATTGTTCTTCATCACACACATTATGCTGCAGCCAAACAGACCTTTTTTATTTTCTGTCTCCCACCCCCATGCCTTTGCAGAGCCTGTCCCTTATGCTTAGAATGCTCTTATTCATCTCTGCTTTTTAGAAATCTTATGTTCTTTCAAGGTGCAGAACAAGTTGCAAGTCATTCAAGAGTCCTTTACTCATTCTCCCAAGGATTAGTGCCAGCTTACCCTTCAAGGTGTATTTGTTTTTGTTTCTATACATGCACACATACTTATCTTTTATTTACTTACTTGTGAACATTTTGTCTCTTTCTAGGAGAATATAAGTTTCTTGAGGCAAGCACCAGCTCATTTAGGTATTTATATTCCGAGTATTTAGCATAGTGCTGGCAAATAATAATTAACAAATTCTTGTTAGTTGACTAATTATTTGATCTTTCCTAGTCTTTTCATTTTAAAGAGGATAATTAGTTAGAATCCAATTCTATTATCTTCTAATCCAGTACTCTTTCTGCTACTACAAAATACTGGTGGAAAATTTCAGACCCTCTATTTCTCCTCTACTTTTCATTTGCATGACAATTGGCTATTTCACTGGTAGATAAAAAGTGGGAAATGAAAGGAAATGAGATTCAACCAGAGCCCTAGTTCCTTATTGAAAACGAGCTATTTGGTTAAGTCTTTGCCCTTTGTAAGGAGCTTCATTGAAAAGCTTTTTTTTTTCTTTAATGTAGCTGAGATTTGGTAGAAAGCATTATATTACAGAATAATTGCTTTAATCTGATCCTAGCCAAAAGCGCCCATTTTTATTTTTAGCTTGGTACAAAAATGACTGCTCTGATTTGTAACCTTTTTAGACATCATGCTAAGTTCAGTGTGCTATGAGAGGGTAGTGCTGAAATATATATGGATTATAATCCATTCAAAGAAGTTAAAGATGTTCAATTGCTCCTTATGTTTAGTGGTATCAATTATATTTACTTGATACCAATTTAGGTTTATTAAATGGTTGGTTATCAAATCCTATAAACTTAGAATTCTAGCATAAACAATATTGGACTTAGAGTCTAGAAAATGGGCTTTTTATCCCAGCCCTTTGTTAACATGGGCTTATTTCTGTGAAAGGTTTCACAATTCTTCTAGTTATTCAGATTCTACCCATTTCTGACTGATTGCCAAGTCTGTGGAAGATGAGTGACATGATTCAGGCCGTTCACATAAGAGGGATTTCAAGCCAAGTCCTCTGAGTCCAATCATTGCATATTCCTTTACTTTCTACTGTATGCCAGGGATACTACCCTCTTAAACTATTTTTACTCTACAGTATTAGAAAGAAATACATCCCTCAAGGTAATCCATTCTTGTTTTTTTTTCCATTTATAAAGCTTTTTATTTACAAAACATATGAGTGATTTTTCTACATTGACCTTTGCAAAAACTTTTTTTTCCCAAGCTTTTCCCCTTCTTCCCCCCACCCTCACCCCTAGATGACAGGTAATCTAATACATGCTAAATAGGATAAATTATATGACAAATACAATACATGTATACATATCTATACAGTTATCTTACTGCACAAGAAACATCAGATCTAGAAAGAGAAGAAAGAAAACAAAATACATGGAAATATTCACAGAAAGCGTTAAAATGCTGTGTTGTGGTTCACACTCAGTTCCCACAGGCCTCTCTCTGGATGTATATGACTATCTTCATCGCTGAACAACTGGTTTGAATCACATCATTGTTGAAGAAAACCACGTCCATCAGAATTGATCATCGTATAGTCTTGTTGCTGTGTATAATGTTCTCCTGGTTCTTCTGATTTCACTCAGCATCAGTTCATGCAAGTCTCTCCAGGCCTCTCTGAAATCGTCCTGCTGGTCATTTCTTACAGAACAATAATATCCCATAACATTCATATACCATAATTTATTCAGCCATTCTCCAATTAATAGGCATCCTTTCAATTTCCAGTTTCTTGCCACTACAAAAAGGGCTGCCACAAACATTCTTGCACATGTGGGTCCCTTTCCCTCCTCTAAGATCTCTTTGGGATATAGACTCAGTAGAAACACTGCTGGGTCAAAGGGTATGCACAGTTTGATAACTTTTTGAGCATAGTTCCAAATTGCTCTCCAGAATGGTTGGATCTGTTCACAGTTCCACCAACAATGTATCAGTGTCCCAATTTTCCCACATCCCCTCCAACAGTTATCATTATCATTTCCTGTCATTTTAGCCAATCTGACAGGTGTGTAGTGGTATCTCAGAGTTGTCTTAATTTGCATTTCTCTGATCAATAGTGACTTGGAGCACCTTTTCATGTGACCAGAAATAATTTCAATTTCTTCGTCTGAAAATTGTCTGTTCATATCTTTTGACCATTTATCAAATGGAGAATGGCTTGAATTCTTATATATTTGAGTCAATTCTTGATATATTTTAGAAATGAGGCCTTTATCAGAACCTTTGAATGTAAAAATATTTTCCCAGTTTACTGCTACCCTTCTAATCTTGTCTGCATTCATTTTGTTTGTACAAAAACTTTTTAACTTGATATAGTCAAACTTATCTATTTTGTGCTTAATGATGACCTCTAGTTCTTCTTTGGTCACAAATTCCTTCCCCCTCCACAGGTCTGAGAGGTAAACCATCCTACATTGTTCTAATTTGTTTATAATGTCATTCTTTATGCCTAGATCATGAATCTATTTTGACCTTATCTTGGTATATGGTGTTAGGTGTGGGTCAGTGCCTAATTTCTTCCATACTAGTTTCCAATTATCCCAGCAGTTTTTGTCAAATAGTGAGTTTTTATCCCAAAAACTGGGGTCTTTGGGTTTATCAAACACTAGATTACAATTGTCATTGAGTATTTTGTCCTGTGAACCTAACCTATTCCACTGATCCACTACTCTATTTTTTATCTAGTACCAAATGGTTTTGGTGACCACTGCTTTATAATATAGTTTTGATCTGGTGCAGATAGGCCACCCTCATTTGCATTTTTTTTCATTAATTCCCTTGAAATTCTTGAGTAATCCATTCTTGTTTTGAAAAAAAATGATAGTAAAATATTTATATAACTGAAAGATGACTTCTCCTTTGAGCATTTTTTGCCCCCCAATAAGAAAAAGATGAAAATTTAGTCTTGGTCCATAAAAGTCGTTTTGATTTTCATTCTCATTCTCTTTCGTTTACTCTCATGTCAGATCATTGGTTTTAATCAAAATGTATATTCAGGAATAAATATTTTGTATCCTTTTAGAAAGAAATGAAATTATTGTACTCTTGTTTTTCCAACAAGGAAAGGCATTTAACTTGTGGTTAATTTCTGAGCGAAACATTGAAATATTTACAGTACAATGAGATAAACATTTATTAAGTGTCTACTATATGAAAAGCATTGTGCTAATCTGGAATAGAAATAAGAAAAAGAAAGAAAGCCTCTGCCCTCAAGGAGTTTATAATATAAAGGGGAGAAGACAGGAGCAAAAAAAAAAAAAGGAAAAGAAGCTGAATGTCAGGAAGAAGAGAAGAAGGTACCTGGTGAGAGCATGATGGAAGGAGTACAGCTGATGAGAGTTTTCTGAATCCTCTTTATGTGGAAGCTTTGGGAGGGATGTTTTGCTGATCCCCCTAGCCGTAGGGACAGAGGATACTGAGACTACTGATGAAGTATGAATACTGTTTCCTGGTGATGATACTTTTTAGGAATGGGTTGATAATTGGTTTATCTTGTTTTTCTTTTTCTTTCCTATAAGCTCTGAGCGGAACAATAGGGTGGGAAATTCTTCTAAAATCTAAGTATAAAATAGATTATTTTAGCCCCCATTGCCTAAAGCTCAAGTAAATTGGCATTCCATTTTACTCCCAGGGTTCTTTGGAATCCATAAGTTTCTAGTCTCTCTGCAAATGGCTCCATCCCCCACCAATGTACTTAAGCACTGGTAGGTCACCTGCACCCTAGTTCCATGTAGTAACTAAAAATTAGATTTATCTTTTAAACTGAAGCAGGTCAGGACATATCACAGGCATACAAACTCACTCCCCAAACACACGGGAGGCATAATCTTTCTCCTTCTTTGTACCACTTTGTTTTGAATGAGGGGAAATGAATTAGGTTTATAACTTAGCTCAGGTCCTAAAGAACACAGTCCTAGTTCTAAATTGAAAAACTCCCCCTTCAACCTGAATCCTGGGCACTTTGGCTTCTCAAGGTTTCTGTGCTGGGCTTGCTGGCTGCAACATTTTGCCTGAAAGTCCTGACTCAAATATTGCCCTGACTTGAACTCCCAGTTCTAATGGGCATCATCTTTAGCACCTGAAATTGAGGAGGATAAATAACACAGAAGAGAAACAAACACACCCTCAGGACCATTTCTTAGAACTATAAAAATGAGAGTGTCTAGGAAGGAAGATCCTTTCCCTCTTATCAGTTTAATTCATGGCATCCCTGCTGTGGGTGAGCTGCAATGTTCACCCTCTGGACAAAGCAGATAAGAGTTACAGAAAAGCGAGCAGCCAAAAAAGCACACATCTCAAGCTCCATTAGTTTGAAAGATACAGATAGACAAACAATGAAAATGAACCCCACCCTTGTTTTAGGGGACATTGCAAGCTCCATGTTAAGCAAACTAGACATATTAAAAGGGCCTCTTGTGGGCATCTCTGTATTAGGAGCACTATGCCCAGAGAAGTTCGTGTTACATAAATAATTCTATGCCTCTAACAATCTCTAGAATTTCATGTGAAATGTTTAGTAAGCTTGTGTTTTGAAAGATTTTAGAACTTTGATCAATACAATGATAGATCACTAATCCAGAGAATTAACGATGAAGTACACTATTTCGTACAAGAGAATTGGTGAACTTAAAATACCAAATAAATATTTCTTTTTTTTCCCATTGTTTAATTGGGTAGAGGAGATGACAAATGTTAGTAAAATATTAGCTTATTTTAGCCTTATAGTAACTCTGGGATATGGGTCATATTTATTATCCCTCTTTCAAGTTGGGGGAAATTGAGGTAAATAGTAAATTTGAGATCAAATGTGAACTCAGGTCTTCCTGACTCGAAGCCCAGTACTCTATCCATTCAATCCACCATGCCATTTTGGTACCTAATTTCTAAGGGACCTATCAGTTTCAATGAGAGGAAAAAAAAAAAAAAAAAGAAAAAAAATGATCCATGAGTGCTCAGTACACTGCCTTGGGGAGGCTGCCAGGCCCCAGGGGCCTGGGCTTTAGAGCAGGGCATGGGGAGCTCCTACTCAGGTGCCACCTTTCTCTTATCTTCCCCATGTCCCCTGCCCCTACCCGGTGCCCCCCAGGCAGCAGCTGCACAGTCTTAGTGGTCATGTCAGAAAAGCCTCCTCTGGGAAGGAAGCTGTGGTTAGTTTTGCCAGACCAGTGCCCTCCGGTTAACCACAGGAAGGAGCTGGGCAGCAAGCCTGTGCCCCATGGCCACCCCACCCGAGACACCCGAGGAGGGTGTGGATCCCACTGCTGAGGAGGACGGGCCGGGGTTAGGAGGCAGAGAGCAGGAGGTTGCAAAGCGGCATTTAACTGGAAGGTGATGGGTAACAGCACAAGGCTTTCACGCCAGTCTCTCTGGTTCCTTCCTAGGCTGGTGGCAGGACCGGCACTCCCGTGAGGCTCAAGGCTGGCTTTCACAGGGGCCGCTCCCAGTCAGGACACAGCCCCTACAAGTGGTATCTGGGGCTTGTGACCCCTCAGTGGTAAGGCCAGGGACCCTGGGGAAGACGTGCCTCCCCACAAAGTTTCTATTCAACAGGGAACAGCAAGGCCGAGTTGCCCATTCCCCTCCCTGACATGATATCCCTGCAGACAGGGGAATGAAGTCAAATATTCATCACAGGGTTGGTGCAAGTTGGTGGGGTCAGAAGAGATAGAATACATTTTACTTGAAAAAAAAGTGATAAGAAAACCATGACTGTCTTGCTTAATTACAGCTTCCTTTTTGAGGAAGAGAGAATGAGAATCAGTTATGGATGACAGAAATGTTGGCAAAGGTTTGGGCTACTCAGAAGGTTTTTTTCCCTAGCAGCCCAGATCTTGTTTAGCATGTCCTATAATTTTTTAGAGCTCTGATTTACTGCCCAGAGGAATCGTTATCTCTCTTTTTTTGGGTCTGTGCTGAACAATATCATTTTCTTATAGAATGAAAGGCATGCTTCAATGTCAAAAATTGTCAAGGCAGTTGGATAACAAGACAATATCTTGTAGTAAAGATGATTAGACCCCTTGAGAGCAAGCCCATGTGAAATGAAGCTGATATAATGGAGCCATTTAATTAGTATTAGTTCAGAAAATGTTGGTATTAACTGCTCTCTTTAACTCTTAGCTACTAGGAAACTGAACAAAATAAGAAGGCCAGACAAATGATTTAAGAGCAATGATGTTCACTTTATATAGCCTATCCTTTATTGATGTATGAAACAATTTTCTTTTGTCTTATCTATCTTTGCTTCTGTCTCTTCCTCAATTTATTTATATGTACACAGGAAGCAGCTTCGGGTAGTATAAAGAGATGTATTCTGGAAATAAAAAGACCTTGGTCCTGTCATGATTCTGATATTAACTTGTTGAATGACTTTGAATAAGTCACTTTCCTGGGCTTCCTTTTTTCCAATTTATAAAATGAAGGTGCTATATTGAGACTCCTAATTCTACCATCTAACCCAGTGTATGCTAGGAAACTTACCCTTACTGCTTACAAGCTAATTGGAATTAATAGATCTTTTAGACCATGTTGGAAAGAAGATAAAAAGCTGGGAAGAAGTCCCCTGTCTAGATTTTTGCCTGCTAATCCATTGAGTGACACCAAATCCATCACAAGCACATTTTTTTTTAGTCTGGTCTTCAGACTTGTTTTATGATTTTTTTTAAAAAAGTAAAGGAGGTCAGATTTTAGAAGTTCACATTCTGGAATCCTGGCAGACCTGGGAAGGGTGCTGGTGTACAGATTTTTTAAAAAGCTGCTGATCCAATCTTGTTTCTATCCACCTTTAAAGTTATATTTGTTTGTGAAACTGACATTTCTCTTTTGTTTCTTAGTTAACTAGGTATAATTTTTTTAATCTAAAATAGAGTTGGCCAAGGTGATTATTGAGGTCCCTTGCAACTCTGACAAGATGTTTTATGTTCTCAGGTTCATTCAACCTCATAACATTCTATGCCTGTCCATTTAAAACCCTCTCTGTTCAAAGATCACATTGTCAAGAAAATGCATCCTCTATTTCAAACCTCTATCTAAATCCAGCCCAAATTTATCCTCAGAAAGTTTTAGTAAAAAATTTGCCCCTTTTTAATTTGATCCAGTTGGGGAATCCATACCCTACCTTTATATCTTACGTCCCACTGAAAATCCTAAAAGTCTATATTCTAAGGTATTTTCCAATTCCATGATTTTCTATATAAAATTAATCATTTATAGATATTATTCTCATACACCTGACTTTTGAGGTGATTACTAGCTTACTTTAATGATTTAATCTTTGAAGTATTACTTATTGATTATTTGTGTTATCATATAGTTAATATTGATGTTCTTTTCTTATTGTATACAACTATCATAATAACTTACTGTTGTGGATGCTTCACTGTAAAATGAAGTGTTTAGATAAGTTAATTTGAAAACTCCTTTCTGTTGTACAGAAGATTCTTTGATTCATTCATCTTGGTTAAGTAACAGAAAATTGCCACTCTTGTTACATGGTCTGAGAATGGGGTAGTTCAATTAGACTCTAATTACTATGGGGGCAAGGAGTATGATCCCCTCTGCACACAATAGAAACTTAATGAATATTTGTTCCATTGCTTCTGACTTCTCTTTAGATAAAAATAGCTCACTCATTTTCAGATGAACCATAGAATTTCACATCTGAAAGAGATATTTAAAATGATCCAAATCCCTTTGCTTTACTGAAAAGGAGGCCCAGGGAGGGAAAATTATTTGTTTTTTTCATAATAATAACAATAAAAATAACAATAAGAATTGACATTTATGTAGCCCTTGAAGGTTTGCAAATAGCTTTGCATTCCCTATTGCCTAATTATATACATAGTTATTTGGCAGAGGCAGAAATCCAGTGTACTTCTCTGGGATTTCTCTCTAGCATTCTTTCTACAATATCACCTGGAATTATCAGAGAATACTTTCCAGAAACCTCAAAGTACAAGACCTAAATGAAAGTCAATTTTTTTTGTTCAGGGAATAAAGTCAAAATAAAGACAACTTCAAAATATCATGACTCTTCATTCTTCTCCCTCCACTCCCCTCCCCCCCCAAAAAAGCAAATCTTTTATTTTATTTTTTTAAGGCAAGGAATAGTAATTCAGAGGCAACTTTGCCACTGCAGAAGTCTGCATTCTCTTACTCCCCTGAAAAAAGAAAGATAATAATTTCTTAACAATGGAAAATGAGGTGCCATCATGCTCTCTTAAGTTAGACCCACCAGGTTTCACTCTGCCTTTGGTGTAAGCAGTGGCCCTTTAAAGTTCATTTTGCTTTCACTTGAATTCTACATAGAATTTAGATGGCTTGGAAGGGAAGAGAGTGATTTAGACTTGCTGAATCAAGAAGTCTGCCAGTGGATCTCAATTTTCATACTTGCAATATGGCTTTCTTTCTGTTCAAAGCTTATTAAAGCTGTTAAAGTTAAAAGCTTAGAGAATCTTGCTTCTTTGGAGGCATTTTAATGAAAGCTGAAACAGCCCTTAATTCATTCTCTTAGAATTCAAATTCTTAGAGTACCATTTTTAAAAAGGTGAGGGTTTTTTTTTTCCCCCCTAGCCTTATTAAAGTCTTTGTTTCATGTTTTACAATTTTCAGAGTCCATTATGTACATTGACTGATTTGAGTATGGGCATTATAAGCCCACTTTGTAGGTGAGAAAATTGAGGCTTAACATGGTAAGAAGATTTGAAGTCACCTAGCTAGTAGATAGTGGATTCCAGATTTGATCCAAAGCTTTTTTTTCCCCCTAGGTCATGCTAATATTTTATTTAAAAAAAATGCATAGTGGGAAATGAACAATGACTCAAATTAGTTCCACTATCAATCCCAAAGTCACATATGTAATTAAGTATGAGGTGAGATTTTAATCCGAGTTTTATGACTACAAGCTTTTCATTGTATCATTCAACATCCTATGTATCTACTACACTCTCATGGAGATCTCCTTCCAAGGAGACATAAAACTAATAAGGACTATGCTATTTTTGCCTCCCCAGAGTTTTCTGCCAAGTCCCAATCCTGTCTAAGACCCAATGGTCATGAAGTCCTTTCCACAGTGTTGGTCTTTTTTTTTTTTTTTTTTTTCAAATTAGTCAGGGGAGTGCCCTTTACCTCTTCAAGGATAAATATACTTTTCTTCTGCCTGCCCTCCCAACTTGGATTGCTATATATATCATGATCATCCACTGCCTCTCTCAATAGCTCATATAAATTTGTCCCAGAAGTTAATACTTAAAGAGAAACAGCAAAATGATTTAATTTAGTAATCACTTTGCCCTTTTGTAATTTGAACCAAATCCACACCCTTTCCTTATCTCTTACCTCCCAATGAAACATATTGAAAAACTAAAGGCCTGCATTCTAAGGTGTCTTCCACTCTGTGATTTTCTGTGTATGATTAATCATTCATAACTTTTGCTCATACTTTTCTTCTTGTTTTGCCAACTTTGAGCAATTTTGTCAAATAGAGTTCTGAATCTGGAGTCCATGAATTTGGTATTTACAAAACATACACAGACACACATATACATATATACATATACCTATATATGTGTGTAAGTGCATATACACACATATATACACAAAATATACACACATGCATATGTATAAATACATAGATAATTAAATTTCATTATAATTGATTTGTGCATTTTATTTTATGCATTTAAAAACATTACTGGGAGAATAGATCTGTAAGTTCATTAAGCTGCCAGAGGAGACAATGAGATATAAGTTTATGTTTCTTTGGTTTATTATAATGTTATCTCCTTGAGAGCTGAAAGTGACTTATATGTCTGTGTGACAAATGGTAAAAAGAGCACTTATTAAATGCTTACTAAATGTTTATCAATCGAATGAGAGATAAATGCCAGGTATACAAATAAGCAAAGGAAAAACAATTCTTACCCTCCACTAGTTTACATTTCAATAGGGAAACACTGTATATAAAAGGAAACTACAAACAAGCAGAGTAAAGGGTGTTATGAACAAAAGGGAGAAAATGGAAAAAATCTAGAGAGTTGAAAGTGGATTTGGAAGAGAAGTAAACTATGTCTAAAGCACTTCTTCAGATAAAAGTTCTAGGCTGGAACTCCCCAATGGGAAGTTCCAGGAGCAGGGACCAGCAGATATATCTCCCTGATAAGAAGGCATCTGGGAAAGAGGTACAAAAAGTCTTTTATAGTAAGGAGCAGAATTGGAGAGAAGCTGGCCTTTTGTTAAATAGATGCTTGTCAAATTTGTTCAGATTTGTGTAAGTCTAGGCAAATTATATCTACAGCATACCCTTGATTTATTAAAACTGTCAATTAAAAACAAGGTTAATCTGGCACTTTTTTGGATGAAACTGAAAGCTCTTTATGACTACTACTTTTTCTAGATATTCATTAACTTTCTACTAACATTCTAGGATTTTTCAAGAATAAGAAGTAATTAAGCAAGGATTTTGGTAGTTTATGAATTCTGATAGACACTGTGATCCACTAGTGTTACTTAAGGAATGCCAGATGTAGATGCAGAACCATCTCTTTATGCCTTCGTGTTGTTTGCCAACAATTTTTGATTAAAACTCCAGCTTTTCTTTTGATTATTGTAATCAAGAATTCCCACAACTCCCGCATGCTTAGCCCCTAGGCACTTGTACATAGTAGGCACTTAATAAATGTTTGTTGAAATGTGTTAAATGCATTTTGTGAATTAATTTTTGTGGTTTATTTATTTTTAAAATATAAACTTTAATATATTTAATAAAATTCTGACTAACATGCTTGCTATGATATCAAAGGCAGTGTGGACTTAAGTCTTGGCTTTGTGATTTAATGACTACAAGCTTTTGTAGCTGATGCTTAGGGCAAATAATTCTTCTCCTCTGAACCTCACTTGTCTTAATTGTAAAATATAATTGTACTACCTGTCTCATAGGATTTTTATAAAGATTAAATGAAATAATGAATATGAAGTGCTTTGCAAATGTTAAATTACTAAAGATTCCTTTCGTCATCTTGAGTCTGTCTCCTTAACTATAAATTTGGAATCTGTCCTGCTTTTCCCAAAGGTTTTGGAAATATTCTATACTCTGAGAATAGACTGTTTGCATTGTCTGTGGAGAAATGGTGGTCAAGATTATGGTAGTTTGTTACATGTTGCCTGTCTCCTGTCATTCCCTCAAGGTCCCTTGATCTAAGAACTGTCTCTAAGGATAATACAGGTTTTGGGGGGAAATGGGCTGTGGTTCATGTTTTCTTCTCTATTACCTGTTCAATTTGAGACAAGAAATTTGTATTTGAGACAAGAAAAGCAGATTTGGGAATTTAATGGTTATTTAAAAAGAAGTATCTACAAATGTATTGGGATTTATGGAACAAGGAGTAAAATTAAAAATAATGGGTTGTTAAGCAGAGATGGAAGCAAGACAATATGTATTTAACAAATTTGTAAATATAATCTATGATCTAAGTACAAATGGAAGGGGAAAGAGAAAATTACCTATAGAGTATTGCTAAACTGAGCATGAGAATAGCAGGAGAGAAGACAGAGTATTTCATAAGATACAAATCCAAGAAGAAAAGAAACAATAAAAATTTGTCACTTCAGAGATATCTATAAAAATACATTGAAATATTTGTAATAAAGATAATAAAGGTACGAATTAAAAAAAACCTAATATATCTTAGCACTAGTAAAATGGAACTCATGCAAAAAAATATGACTAGAAATACATGGCTTATTCAAAAAGAAGAAAATATATAATAAAAGGCACAGTGGAACTGCACTCTGTATATACACACACATACAAGCCAATATACATATATAATATATATATCACATATATATTTAGAGGTTATATTATGTGAAAAAAATCCAGAAATCCAAGGCCAAAAATTTGTTGGTGATCACTGAAGAAACTGAAATAATATTTCTATCACATTTTCTCAAAAATATAGTCAAGTTCTAGCATATCCAGAAAAGGGTAATCAGAATGTTCAAAAACCTGGACCCTGTGAATGAAATAAATAGCTGAAAGAACTGGGAATGTTTATACCGGAGAAGAAAAGAGGGAAACATGATATTAATCTTCAGATATATGACTGTCATATAAAAAAGGGATTGAAATTGGACAACTAGAGATAAACAAAAGTGGAATATAGTACCCCCAGGAAGCAGTAAATTTCTTTTCATGTTAAAAGTCTTTAATAGATTCTGGAGGACTACTAAATTATCATTATCATAGGACCAACTTTTAGACAGGGTTCAAGTTTGATAAAATGGCATATGTGGTTCCTTGAAATTGTTGGATTATGAGATTTTAAGTATCCCTGAGTCTAAGAGCAAGAATGGGAAGTACATTCCAGGTACAGTGGATGACTTGTGAGGATGCATGGTGATGGGAGAAGGTAGAATAAGTTCAAAGAATAGCAAATAGCTCAGCTTGTAAAAATGTAAAGTATGTGAAAAAGAAATAATGTGGAATAAGTTTGTAAATGTAGAGGGCAGTGTAAGGTGATAAAATGGATGGAATACCAGGTCTGGAGTCAGGAAGACTTGTCTTCTCAGTTCAAATTTGGTTTCAGATGCTTATTAGCTCTGTGACCCTGACCAAGTCACTTGACTATGTTTGCCTTAGTTCCTTATCTGTAAAATGAGTTGGAGAAGGAAATGGCAAACCACTACCATATCTTTGTCAAGAAAACCCTAAATGGGCTCATAAAGGATCAAATATGATTGAAAAATGACTAAACAACAATTGGAAGTGTAGATTGGAACTATTTCACATTTGGCCATAAATTCTACTTGATATGTATTTTATTGTCTCTATCAACCAATTTTTTTTCCTATTCCTCCTTACCAATTCCTGAACTGATCAAAATTTTTGTGGTACATTTATTCATTCAGCAAACATTTATCTCATACCTATTAAGTCAGTGGCCAACGTCAATGATATCTAAGGTTGTGGAGTTGATGTAAAGGTAATTAAATCAAGGTTCTTACTCTCTGGAGCTTCCAGTCTAATATACTCCAGATTGTGGTAAGTAAGAGTTCAAATTGTTATTTATCACATGGAGCAAAAGAATAGCCCTAGTTATGATAATCAGAGAAGCCTTCAGGAGGAGGTAGCATTTGAATTGGGCCTTAAAGGTTGGCTCTGGTGGCACAAGAAAAAATTGTGGATATTTCAGAATTAGGGATATTGTGAGCACAGAAGTACATTGTCTTCATGCAGCCACATAGGACCTTCTCCTTCCCAACTCTCCTTTCATTTAGTAACTTTAGTAACGGAAAATGCAAAAAAAACCAACCAACCAAACAAACAAACAAACAAAAAAACATTTAAAGGTTTCAGCTTTCATTTAGGTCATAAAGCTGAAGGATTCAAATCTTCTTTTCTGTTCACCTCCAAATGGTCAGAGGGAAAATAGGAAGTAAGATGTTTTGATTTCAATAAAAGGGAACTATTTTTCTTTAAATTTGGTTAGTTTTGTTTTATTTTTCTAGAAAGCCAGTCTTCTAGTTCCTACCCCTTTAATGAGAAGTTTAGAAGAATCAGCATTGTCTGAAGCGTGGGCAGGTTGGAATGTCTGTCTTTCCAAGTGATTTCTCTGACTCTCAGTCATGTGACTTTTCAGAGTAAGTAAATTCTTTCCTAGGCCAAAATTTCAGGACTTATTCTTCTGCCTCACTTCAGCCACATACGAAGATGACCATATCTTTGATCTTGCCATCACCCACAAATGTACCACATGTATGTTATCCCTCATTTAGATACTGTTTCCTCTTTCCTTTATCTTGGCCTCTTGGTGAACCAGCTCATCTCTACACTGTCCCTTGGAGTCTCTGGCTTCCCTGTCATATGGCCAATTGTGTCCTTTTGAGCCTCAGTTTAGATCCTTCCCACCATCCATTACCTTCATTCCTTCACATGTGCTGCTTCATGAATGTGAAAAAAGTAATGCAATCATTTTGATTGCATCCACTAAAAATTTATAACAGATAGCCTCAACTCAGCCTCCATTACTGTTAAGCTATTCATCTCTCTTTTAAAAAAAAATCAATTCAACTATCCTGCTCTCAACAAAATTTTTAATAAACATTTTCATTCCTCCTCACACTTTTCATGGTTCTCTCTCACCTGTTCTTATAGCAAAGAATATTGATACATATTTTACAGAAAAAATTTTAGGCTATTTGTCATGAGCTTCCTCTTCTCCCTTATTCCTCAATTCCTCTTCTTTAGATATATTCTGCTATTTTCTCTTCTGCCACTTTGTCTCACAGGAAAAGGGTCCTACTCCTCACCAAGGCAAATTCTTTCACCTGCGCAAGAGATTCTGTTCCTTCATTCCTCTTCCAGGAAATTACTGCGTCATCTCTCCTCTTTTACTTATCTTCAATCTTTTCCTACCTATTGGCTATTCCCTTAATGACTACAAATATGCATATGTTTCCTCCATCCTTCTATCTCCAATAAGTATCATTCTATATCTCTTTTTTTCTTTTGTGACTAAATTCTGTGAGAAGATATCCTCAAATGCCTTCATTTTTTCTCTTCTTACTCTTTTTTAAACATTCTGTTGTTTGGTTTATTACTTCATCATGCTTCTGAAACAACTCTTCAAAATTACCAATCATTTTTTTTTAACTATCTTTTTTCAGTCCTCATTGCTCTCTAGTTTTTCTGGATACGAATCTTTCTTGATTCTCCTTCTGTGTGTCAGATCATTGCTCAGTCTTTTGTTGGGTCCTCATCCAGGTCATTCCTCTGATATAGCTTTCCCTCAGAGCTCTGTCTTAGAGCATCTTCTCCCTCTATATTACTTCCCTTGGTGATCTCATCAGCTCTCATGTGTTTAGTTACCATCTTCATGCTGATGATTCTTAAATCTAAGTGGTGCATTGGGTAGAGTTCTGGGCCCAAGAATCATGAGGACCTGGATTCTAATCCAGCTTTAGATACTAGCTGTGTCAATTTTAACCATTTATGAGGCGAATTTAATAATTTGCCTCAGTTTCCTCATCTGTAAAATGAACTGGAGAAAGAAATGACAAACCATTTCAGTATCTTTGCCAAGAAATCCCCAAATGAGGTCGTGAGGGGTTGAACACAACTAAATAACAACAAAAATCCTGCCCTAACCTCTCTGCTGATCTCTGGTTTCAACTTTTTTTCAGACATTTCAGATTACATATTCAGCATCTTAAACTCAAAATGTTCAAAACTGAACTCCTTATCTTTCCCCTTAAACCCTCTTTCCATTCAAACCTCTCTATTATTGTTGAACTTTCTAACATTTTCCTAATCCCCCAACATTACAATTTAGGTTCCTTACAATCTTATACACACAGACACAGACACACAGACACACAGACACAGACACACACACACACACACACACACACACACACACACGCCCTACCTCCCCACATCCAGTCTTTTACCAAATAGTTTTTACCTTTGCAGCATCTCTTGAATATTCCCCCTTCTTTCTTTGTATGTCAGTCTAGTGCAAGACTTTATTATCTCATGTTTAGACTATTGTAGTAGCCCGCTGATGAGTCTGTATGCCTTGAATCTCTTTTCATTTCACTCCATCTTTTATTTAGCCACCAAATTGATTTTCTTTAAGGTGCAGTTCTGACCACATCACTCCCCAAGCTCCTCTACTCAATAAACTCTATTAATTCATCATCATTTTCAAGAACAAATATAAAATCCTTTATTTGGTATTCAAAGTATTTTATAACCACCCAATGCCCCTTTCTAGTATCTTAGTCTCTACTACATATTCTTAAGTCTAGGCCTCCTTGCTGTTTCACTAGGAATATACATGTCTGCTATGAACATATTCTTTGGCTGTCCCTTATACCTGTAATGCTGTCCTTTGTCTTTTCTTCCTGTTTGCCTAGCTTCCTTCCAATTCTAACTAAAATCCCATCTAACATAGGAAACATTTCTTTCCCTCAGTCCCTTATTCTGGTACTTTCTCTCTCAGTTATTTCCTATTTTGATTATGTATACCTTGTTTGTACATTTGGTCTTGCTGTTCTTTAAATTGTGAGATTCTTGAGGACAGAGACTGTCTTTTGCCTGAGGCCCTAATAAATGATTACTGACAGATTGATAGGATGTTTGAAAAGAAAAGAAAAAGAAGGGAACTTGGACAAAGTATATCAGTTTGAAGAAAATTTTAATGTAGATTATTAAAACAGAATTTAGCATAGTACTAAGACCTTTGAATTCATATAATATGACATAAATCCAGAAAATTATAAACCTAACTCTTAAACTTGAACATTTTAAATGTGAATGGGTTGGACAATAAAATGAAAGAGAATGACAAATTGGGTAAGAAAACAAAATCTCAATGCACAAGAAATGCATTAAAAAGTGCAAATATGCACAGAATAAAAATGAGAGGCAAGAACAAAATTAATTCTGCCTTAGGTGAATCCAAAAAGGCAGGAATTATAATAATTTTATCCAAGCAAAAATAAAATTCTTATCATGATCAACAGTGAAATTAAATTATGATGAAAGTAAACAGAAAATAAAATCATCATTAATATTTAGCTTATGTGATCCAAATGACATTGCATTTCAATTCATAAAGGAAAAATTTACTGGATTTGGATAATTGCATAAACTGAAATTGAATAAAAGCATAAAAAGCAACATGATAATTATAGGAAACTTTTAATTTTACTTTTTTCTAGTTAGTCAAATCTACCAAAGATAAACAAAACCAATTTATAGGATTGAGCAAATTGCTGGAGAAATTAAAGCTAAAAACATATGCCTCTTATGAGTAGAACTACTAAAGGATTATTCATTTTGTAATATTAAATAGAATTTTTATAAAAATATACTGTACAGAAATATGCATGGCATATTTTTTGTAATTTTATGTTATGATTTAAAAAGTTTTCTGGGAATAACCATTTTAGATCAAAGCACAATAAAAATAGTTATCAATAAAGAAAAAAACAAACAAAAGACACAGCCCAAAATGTTAATTTAAACAATGAGTGGATCAAAGAAGAAATCATAAATCTGTTATTTTTTATGAAAGTATGAAAACGAAGATACAACATACTGCAATTTCTGGGATACACTTAAACTATTTCTCAGGCAAAACTTTTATCCCTAAAAATATACATTAAGAAAATTGCATTAATAGATTGCATATACATTCTCAAATTTTGAAACCCAAATATGCTAAAAATAAACATAAAATCAAAAATCTTGAAAATTGGAAGAATAGATAAAGGAACAAACAAATATGGTAATGATAAAACTAAAAACTAGTTTTTTTAAAAGATTAACAAAATTGATAAACCTTTAGCCAATTTGATTAAAAAGAGGAAGGCAAAAAAAAAATAAACAGAAGTAAAAAAACAAAAAAAAACAAAGTGAAATCCCTACAAAACCAGAATGAATAAATAAAATATATGTCTCTATTTCTCCTCTGAGACTTTCACCACCTGGTGTAGGACTTCATCAATTCATACCCTTACTGTTACAGGAGCCTGAAGGTCAGTCTTCTCACTGTTCTACTTCCTGTTGTACTTGGTACTCCACTTAGCTCTCAAATAGATCTTCTAAAAGCAGATTTAATCAAATTTCCATTTCATCTCCTACTCCTCCTTACCCACTTCAAAAAACTTCAGTGTCTTTGTTACTTTTAGGATCAAATACATAATCTTCTCTTTGTTTTTTAAAAATTTCCATATACTTGCCTCTTCTTACCTTTCTAGTCTTCTTTCAGCTTATACTCCTCTAAGTACTTTTCAACATTGTTAACATTAATGTCATTGATTATTTTAAATAGGACACTCCATCTTTCACTTTGTGCATTTTCTCTGGCTGTTCCCCATGCCTAGATCACTCTCCCTCTTTTCTACATTTTTTCTTCTCTGTCTTCCTTTAGATCTTAGCTAATATCTTGTCTCTTTTCCAGAAATCTTTCCCTAGTCCTCCTTAATCATAGTTGTAATTATCCCTAATTTATTCTTTATGTGTCTTGTGTGTACATGGTTGTTTTATGTTATCTCTCTATTTGACTGTGAGTTCCTTGAGAGTGAAGACTGGCTTTGAGGATGTGTATTTGCCTTTCTTAAAGTCTCCACTTAAATATTTATTGACTTGAAAAAAAAATGTTCCAAATTCCTAATAATGATATCAGTTGGGGAAATATGACTGTAATAGAATATTCTTATGCCATAAGAAATGATAAATGATGGTTTCAGGAAAACAGTGAAAGAATTCAGGAGTGATATATGAAGAACCAGAAGAAAAATTTATAGAATCACACCAAAATTCTAGAAACAAACTTTAAAAACTCTGATGAATATAATGAACAATTGTGATTATAGAGGATTGATGTTGAAGAAAGCTAGAAACCTCCTGACAGAGAGATAATTGACTCAAAATGCAGAATGATACCTGTATTTTGGGATATGTAGATGGGAATAATCAGTGTTAGAAGACTTGTAAAAATATGGGCACATTAATCTATTGATGATATTGTAAATAATAATTATGATAAGTAGTTTGAAACATTGCAAATTAACTGGCTAAAATGTCTGTACCTTTGACCTAGATATTTCACTGTTAAGTATATACTACAAGGTTATTTTTTAAAAGACTCATAGACCAAACTATTCCTGGCATTATTAATTTTTTTGTGTGTGGTGGCAAAAATTGGAAACCAAATAGGTTATCATTGATTGAATAATAACTAAAAAATGGAAAGTTAATATCACAAAATATTGTTGAATATGATACATACAGGCAATGATGGGTTTTTTTAAGCTTTTCCCACTTCCCTTCTCTTTTCTCTCCTCTTTTCTTCCTTTCTGATTCTGTTTTTTTGGGGTCTTTCTTCACCTTTTTTTTTCTTCTACTTTATCTTCTCTTCTCTTCCACCCCTTTTCTCATCATTTTTTTCTCCTCTTCAGCTTCAACTCTTCTTTCTCTAGTCTCATTTCCTGACCCTGATTATTACTTTGTTGTACTATTGCTCATAATCATTTTTGAAAATTTTTTCTTTCTTCGCAGATTTCCAATTCTAAATTTGGACAATTTTTACCTCTAGAGCTCCAGTGACTGGAAGCACTAAGTTCCTGCTTCCCTTCCCCAATATTTCTCTCTGATATATTTTTGAATATTTAAACCTCCCTTTTCTCTAAAACATTTAAACAACATGAACTACAAAGTAACAAAATTCTTTTATCCCTTGTTGATTTCAAAATAATCACTGGAGTATTAACTATCACTTTTGAGCTATTTGGATGTGTTTGTCTTCCTTATTTTCCCATTGTATTCACATTCAAAGACTGCAGAAGTCCCATTTTTCCCTTAAAAATTTGTTTCCAAGACTTTAATTGTCTAAAGATCCAATTCTTTTCTTAAGAGATTGTTGAACTTTTTGGTATATATAATTTTAAGGGACAAACCATTTCCCCTTATTTTTAATTTTCTCATATTCCTTTTCTTTCTTACTTTTGATGTAGATCCCCATATAGATTCTGATTGGACAGGTTTGATTGGAGTCCCATTCTATGTAATCTATTTCTTTTTAGTCCCTTATAAATTTTTTTTACAATAAGAGCACACTATATTTTTGTAATCATATTGTTGAAAAAGTTAAATCTACAGGTCCTCTCTGATGGTGACAATTAAATTCTTATCCTTTATATTTTGTCCTCTGGTTCCAGTATTTCTGGACAATTGTCTTTGGTGATTTTCTAAAATTTGGTAATCACTTTTTTGTTTTTCTTTGTTTTAACAATGTTTTCTGGGATACTGATCATTAGTTTTTTTTCAGGTCAGTAGTTTTCAATTATAAATAACTTTATGTGCTCTTCCAATTTTACTATCTTTTGTCCTTGTAATTTTATTTCTTTTGTATCACTGAATTTCTGATTACCATTTTTTAAATTCCTTCCTTCAGATGGCCAGCTTCCTTGCTAAGTTTTTCTAACCTCTCTTCTAAGCAGCCTATTCTAAATTTAAGTTTTTCATTATGAACTCTAATTTCCCTCCTTAACTTTTCTTTTAGTTCTCTTGGGAGTTTTGTGGCCTTTCATTCACTTTTTTGGGAGTCTTATAGTCTTTACTATAGAAATTTTCTCTTCTTGAGCTTTATCCTGGGATTTTCTTATATTTGTGGATTTGTTTGTTTTGGTCACTTATTTTTCTTTGTATTTCTGGTGAAAACCTACTCTGTTTCCTTTTGTGGACTTCTTTATAAGGATTTCTTTTCTCTTTTGTTTTTTAAAAAAATTCCTTATTGCATTTGTAGCTACTTTGAATCATTGAAAGACCGGAATATATGAACAACTTTTAACTTTAATATCTTGTTTGAAGGCCCAATTTTTCCTTAGAGAAATTATAAATTCATTCATTCATTCAGCTAGTTTTTATTAAGCACCTATGGTGTACCAACTATTGTCCAAGGCACATAAAATAACTCTATCTCCTGCTCTCTATTGATGTTTGCTTGCATTGTGTTTCCTTTTTCTGATTTTTCTTTCTTGTAGGTACAATTTTTCTTGCACAAAAATGATGTGTGGAAATATGTATACATATATTCGATTTGTCAAGTATTTTAACATAATTAACATGTAGTGGATATCTTGCCATCTAGGGGAAGGGTGGGGAGTAGGGGGGAAAATTTTTTTAACAGAAAGCTTTGTAAAGGTTAATGTTGAAGAATTACCCATACATATCTTTTGCAAATAAAAAATTTTAATTTAAAAAAAAAATAACTCCATCCCTTAAGGAGCCTGCTTTCTAAACTATCGATAATTCAGTATGGAACACTTTTGAAATCATTTCTGGGGGCTGGTGTGGTATGCAACTCAGTCAGTAAATCTCAGGGGTCTCTCAAGGTGTAAGGAAAAAGTTTATTCGATTCTTATGAGAAGTGGGCAGTCACTGTCACCATATGGAGAGGTGAAATTGAGGCTCTGAACAATTTCCCTGATACAATACTGACCCTCCCCACTGGTTCATTCTCATTGACTGAGAATGTGACCTTACATTCTAAGTGTGAAAA
>JAJPUD010004342.1:0-36699 GCA_023553655.1 Myrmecobius fasciatus
CGATCTTCTCTCAAATCAACAATAAAATAAGACTGTGAACTGATCTTCAAGTCAACTAATCCAGAAATATTTGGACACTGCTTTCTGAAGAACTTCATATCAGGTTTGTCTAACTCAGACAGAGGGATAAACAGTGGACTCAGGTGTAGGCCGGAACTGAGGGTGGGACTCAGCTCAGCTCATCAAGGCAGAAACTCCAAACTCTAAACTCCAAACACCTGGAGTTTATCTGAGGCACTCACGACACTCTGCACTGATTGGGGGCAGGTGTTCTGGCAGACTTGCCTTGTTTAATTCAGACTTAGTCCTAGCCCCCACCGGCCCAGCACCTTAAGTTAATTCACCGAATTGCCCCAGGGCAAAGAACTTCAGCCAGCATTTTTCCCAGCAGTAAAAAAAACATCCACACTGCCTAAAAAAAATGAAGAAGCAAAAGAGAGCTCTCACCATAGACAGCTTCTATCGAGAGAAAGAAGGGCTGACCCCAGATCCTGAGGTTCCTTTAGACAAAGCTCAAGAGGAAGTTATTAAGGACCATCACTGGTCCCCTTTTCAAAAGACCTTTCTGAAAGATTGTATATAGAACCTCCAAAGAGAGCTGGAGGATAAATGGGAAAATAAACTAAAATCAGTGCAAGAAGGATACAATATCTTGCAAGAAGGATATGATGCCCTGCAAAAGAGATATGAAAAAGACACCAATTTATTGAAAAATAAAATTGGTGAAGTGGAAAAAGGCAATAATGCACTGAAAAATAAAATTAGTGAAGTGGAAAAAGAGTGCAATGAACAAAAAAATTCAATTGGCCAGTTACAAAAGGAGCTTAAAAGGGTAACTGAAGAAAACAACACTCTAAAAATAAGAATTGAACAAAATTTTCTTTTTCTTGGATTGTTCTTCTTGTTCATTTATTTTTAGTTTTTCCTCAATCTCTCTCATTTATTTTCAAAGTCTGTTTTACTTAGGAGTCTACTTGCCATGAAAAACCCAAGAACTCTTTGAACACAACTATAAAACACTTCTCACACAAATAAAGTCAGATCTGAACAGTTGGAAAAATATCAATTGTTCATGGTTAAACCCACTAAATAAAATAAAAGTGACAATTCTGCCTAGATTCTTCTACTTGTTCAGCATCATAACAATTAAACTGTCAAAACATTATTTTATAGAACTAGAAAAAATAATAACATGGGTCAGCTAGGTGGTGCAGTGGATAGACCACCATCCTGAAGTTAGAAGGACCTGAGTTCAAATCTGGTCTCAGATACTTAACACTTCCTAGTTGTGTGACCCTGGGCAAGTCATTTAACCTCAATTGCCTCAGCAAAATAATAAATAAATAAAAATTTAAAAAATTTAAAATTTTTTTAAAAAATTAAAATTAACAGCAAATTCATCTGAACTTCAAGAATATCAAAGGAATTAATGAAAAAAAATACAAAGAAAGGTGGCTAAGCAGTACCAAACCTAAAACTATATTATAAAGCATCAGTCATCAAAGCCATTTGGTACTGGCTAAGAAATAGAATGGTGAATCAGTGGAATAGATTAGATATACATGATACAATAATCAAGGTCTACAGCAATCTAGCATTTGATAAACCCCCAGATTTTCTGGAATGAGAACACACTATTTGACAAAAATTGCTGGGACAACTGGAAAATGATATGTCAGAAACTCACCATAGACCTATATCTCACACACAATAGTAAAAATGGATATGTGATTTGGGTATAAAGGATGTATCATAAACAAATTAGGGGAATAAGGAATAATTTACCTATCAGATCTTTGAAGAAGGGAGGAATTTATGATCAAAGAAAAACTGGAGAATATTATGAAAGGTAAAATGGACAACTTTAATTACATTAAACTAAAAAGCTTTTGCACAAACAAAGCCAACATAAACAAGATTAAGTGGAAAGTACAATGTTGGGAAAAAATCTTTACAGCCAGTTTTTTTTTTATAGAGGTCTCCTTTCTAAAATATATAAAGAAATGTGTCAAATTTATAAGACTACAACTCATTCCCAATTGATAAATGGTTAATGCATATGAAGATACAATTTTATATGACAAAATTAAATCCATCTATAGTCATAAGAAAAATATTATCTAAATCACTACTGATTAGAGAAATGCAAATTAAAATCATTCTGAGATACCACCTCACACTTCTCAGATTAGATAAAATGACAGGAAAAGATAACAATAAATGTCAGAGGAGATGTGGAAAAACTGATACATTAATGTATTGTTGGTACAGTTGTAAATTTTTCTCCATTCTGGACAGCAATCTGGAACTATGGCCAAAGGGCTATATAACTGTGAATACCCTTTGACCCAGCAGTATCATTACTGGGTATGTAACCCAGGGAAATTATAAAGGAGGGAAAAGGACCCACATGTGCAAAAATGTTTGTAACAACTCTTTTTGTGATAGCAAAGAATTGGAAAATGAGTAAATGCCCATCAATTGGGAAATGGCTTAACAATTTGTGGTATATGAAAGTAATGGAATATTATTGTTCTATAAAAAAATGATGAAAAAGCTCATTTTTAAAATGTCTGGAAAGATTTACATGAATTGATGCTGAATTAAACAAACCAAACCAGGAATACATTGTATACCAAGAACATGTGATGATCAGCTATGAAAGACTTCATTCTTCTCAGTGGTACAATTATTCAAAGCAATACATTGATACTATATCTGTCCAATAGGCTTTGAACAGAAAATAACATCTGCATCCAGAAAATGAACTAAGGAGACTGACTGTATATCAATACATGGTTTGTTCACCACTTTTTTTCTGTTTTTCTGTTTTTGTTTTTGTTTTTTGTTTTTTTAATCTCTCCCATGGTCTTTCCTTTCTGCTCTGTTTTTTTCTCTCCCAACATGATTCATAAAGTAATATGTACTAAAAATTAATTAATAAATAAATGAAATAAAAATATAAAGTCTTTTTTGAGGTCTTTTACTAATTGTTTTTGGAACAATGACCATTTAACATTCCTCTTTGGGTTAGGGAAGTTTTTTTTGTTTTGTTTTGTTTTGTTTTCTATTTCAGTCTGAAGATGAAGCTAAGTCTTCCCTATTCCCATAGTAACTTTCTATGATTGGGTTCTTTCTACCTTGCCTGCTTATTTTATTATTTTTTATTGTTGTTGCAGATTATTGGTATGATCATATCTAGTCCTGGGGTATAGAAGTTGGTGCCTCTGGGCTCGTTCTTCTTCAGTTTTCCCCTCTGGCCTGGAACCCAAAATCAAGAACTCCACTTTCCTGTAAGAGCCTGTGTCCAAACTATTTTCATCAATATAATGATCCAAGATAACTTCAAAGGAGTTACAATGAAAAATGCTATTCACATCCAGAGAAAGACTGATGGAGTCTCAATATAGACTGAAGCATACTCTTTTTACTCTATTTTTCTTGAGGATTTTTTGGAGGATCTATGTTTTCTTTCACAATATGACTTATGGAAATTTTTTGCATGAATACACATGTATAAACTATATTGAATCACTTTTGTTCTTAATAGGGGGTGGGAGGAAAGGAGAAACTGAAACAAAGTTTTAAAAGTGAATGTGACTTTGGAAAAATTAAAAAGCTGTAAAAATGAAAAAAAAAAAGTGGAACAAGTTGTCAGGAATTATAATAGACTTTATTTCAAATCTCCTTGGATATTGTGACCTCAGTGAAATTCTATCATCCAACCAAAATGGCCTTTATTTTGTTCCTCACATGTGATTTTATACCTTTCTTATCTCTGTATCTTTATATTGGTTATCTTAATGTTTATAATTCTACCTCATAGAATATCTCTCTTCTTTTAAGATGTGACTCAAGGACAATCTTTTGCATGAAATCTTTCCTTATCTCTTGAAATTTTAGTATCCCACTCCTAAATTATATTGTATTTAAAAACTTGGTAATTATTTGTATTTATTCTGTTTATATTTATGTTGTATATATTTATATAAGTACTTATCTTCCCCTTTAAAGTTTAAAATTCATGAGAGAAAAGTTTTTTTTTATTTCTTTGTATTTTTGTTTATTCTTTGTATCTCCAATTCCTAGCACAATGCTTGGAACAGTGTAGGTACTTAATAAATTCTTATTGATTGACAAAAAAAAAGAGTCTGTTTCAAACAGTATTGATGTCCCACTACTTCTGCATTCACAGGGCCATGTATCACCAGCACAATGTGCTTGGAATTCCTTATCATAATCCCCACTCAGATGCCTATATCCCCACACTGGGAGGGAAAACTTCTGTGTCTGGGGCTGAGGCTATCTTTCAACCAAGCTAGCCCCAACCCAGACTAAATGTTTGCTTTTATAGGGGAGCTAGCTATTCATACTTCCTTTAGGCCCAACCTCCACCTATCAATTATCTTTTTTTCACATCTTCTCTGATTGTCCCAGAAGGACCATTGTTCTGCCCCAACTTTTATTTGTTTTTACCACTTTATGTTTGCCCTGAGGTACAATGTTCTCATTTGTGGAGGAAATCTGTAGAACTTGGAACTTTTTCATCTACTCGCCCATCTTCCTAGAATCATCTAGTTTCAATTTTTGATGAATTATCAGTTTCTCAATGGGTGAAAAGATTTTATTAAGGTCAAAACATTTGAAATTTCATAAAGGGCATCTATTTGATGTGAGCAAAGAATAGTGCAACTCTGTTGCAATGTAATCAAAGCAAAACATAAATCATGGGTATAATATTTCATCTTTCAATAAATGGACAAATTCATACATTCACACATCTATCAAGGAATCAAAAAATCATGTATATCCACTTATTCCTTACTACTTACCATAGATAGAACAATGATTTCTCCAGGGTGATATTCTCCATTCTACCATTTCACAATTTTCTGATAATAGCAAGAATGAATTGAAATACTTCTCTTTCTCCCTGAAATTCTCAACCAGCCCCTATAGCTCTATATATTTTCTCTGCATATTAGACCCTGGAAGAAAAAGTAGAAATGATCAAAATAATTCTAGCATTTAATCAATTTAGTTTGTTTTAAAGCAGAAGCTTCCCTCCAAATATTTAAGATGTTTTAAGAGGATGCATGTACTTCTTGATTTTCATGATTTCATTCCTTTTTTATAGGAAAGTACTCAATTTTAAAATTACATTAAAAAAAATAATTCCTTAAAATACATGTTGTTGCCAACTGAGAGAGGATCTCCAGGTTGCAAAACTGTCATCACAGTCTGATTATATTCTGCTAATAAATTTGTAAAAACCCATTATAAAACCTGGCATATTCTTGTTTAGCATTGGGATCTTGATCTCCAAACAAATGCAGTTATTGAAATGCCATAATATAAGAGATCCCTTGTGACTAAGAAATGCTCACCAAATCTTTCCATACTTGCTGTTCAATATATGTAGGTATTTATGTATTACTATGAATTACATGCATATTATATATCATTATAACATTATTATTAAAATAACATTAACATGTTGTTTTAAAGTGTTTTAAAGACAAGATCTCAATATGTGCTCAAAATAACACTGTGAATGAGACACTTCTAGCATTTCTATCTTCCTTGTATATCTGATTTTCTAAGAAGTTATGAGTTATTCATAGTCACATAGTTAATAAATGTCAGAGGGGAGATTCAAATCCTACTTTTCTTCATTTCAGTTTTAACACTTTTCACTATACAACTTTGTCCCCACAAAGAAATGCATTATTTTCCCCCATCTCAGTATAGCCTCTTTATACATCATAGAGCTATCACTTCAAGGTAAAAGTATGTCATTTACATTGAAGCATTTTTTTCTTATTCCTAACCCATAATTACCATTTATCTGTCTAGTATTTATGCATCTATTTAACATCTATAGCCATAGTTTGTTTCAAAGTTTATTTCTGTTGCCACCTCCTATGTGACTTGTTTTTTGATCATCTTTGCTTTTATTACCACAAAAATTGTGCTGTGTTTTGTATGTACTTATGTGTGCCTTTGTTTTTATCCCTAAAAAATGTAAGTTATGTGAAAGCAATAATTCCCTTTTTTTTCTTTTTTTTTGTCTCTTTGCTTCTTTTCTTTTTTTTCCATTTCCTTTGGCAAGACTGACACTTAATATAGTACCTGGAATGTAGCAATGAATAAATAATTTTTGATTAATTGGTCATATAACCTATAGATATTAGTGTGACTTAGGAGACGAGTATGGCTTTGGATTCAGGAAGACTTCTATTTCAAGTTTTGCCTCTGCCACATTTTAGATATGTGACCTCAGGGAAAATACTAAATTTCTCAATATCATAGGAAACTCTCTAAGATTAGATATAAATTGCATAAATTGCATAGATATAAAATACTTGAACACATGCAGTTCTCACAGACAACTATCTTTAAGTAATAAATTTATAAATGCCACCTCCCCATCCCAAGTCCCCTGTATCCACCAAATTTCTATACAAACAGAGAATTATATATTGTTATAGTTTTACAATGGTCTTTGTGCAAGTTATCTTGTCAGCTAGAATGTTATTAATATTGTATCATATGAGATAAGGTGGATTTAGGATTTGTTTAAGCTCTTGCCTGAAAACAGAGAGATGAAAGAGTTAAAGAATATGTAATCTATTTCAACACTGCACTTAATTAGTTTACAGAATGCTGAGACCCATAGATTTCCTTTTTGAGCGACATCTCTGGTCCTACTTCTCTTATCCACTAAATGTGGACTCCTCTGAAATTCCCCAGTGTTTTCTGCACACAATCCCCTGGGACCTCTGTCTGGGCTATGAGTCTGTGGGGTAATAACAAATCTCTCAGATTCACAACAAAAACCTGGGCTTCAAAGGCTGCCTGGTAACAGGTCCCTCCAGAAAGAAAAAATTTGTAGACATACATAGAGAAAGGTGGAGGGAAAGATAGAAATAGATAGATGTGTGTGTTACATAGGCATAGTCATAAGGCATATATAAATGTATGTCTATATACAAATATTATAATGATGTGGTATTTCATTTTAAAGGAATTTCAGTTAATGTAAAATGAATTGGAGAAATGAAAATAATGATGACAATGATAATAATTACACATTCCGGTATTTCAAAAGAACAAGAGGCACATTCTTGGGTTATTAAAGAAACATGGTATCATCATCAGTTATACTTTTAAAGATTTAAGAAATTGTGTTAGAACAATCCAGAGGCTCACATTCATGATGTGCTTTGAACATATATGTTTATTTCATGTAGAGAGGAAGAAAGGGAGAAAATGGAAAAGATACTCGTGTTTGTCTCCTTAGCTCTGCTGACCTGATAATCAGGATGGCATAAGATTGGTTTGGAAAGCAATACAGGCTATGACCTTTTCTGTTCCTGGGCATCCTGGCAATAGTACAGCCTTCTTGTTATCTGCTGCTGTTGCTCATCGCTTGAAGGCATGTTTCTCCTACTGAGAGCAAGATTAAGGGGGATTGTTGGAGGGAGAGACAAGGAAGAATAAACTGGAACGGAAGCTCTTAATATCCATAGGATGATTAAAATTCAACCATACCCCACAACAACCTACTGCTATTATCAAACAAACAGTGACAATTTCTTTGAACTGGGAGTTGTAAAGAAACTTGGAAACTTAAAATTGGAGGAAGGTGGGGTGGGGCATTGCCAGGAAACAAACTCAGCTTTCTTGACACATGTTGGTGGCATTTACACATTATACACACTGCTATCATCAAGACCCCAATAGGTTTTTTTCTTGTCTTCTGCCAAGTACAGACTAGGTCAGCTTCCAGGAAAACAGCATGCTGTCCAGGTGCATTAGATAGCTGGTTACTTGATTGATTTGTGATGGTCTAACACTTGGCAAATGAAGAAAGGCACCCTTACCTCCAGGCTACACAAGCTGGACTTGCTGTTGTTAGTGATCAGAAGCACTGGTACTTGTGCTATCCAGCAAGATTCAGGACTCCAATTTGAAAAGAGGTTATCCTATTAAAGAACACTTTCCCTTTCCCTTTTCACCTTCTGCTGCCACCCAGAGTAATGCAAAATGATTAATCTGGTGTGAATCTGGCAAGCTAGCTAATTCAAGGAGGGGTACATCAAAGCAAAATGAGAGCAACACATTACTTGAAGTTCAGAAATTAAAATTAAAAAGTACTTTTCACTCTCCTCAATAATCCCTTTCTCATATGAACGACCAACACCTCACCAGGCTCAAAATAGAGCTAATAATTGCATCCAAATACAGGATATTTTAATTTTAAAGGTTTTAAACATAAGCTCCCCATCTGTGCTAGCTGGGAGTTTCCTTTTGCCTATTCCTATTCAGACCTAACCAGACACAGCACTAATAATCTTAATAAAGTTTGTTCAGCTGTTAAAACATCATTGAAATGCTTGACAGAGGATTCAAGGGGCCAGGAAGAGTACAAAGAGAAAGGTGGCAACACAAGATGCTGTGATGCATCCTTGGTAGATCTGCCCTGGTTAAAGCTAAAATATTGTAAGCTATCAATACGACTGGAGCAATATCCCCAAACTACTAATATGTGTTACACATGGTCTAATATTTGTTAATACAATTCAGCACCAGTATTAGTACCAGTAAAGATCAAGAAAGAAGTTTATTTGCTACTGCAAATGATAGATTTATTTCTTGAATAATATTTGGAATAATACCAGTTAGTAAATTCAGTAGTGACAGTGATAAAGAATAGAACAAAAGAACATTAAGATCCTCAGAATTATATTTTTATTCTTATAAATGTCTTCACCTAATCCATTCATTCATTTCTTCCCTCCAGAAACATTTATTCAGCATCTAGTATAAGCAATGAGCTGTGCTAAGTACTGGACAAAACAATAGCTAGCATTTATAATGCAAGAAAGGTTTGCAAAGTGTTTTATGAATGTTATCTCATTTTAATCTCACAATGACTCTGGGAAGTAGATACTATGACTGGCCTCATTTAACAGATGAGAAAACTAAAATTGAATAACTTGCCCAGAGTGACACAGCTAATAAGTGTCTGCTGCTGGATTTGAATTCAGATCTTCCTGACTGCTTTCAGCAATCTATGCAAGAAGCCATATGGTTTCCTTAAATATGATAATAAAAATGTATCATCTGTACTCAAGGAGTTCATAATAGAATTTACTAGGATAGATAATGCAATTCATTCAACATCACAAATGTTTGTTGAGCAACTGCTATGTGAGAATAATATAGTAAGAGATGAGGGGTATGCAAAGACAAAATAAAACCATCTCTTTAATAAAGTGTACTCGCTACTTAGGGATACAAGTTTGTACACAAGCTAATAAATAGGAAATTTGTACAAAGTACAGTGGTACTTTGGCACTCATCTGCTTTGAAATTCATTGAATTTGGTATTCAACTAATTTCAACAGAAAAAAAAAGCTGTTTCACCATTTGAAACTTACTTGGCACTTATTGCACTTGGTTGTTATCTTAGTTTAGCAAAAAGGACATACTGCCAGTCACATTGGTATTGTCCTCAACTATGGGTAGCTCCTCCTCAGTGAAGGTGGTGGTGTGCAGGACTGTCAAATTGTTTTTTGTTTTTTGTTTTTTGTTTTTTTTTTTCACAGTGCTGAGGTTGTGATTGTTAGCAAGCAGGTCCCAGAACAGTTCCTGCAGGATGATGTGCCTGAAGTATACAGTCTCTTGGCTTCCAAAACAGTAGTATTAGATGGCACATGGAACATTTGCTATGCTCAACAGGAGGAAAACCAGCAGGAGCAGGAATAGCAGTGATGACACAAATAGCATCAGTGGGAGGAGCCCTGGTAGTGGCAATGACAAAGAAAGAACACAAGCACTGAGCACTGGCCAGAGCCTTAGGCAGCATAGGGTAGGGGACCAAAGCTTCTATCTCCATATTCAGTCTCCTCCCCCAGGAAATTTGGATGCTCTAGGGCAAGGAGGAAGCATCAAGCTCATAGTTCTTCTCAGAAATTAATTGGGTCAAGAAAGGAGGAACCTAGCTGGGTTGGGCTGAGTTGCTTCTCTGCAGTTAGAAACCCCAATTGGCACATTGGGGAATTAGGTAGGCAGAAGGTGCTTCTTTTTAGGTAATTTTTTTACCATTCCATTACCTTCTTCCATCTTCCCCAAGCAGACACATACATATCCTCCTCTTCCATTACTCCAGGACAAGGATAATTTCTTTAATTGTTTCTGGAACTATCCTTTTTCAGTCAGAGTTTTTAGATAGTCTACTTATTCTTATGCTTTCTCTTCTTAATCTGTTCTCCATTTCTCTTGTTTTTCTTATAAGATATTTCACATTCTCTTCTACTTTTTCATTCTTTCTATTTTGTTATTTCTTGGTCTTTTACAATTTCACTGGCTTCCTCTTACCCAATTCTAATTTTCCCAGAAATATTTTTCCTCTTTAAGACTATATACATCTCCTTTTCCAGTTAGTTAACTTTTTTCAGAATCTTGTTTTTCTTGGATTTTTTTTAGTTTTTCCTCAATCTCTCTCATTTGATTTTTGAAGTCTTTTTAAGTTCTTCTATAAATTCTTCTGGTCAGATAGCCATTTAATATTACTCTTTAGGGTAAAAAAGGTTTTTTTTAAACTTCACTATTATCCTCTGATAATGAACCCCCATCTTTCATCTTCCCATAGTAAGTGTTTATGGTTAGATTCTTTCCTCTTAGCCTGCTCATTTTTTAATGAGAACTATACCGTAAAATACCTCTAACCTGGGAATGGTGGGGATGGTGCCTCTAGTTTCACATCAGCTCTCCCCTCTGACCAGGAACCCCAAATCAAAAGCTTCATTCTCCTGAAAATGATAGGAGGATTCTCCTGTCCCATTGCTTCTGGACTCACCAGATATGCTAGTTCCTTCCTTCTTGCCCAGCATCTCTGAAGGGTGTGACATTCCAAATCAGTCAATGTTCCTTCAGTAATCTCAGACTTAGACACCTGATTCTGTACACTGTACTGGAAGTGAAAGTTCCTATGGTTAAGGTTTAGGCTCCAGCAGAACCCAGCTAGCCCCCGGGGTGCTCTGCTTGCTGTTTCTGTGAAACTAGCTTGAAGGTGTTTCTCCCATATACCAATTATATCTGGGTCCTGATTTTTTTTAAGTCTTCTCAAGTGTTCCAAGAAGGAGCCCTGTTCCAACCCACTACTCTATTTTTCCCACTACTCTATGTTCACCCTGAAGTGCAATTCTGTTCTGTTTATGGGAAATTTTGAGAGCTTGAAATTTTCTGATCTATTCCCCTATTTTCCCCGAATTTTCTTGCCTATGATTAAAAAATAAACAGAAGTTCAATATTTATCTCTTTTAAATTTCAACTCTGAATGCTTCATTTGTTTAGACACAGTAAAAGTCAAGCCATTCTTTGTTCTCTCCTATCTATTAACCATATACCTGTCAAAATGATATTCTTAGAATGCTATTCTGAATATAATATTACTATTATACTCAAGAATTTTAGAGAGTTTTTATTGCCTTAGAATAAAATATAAATTATCTCTAGAATTTAAATCTTCCACCAAATTATTTTCTAGAATAATTCTATACTGATATACTCTCTTGATTGTAGCCAAATAAAAGAATTTTAAATCCAATTTGGTTGATGTGTTAGATAAAACTTCATTATTTTTATGACCTTGTACAAGCTATCCTTCATTCTAGAATGTTCTCCCTTCTAATCTTCCTCTCTTGGAAGCCTTGATTGTATTTAACTGTGAATATATCATGAGACCAAAGTTGAATGTAAACTCCCTAATCTCAATGAAGGACCAAGTCTGACTATAATTAATTCTTTTCACAACTATGGTTCCACCTCTATATATAGTTTTTCACTATGATTCATCTGCCTTCCCACCCTAGAATTTCACTTTTTTCCTGGAGCTTTCTGACTTTGAAACAACCCTCAATCCTTCTAATTCTCTTTTCCAATTATTGAGTTCATGTGCTCCCTTCTGCACATAGTCTTTCATGGTCCTCTCTATCACTCTCAAAGTTGTGAGCAATGTTCCCTTCCAATTCCAAAATGATTTGATTCTTACTTTATTATTTTTGTAATTTATCACTAGATAGATTTCCCCCACTACAGTTGAATGTAAGATCCTTTGATATTGGGAAAATTTTATTTTGTCTTCATATGCCTTAGTAATCCAGCATAATTACAGAATAGCCTTATTAAATATTTTTCAGTATTTAATAAATGTTTCTTAAATTAGATTTAACTGAATTAATAACAACATTTCTCTGAAGATACTCTCTGTTACACATGAAAACCAAGGGGCAATAAAATCTTCAAACACTAAATTTAGGTGTTGAATCAAAAGTTAAAATAATGAAAAATGATAGGCATGCATAGTATGAAGCATGTTGCAAATGGTGGTTTAAATGTAATAAATGTTTGTGTTTTGTTTTGTTTTTTAAGATGATATTTAGAAATGAAAAGTTAACATCAGTATATAGTGAGATTGAAGGATGACAAATGGGCAACTTATTTGATAGAATAGTATCTCCAAAATATTTAATGCCATAGAGAAAGGCTTCCAGTGCATTGGTGTGCACATTAATTAGAAGAGGCATGGAACAACATAAACAAAATCACAGAATTTGAACTTATATCAGGGGATTGCCATAAGCATCAGTGGAGCAATTCCCCAAATTGGTGAAATCATATGTCCGTCAAAGTATTTAAGGAATTTTATTTTGATGTTCAGCCAGGGCAATGATGAAACCAGTTCAAATACTCACAAGATCTTATTATTAAGATTTCATTGTGAGAATTTGCACCTCAGAAATAAACAGGTACCATGAATTAAGGCTCAATTTGTATTAAATTTTCATAGTAAACATTTGCAATTATGATATAAACAAAAACTATGAATTAAGATTCAATTTATTGGTTTTCTGATTGTCTAGACTTAATAAAGTAAAAATAATTAAGCTTAAAGTATATCATGGATACATTTTTTTTCAGAAGTTGTTAAACATTTATCAGCATACTCCTGTTTTAGTCAACTCATCAGTTCCAGTTTGTCAAACTTTCTTAGGATCCTGACTATTATTCAATATATAAGCTTCATTTGCATGCATCATCTCTTATGAAATTCAAATTACATCAACATGCCATATTTACTTTTTGCCTTAAATCATAAAAAACAAAAATTTTGAGGATAAAAGCATCAAGGACAGAACCTTATGATACTCCTATGGAGAGTCTTCTCTAAATTTTCATTAATCATTATACAAATTACATTATATCAATCAAGCACTCTGGATTTGGTAAGCCAAGTCCTGAATTTTCTCAAATATAAGGTCATGTAAGTCCCATCTTGTCACTTTAATCATGAAGATATCACATGATTGTTTGCCACATAACTAGTCAAAGTAATAAATACATTCTACAGACTATTTCCCTTCTCTACTAGTCTAATACCTCGTTAGTGTTCAAGGTAAATTCATGAGGATGGGTGGACACTCCAATATCCAGACAAATTTCAGCTCTTCTAGAACAAGGTCTAGAATTTGCATAGCTGATGAAAAGAAGGGAAGGATGAAAGAAGGGAAGGAAGGAAAGAAAGAAGGAAGAAAGGAAGGAAGGGAGAAAAGGAGGGAGGGAAGGAGAAAGGGAAGGAGGGAGGGAGGGAGGAAGGGAGGGAGAAATGAGCGAGAAAGAGAGGGAGAGAGGGAATGAAGGAGGAAGAAAGGATGGAGGAACAAAAAAAAAAGAAATTATTCCAGTATCTCTAATTCAGAGGCTCACCTCCTATTCTCTGATTTTTATGATCAACAAAAACAGTTTAGCAATTACATTAGCCTATTCTTTCAGTTCATCAAGATGTAATGTATCTGGACCTGATAAATTTATTTCCTCAAGAGCATTTAGATGCTCTTACTGATGCTAATACTAGTACTATTATACTCTTAATAATACTAATCCAGCTCCCTTTTCCTCTCAGGAATGTTCTATATCCCTGAGATGAAGGAAGGTTTTTATTGTAATTTTGAACCTCTGGTGCCTAGTTCAGTAGCTGGCATCTACTAAATGCTTCATAAGTGGTTATTGAATTTAATGTAATTATTGTGAATTGTCTCAAAGTCTGGACTCCTAGAATCTGTGTCCAAATTCAACCTCTGCTATCTATTCTTTATGTGACCTTAGCCAAGTCATTAAAGGACCATGGACCTTAATTTTCTTCCTCAAAAAATTTAAAAGGTTGAAGTAGAAGGCCCATCAAGATCTTAGTTTATGATCATTATTATTTTCCTTTGCTAGGCCCACGATAATTAGTTTTGGTTAAGAAAACAGAAATTATTTTAAAGTTGACTAGGTCCACCTTCTTTTAATCCTTCTTCACCATCATCTTATACATAACACATCTTAACAATTATTTTTTTATTCCTCTTACTCATTTCACTGCTTTAAAATTTTCTTTTCACATTTCTTAAAATTCATCAGAAGATTCAGTTAATTCTATATTTTAAAGCTCCTAACAATGAAATTTTAGACAAAACATGTCAGTTAAAATAAAACTATATTAGTTTTCATTGTTGTAGCAGAATTCAAACAAAGAAGCTCTTTTAATGTGTCTATATAATTTATATTATCTGCTTTCCAAAAGAAAACTATAAATTTTTCGTCTTAAAAAATATTTGCAACTGTTGCTTTTCTAGTCCTTAAACTGAGTTCAAGAAATAGGATACACTGGGGAACTGTTTTAGAAAGTTGATTTTATATCATGCCCTCTCTATTTCCTGCAAAGTAGTTAAAAAATGTATTAGACTGGTAAATATTGTGTGACTATTTGGAAGAAACTAAATAACCTTACTGCTTTTATTTTTCAACGTAGCCAGAAATGTACATTATAGAAGTAATGTGGCAAATGGGAAAAAGTAGCTGTTCTGTAATAAGTGGACTAAGTATATCTCTGCCAACTATAATCTGTGGCACATTGGACAAATCACTTGTATTCTTCTGATGTTAGTTTCCTCAACCTGTAAAATTAAAAATTTAGATTAGATGCTTTCTATTTTCCCTTCTATCTCTTAATTATCATCTATCTAATAATAATTGAATCTCCAAATCATTTAAGTTCTTTTTTCCATTTTTTATTAAATCTTTTTATTTACAGAACATATAAGTAATTTTTCTACATTGACCTTGGCAAAACTTTCTGTTCCAATTTTTTCCCTCCTTTCCCCCACCCACTTCCCTAGACAGCAGGTAGTCTAATACGTGTTAAATATCTTAAAATAGATAGATAGATAGATAGATAGATAGATAGATAGATAGATAGATAGATAGATAGATAGATCCAATATACGTATACATATCTATGCAATTATCTTGCAGCACAAGAAAAATCGGATCTAGAAAGAGAAAGAAAAAAAAAACACAAGAAGTAAAACAAAATGCAAGCAAACATCAACAAAAAGCATTAAAATGCTATGTTGTGGTCTATACTCAGTTCCCACTAGTCTCTCTCTGGATGTATATTGCTTTCTTCATCACTGAACAATAGGAACTGGTTTTGAATAACCTCATCTTGTTATTGCCATGTATAATGATCTCCTAGTTCTGCTCATTTCACTTAGCATCAGTTCATGCAAATCTCTTCAGGCCTCTCTGAAATCATCCTGCTGGTCATTTCTTTCAGAACAATAACATTCCATAACATTCATATACCATAATTTATTCAGCCAGTTGCCAATTGATCGGTATCCATTCAGTTTCCAGTTTCTAGCCACTACAAAAAGGGCTGCCAAAACATTTTTGCACATGTGGGTCTCTTTCTCTTCTTTGAAATCTCTTTGGGATATAAGCCAATAGAAACACCCCTGGAGAAAAAAGTGTATTTCCAGTTTGATAACTTTTTTGAGCATAGTTCCAAATTGCTCTCCAGAATGGTCGGATCTGTTCACAGTTCAATCAAGAAGGTATCAGTGTCCCAGTTTCCCCACATCTCCTCCAACGTTCATCATTATCTTTTCCTGTCATTTAAGCCAATCTGAGAGGTTTGTAGTGTTATCTCAGTTATCTTAATTTGCATTTCTCTGATCAATAGTAATTTGGAGTACCTTTTCATATAACTACAAAGAGTTTCAATTTCTTCATCTGAAAAATGTCTGCTCATATCTTTTGATCATTTATTAATTGGAGAATGGCTTGAATTCTTATAAATTTGAGTTAATTCTCTTATATTTTAGAAATTAGGCCTTTATCAGAACCTTTGAATGTAAAAAATGTTTTCCCAGTTTATTGCCTCCCTTTTAATCTTGTCTGCGTTCACTTTGTTTGTACAAAAACTTTTTTAACTTAATATAGTCAAAATTATCTATTTTATGATTAATAATTATCTCTAGTTCTTCTTTGGTCACAAATTCCTTTCTTCTCCACAGATCTGAGAGATCCTATGTTCTTCTAATTTGTTTATAATATCATTCTTCATGTCTAGATCATGATTTCGACTTTATCTTGGTATATGGTGTTAGGTGTGGGTCAATGCCTAGTTTCTCCCATACTAGTTTCCAATTTTCCCAGCAGTTTTTATCAAATAGTGAATTCTTATCCCAAAAGCTAGGGTCTTTGAGTTTGTCAAACACTAGATTCATAACCTATCCCAGCGATCAACTGCTCTGTTTCTTGGCCAGTACCAAATGGTTTTGATGACTACCGCTTTATAATATAGTTTTAGATCTGGTACAACTAGGCCACTTTCTTTTGCTTGAAATTCTTGAGATTTTGTTCTTCCAGATTAATTTTCTTGTTATTTTTCTAGGTCAGTAAAATAGTTTCTTGCAAGTTTGATTGGTATAGCACTAACAAGTAGATTAGTTTAGGTAGTATTGTCATCTATATTATATTTGCTCGACTTATCCAAGAGCACTTGATATTTTTCCAATTGTTTAGATCTGACTTTATTTGTGTGGAAAGTGTTTTGTAGTTTTGCTCATATAGTTCCTGACTTTTCCTTGCCAGATAGATTCCCAAATATTTTGTACTATCTTCAATTATTCTAAACGGAATTTCTCTTTATCTCTTGCTGTTGGATTTTGTTAGTGATATATAAAAATGCATGTGATCTATGCGGATTTATTTTGTATCCTGAAACTTTGCTAAAGTTGTGAATTGTTTCTAGTAGATTTTTAGTTGATTCTCAAGGGTTCTATAAGTAGACCATGACATTATCTGCAAAGAGTGATAATTTGGTTTCATCATGACCTGCTCTAATTCCTTTAATCTTTTTTCTTCTCTTATTGCCAAAGCTAGCATTTCTAATACAATATCGAATGGTAATAGTGGGCAACCCTGTTTCACCCCTGATCTTATTGGGAATGGTTCCAGTTTATCACTGTTACATATGATGCCAGCTGATGATTTTAAATAAATGCTACTGACTATTTTAATGAAAAGTACATTTATTCCTATTCTCTAGTGTTTTTAATAGGGATATATGTTGGATTTTATCAAATGCTTTTTTCTGCATCTATTGAGATAATCATATGATTTTTGTTCATTTGATTATTGATATAATCAGTTGTGCTAATAGTTTTCCTAATATTGAACCATCCCTGCATTTCTGGTATAAATCCTAGTTGGTCACAGTGTATTATCCTGGGGGTGATTTTCTATAGTCTCTTTGTTAATATTTTATTTATGATTTTTTTCATCAATATTCATTAGGGAGATTGGCCTATAATTTTCTTTCTCTGTTTTTGTCCTACCTGGTTTAGGTATCAGTACTATGTCTGTGTTGTAAAAGGAATTGGGTAAAAGTCCTTCTTTTCCTATTTTTTTAAATAGTTTATATAGTATTGGAGTTAATTGTTCTTTAAATTTTTGGTAGAATTCACATGTAAATACGTCTGGTCTTGTGGATTTTTTCTTAGGGAGTTGATTAATAGCTTGTTCTATTTATTTTTCTAAAATGGGATGATTTAAGTAATTTAGTTCCTCTTCTATTAATTTGGCCAATCTATATTTTTGTAGGTATTCCTCCATTTCACTTAGGTTATCAAATTTGTTGGCATAAAGTTGGGCAAAATAATTCCTAATTATTGCCCTAATTTCCTCTTCATTGGTGGAAAGTTCTCCCTTTTCATTTTTGAGACTAACAATTTGATTTTTCCTTTTCCTTTTCCTAAACAAATTAACTAGAAGTTTATCTATTTTTGTTTTTCTTTTTCATAAAACCAACTTTTAGTTTTATTTATTGATTCAATGTTTTTTTTTTATTTTTAATTTTATTAGTCTCTCCTTTTATTTTTAGGATTTCAAATTTGGTATTTGATTGGGGAGGGGTAATTTTTTCTTTTTCTAGCTTTTAGTTGCAAGCCCAATTCATTGATTTTCTCTTACTCTATTTTATGCAAGTAAGCATCTAGAGATATAAAATTTCCCCTTATTACTGCTTTGGCTGCATCCCACAAATTTTGGTACGTTGTCTCATTATTATCATTCACTTGGATGAATTAGTAATTGTGTCGTAATTTGCTGTTTCACCCATTCGTTCTTTAGGATGAAATTATTTAGTTTCCAATTGCTTTTTGGTCTATTTTCTCCTGGCCTTGTATTGCATGTGATTTTTGTTGCATCATGATCTGAAAAAATGCATTTACTATTTCTGCCTTTCTGCATTTGATTTTGAAGTTTTTAATGCCCTAACACATGGTCAATTTTTGTATAAGCTCCATGAACCTCTGAGAAAAAAAATTAAACTTTATTCTGTCTCCATTTAATATCTTCCAAAGATCTATCATACCTAACTTTTTTTTAACATTTTGTTTACCTCCTTAATTTCTTTCTTACTTATTTTGTGCTTCAATTTATCTAGTTCTGTTTGAGATCCCCCATTATTCTAGTTTTGCTGTCTATTTCTTCTTGCATCTCTATTAACTTTTCCTCTAGGAATTTCCATGCTATACCACTTGGTGCATATATGTTTAGTATTGATATTGCTTCATTATTTATGGTACCCTTTAGTAAGATATAGTTTCCTTTCTTGTCTCTTTTAATTAGATCTGTCTTTGCTTTTACTTGATCTGAGCTCAGGATTGCTTTTTTTTGTTCATTTGAAGCATAATATATTCTGCTCCAGTCCTTTACTTTCACTCTACATGTATCATTATGCTTTTAATGCGTTTCTTATAAACAACATATTGTAGTATTCTGGCTTTTAATCCAGTTTGCTATCTGCTTCCACTTTATGGGAGAGTTCATCCCATTCACATTCACAGTTAAAATAACTAATTCTGTATTTACTGCCATTTTATTTACCCTAGGTTATTCTTTTGTCTTTCCCATCCCCCTTACCTCATCCCCAATATTTTGCTTTTGATGACCACCTCCGTTAAGTAGCCCTGTCCCTTTAGAGCCCTTCCTCCTTTTTTTTAAACCTTTCCCTAATTCTTCTCTTTTCCCTTTTCTCCTCTGTGATATTATCTTAGTGTTTTTTGGAAATTTATTCTTTCTTTATTCATGGAGCTGAAAGGAAATTCTTTATTACTCTCTTTATGATGTTACTTTTTAAGCATAAATAATGTATATATTTGGATCTAATGTTGATAAATGGTGTGAGGTGTTGGTGTGTTACCAGACTCTTCTCCCTCTATATTACTTAGTGATCACATTGGGTCAAATAGATTTAATTATCATTTCTGTATGAATGATTCTCAAATCTACCTATCTTGCCCCAATTTCTCTGCAGACCTCCAGTCTCATGCTTTCCACTGCCTTTCAGATTCTTGGACTATCTGCCCAGTAGTTATTTTAAACTTAACATATCCGAAATTTAACTAGGTGTCCTTCCTAATAACTCCTCCCCTCCTCTCTCCCTATTCTTTTACTGCAGAAAACACCAGCCTTCCTCATACTTACAATTTAGATCATCCTCAATTTGTCAGTTTCACTTTCTATCTGTGATCAAGGCTTGTAGATTTCACCTTTATAATAGATCTCAAATATGCCCCATTTTCTACTTGGATGTTGCCATTACTTTGGTATAGAGTTTCATTATCTCGTGTCCTGATCATTTTAATAGTCTACAGGTAGGATTGTCTTCTTTAAGTCTCTCCCTACTCAAATCTATTTTCCATTCAGACTCTAAAGTGATTTTCTTAAGGCCCAGTCCAACAGTTTTATCTCTTTGCTCAATTAACTCTACTGATTATCTTTTGCTTTCCATTTAAAACCTTTCTTAACCTGGCCCCTTCCTACCTCTCTAGTTTTCTTACACCTTACCCACATGCACTTCTTTGATCCAATGATCTGGTCTTTTTACTGTACCTTCTGTTTTTTGAATCCAGGTATTTGCTCTAGCTGTCCCTCATACTTGGAATGTTCTTATTCTTCTCAGACTCCTGGCTTTTCCGATTTCCTTTGAGTATCAACCAAAATCCCACTTTCTATAGGAACCCTTCTGAACACTTTTTTTTTTTTCATTCTCGTGCTTTTCCTCTGATAGTTATTTTCTATTTGTCCCCTATATAAATTGTTTGAATATATTTGTTTACTGTCTGTCCTATTAAATTATGAATTGTTTTAGAACAGAAATTATCTTTTGTCCCTTTTTGATCCCATAACTTAATACAAGTACTGACTAATAGTAGGTATTTAATAAATGTTTATTCATTGTTTTTTCCCCAGAAGTTGTTTAAGAATAGTGAGCTCTCAACCCCAGTAGCTGGAATTATAGGATTTATCTAACATTAGCTGACTACATGCTTCCTTTTATGTGTTGTGTGTCTTATAATAGCTGACATTTATATAACATGGACATTAAAAAAAAAACTTTCATGCATTATCTCATTTGATCTTCAAAAGCACCCTGGAATGTAGGAGCTATTGTTAACCTATTTTAGAGACCTCCCCCCCCCCAAAAAAAAACAACCTGAGGCTGGCAGGGGTTAAGTGAATTTTACAGGATTACATTACTTATAAATATGTGAGGTACACATTTATTGAGTTGTTTTTTTCCTTTCATTTCAAAACTCTGTCCATGATATCACCTATTTCCTATAGAATTCTACTTAGTGTTTTCTATTCATTGACTATTTTTAACCAGGACCAAATAATAATAATGATTATTATTTTGTAGCATTTGTAGTATTTGTTTTAAATCTGTTAGTTTAGACATCCTTCTTATTTAAAAAATATTTATTATTAATCTTACTGTTCTTCTGGATATATTTCATCAAAAAATTTTACAACTCAATATTGTAACCCTTTGGTAGTTTAACTGAGATGTGATTCTTGGTAACTAAACTCCCAAGCATTTTATATATTCTGTAGTAATTTGTAAAAGAATTTTTCTTTTTATATTTTCTTTCTGGGTTTTGTGTGTAATATGTGAAAAAATGATGATATATATGGATCCATTGTATATCATAAGATAATACTGGTCATTACTTTTAAATTAATTTTGTTTTAATCTCTAAGGTATTCTCAGTAAACTCAATTTATCTAAAAAAAAGGTTTTTTTTTCCTTTTTACCTATGATTATTCTATTCCTTCTTTTCTTATTACTGCTACCATTTCTATTAATATATTGAATAGCAATAGAAATAATTTATATTATTGGTATTATTGAAGGTTTCCAATTTGTCGCCATTACATAAAATTCTGATTTTGGAAGAATATTAATTAACACATTAAGGAAAATTCATTTATTTCTATGACTTTAATGACAAAAATTCAAAGCTTACAGATTAAATGGAAAAAAAATTCTGAGTAGCCAAAAAAAAAAAAAAAAAAAAAAAAAGAAAGAACCAAGAGGTCACATTCAGGATCAGAAAATGTTGGTAGCTACAGCTATAAAGGGAAGAGTAAGGGAGGAAATATTCATTTATTAAGTACCTATTATGTTTCAGGAAGTGTCAGAAACACTTTACAAATATCTCATTTGAACTTCATAACACCTTTGTCAAAGTGTTATTACCATCTGAATTTTAGAGTTGAGAAAAAGGAGGGCTTTGGATACAATAATTCAAAAAGGAAAAAAGAGACCAAAAACTAAGACATCCATCTGACAAAGCTGAGTGTATTCCTACAAAGGAAAAAAAAGGATCATTAATGAGAGAATTTCCAAATATACTTGATGAAATGTTCATAATTAAATAGACACTTTGAAATGGAAATGTAGGAGAGAAGAAAAATGTAGTAAGATATACAATTTAATAAACTGAAAGGGATAATGTGCGAATAAATTATTTATTACTAATAGGGAGATGAAAAGAAGTTTCCATTTAAAGCCTTAACATATTCAGGAATTATGGGGTGAGAAGGAAATAAGACAAAGAACTATTGGAAGAGTACATTTGTTTTGTTTTAATGGTTTTAGGGGACAAAGAAAATGAATGGGATAGGGGAGGGGGTAAAAGTAAGGGGAAAGAGAACAAAATTTAGTGTACAATTCACCATGAGGTGAAGAGCATTATAAACATGAGAGAATGAGTAGTGGAATTAAATAATAATTAAGTAATTTAGAAATACATACATGCACAGTTCATAATATAGAAGGGTAATAAATTCATCAGGAAAATACGGAAGAAGAGGGAAGAAGGAAATAAAAGAATAGTAGTCATAAAGAAAAGATGAGGAAGTAATCGTGAGCAAAATGAATTCCAATATTGGAGGAGAAAATAGCAGAAGCTAAAGGGGAAAACATGTAAAAACCTGTGGTTGGGATTGGATAAAAGGGAAGATAAAAGGAACAATCGACTACATCATATCATTTATAATGCGCTATTTGGGACAAACTTCTCTTTTATCCTACTTTAACTATGTAAAGAGAGGAATGGGAAAAAGGAAGGGAAAAGGAAAAAAGATATAATAAAATAAAATTTAAGGAGATATGAATGGGATAAATTTACCTTTAAAATGGAAGAGGAAAAAAACTTTGGATTAAAGATCAGAATCTAACAATGTGCCCTATTCAAGAAACTGAAAAATCTATCTAAAATGAGGAGCTTAAGGACATAATCTATTTTGTTATAGGAGGAAAAAAATTTTTTTAGGCAATTGGGGTTAAGTGACTTGCCCAGGGTCACATAGCAAAGAAGAATTAAGTGTTTTAGACCAAATTTGAACTGAGGTCCTTTTGACTTCAGGGCTGGTAATTTATCCATTGTGCCACTTAGCTGCTCCTAGGAGAAATTTTTTAAAGGAGTATCAATCATGGTTTCAGATAAGACTTCCCTAAAAAGTGATATGATAAAAGAAATAGTAAGAAAAATTACATCATACTTGACAGCACTATAGATAACAAATTAATATCAAACACATACACATACACCGCTACATATATTTAACAAATAGAAAAGCATCTGAATATTAAATATTCCTTTAAAAGGAAAAGTTAAGCAAATTTGAGGAGAAAATTGTAAAATCATAATAAGAGAAGACTTCAAAGTACTTCTTTCTAATGTAGAAAAGTTTATCAAATTGTTAAGTAAGAAAGACATGTTAATGACAAGAACAGAATGTAAGAACATTAGAAGTGATACATCTATGATGATTACTGAATGGAAAAAGAAAGAAGTTTACATACTTCTTAACTGTGCACAGTGTCTACAAAAAATTATATACTTTTTTAATGTTACAAATGAATGCAAAAAAGTTTGAGCATATTCTTTACTGACCACAGTTAAATGCAAATTATAATCACGAAATAACTTCTAAGGAAATTGTTTAAAATTAATTGAAGATTAAACAGTATATTCATAAAGTATTTGTGGATCAAATAACTATTCATATAAAAAACCAAAAATTTCATCAAAGAAAAATACACCACCACCATCACATTCAAATGTATTGAATATAAGTAAAATGTACTTCTTAAGGAAAAAAAAACATATGTGATTACCTCTAAATGTTTTTTTCATGGAAAGCATAAAAGAACAAACCAATGAATAGGCTATAAAACAACAATCTCCCAAAAAATGAGAAAAGAAACAAATTTAAAAACTCTAAACTAATTGCAAATAGAAATTCTAAATATCAAAGGAGAAATTAATAAAAAGTGAAAGAAAATATTTAATTGATAAAAGGGAGTAGGAGCAATTTTTAAGGAACCCAAAAGGAAAGACAGGAGATACCTTGTGCTAAATAAATCAAAGCAACATCCCCATCCTGACCACCATTTTCCTTTAGATCCTGTTTAGAACTGCCCAGGATCATGTTCACAGGAGATTTGAGAATAGCAATATAGCACGAAACAATTAGACATAATTCTAACCCAGCGCCCACAACCATAAACAATGGGACAAATTATTGTGTCAGCAGGAGGCCCACCATCTTCAACACTATCCACATCTTCTAACCAAAAACAATCCAATGGGCATAAAAGAATAGCAACCTTGTGAATGAGAGCACATCCAAGACTATTATGCCTATTACCCACCTAGCCAAGGTGACCAACATTTAAGGTTAAAACTCCTGGGGGAAAGGGAATAGTGATGCATATCATCTTCCAACCAAGTGCTACAAATAGAGAAGGCAAACTACTGAACATAAAACATCAATGCACCTTGAGAAGATGAAATCATGTGAATCAAACCACTACCACTATCTTGACAACAACATATCTATAGATGCTGCTGGTAGGAGATATCTATGAATGGAACAGATTGAGTATAAAGTATAGAGAAACAAAGAGCAATTGCATAGCATTCAAGAATTTCAAAGACTCATCATTTCACAAAACCTTCTATGAAAATTTAAAATAAATCTCACAGAAATTAGCTAGGTGGACCAATCATATAATTCTAATTATGCAAAATTAGTGAATAAATTAAAATCAATGCAATTAAATGTTGTTAAAATTAGAAACAAAAACTAAAAAAAATATTTTCAGTAAGTTTTCCTGATGAAATTTTAATATTTAAGATTTATACAGAACTGATTTGAATTTATAAAACTAGATTTTTCCATTTGATAAATAGCTTTGTTTTATATAATAAAATAAACTGTACAATATATGATTAAAATATACAGGGTGTTTTATGCATACATGCAAGCATCTGTACACACATATGTATGTGTACATATATAGAGAGATATAAATGATTAGGAGAGAAATTATATTTTGAATTTATAGAAAAGAGAAATTTTCATTACAAAACAAGTAGAAGAGAAGTTGACAAATGTTAACATAGATAGCTTTGGCACACCTATGAACCTCTTTCACAGCAATATTGTAAAAGAATTAAAGAAAATAAATAAGATTACCACAGAAACTAAATGATGTTGAAATACAATTATGAAAATAGTCAAAGGACATGAACAGACAATTTTCAGATGGTGAAATTATAACTATTTCTAGTCATATGAAAAGGTGTTCCAAATCACTATTGATCAGAGAAATGCAAGTTAAGGCAATTCTGAGATACCACTACAAACCTGTCAGATTAGCTAAGATGACAGGAAAAGATAATGATGAATGTTGGAGGGGATGTGGGAAAACTGGGACACTGATACATTAGTGGTGGAACTCTGAATGGATCCAACCATTCTGGAGAGCAATTTGGAACTATGCTCAAAAAAGTTATCAAACTGTGCATACCCTTTGGCCCAGCAGTGTTTCTATTGGGCCTATCCCCAAAGAGATCTTAAAGGAGGGAAAGGGACCCATGTGCAAAAATGTTTGTAGCAACCCTTTTTGTAGTGGCTACAAACTGGAAACTGAATGGATACCCATCAATTGGAGAATGGCTGAATAAATTATGGTATATGAATGTCATGGAATATTATTGTTCTGTAAGAAACGACCAACAAGATGATTTCAAAGGGGCCTGGAGATATTTGCATGAACTGATGCTGAGCGAAATCAAGCAGAATCAGATCATTGTACATGGCAACAATAAGACTATATGATGATCAATTCTGAAGGACATGGTTCTCTTCAATAGTGAGATGTTTCAAACCAGTTCCAATTGTTCAGTGATGAGGAAAGCCATATACACCCAGGGAGAGGCCTGTGGGATCTGAGTCTGGACCTCAATGTAGCATTTTCACACTCTATTGATGTTTGCTTACATTATGTTTTCCTTCTCAGGTTTTTTTTTTTTCTGTACAGCAAGATATCTGTATAAAGATATATACACAAATTCGATCTGTCAAATATTTTAACATAATTAACATGTATTATACTTTCTGCCATCTAGGGGAAGAGATGGGGGGTAGGAGAGAATCATTTGTAACAGAAACCTTTGCAAGGGTCAATGTTGAAAAATTACCTATGCATATGTTTTGCAAATAAAAAGCATTAAAAAGAAAGAAAGAAAGAAATACAATTATCAAAAATATTTCAATAATTTTACAGAAGCCAATTTAAGAATATTTGTAATAGAATGGTATCTCTAGTGAACAGGGAAATGAAGGGTAAGGAAAGAAGGGAAGGAAAAAGAGAAAAAAGAAAAGAGAAGAAAGCAAAAGGAAAGTATAAAAGAAAAGAATAGAAGAGAAATCAGTGAGCAACCTTTAAAATGCATTTAAAGATTTAAAAAAATCTAAAGAAGTAAAAAAATAAAGAAAAAAGCAAGCTATACATAGTAGAGAACTAAAATTTTACATATTTTTTCTGTAATATATATATATATATATATATGTGAGTGTGTGTGTGTATTGTGTGTTTACATAATATATACATAGAATTTCCATTTTATTCGGAATTTTTACTTTCAAAATAATAAAATTTTAAATAAAATCCTCCTACTAATTATGACAAAAAATCTGACCATTCCTTTGACATACACTAACTGTGTGGCCATTGAGAAATAACTATCTATTGTCCCTAGACAATTCTTTTTCTATAAATTTCATGTACAAGTCAGCATCAGTGGAGAAGGTATCTACACTAGGATTCTCTACCCCAGTAATATCTGGAATCCAGAAAAAAAATCAAATGCTCTTCAAGCAAAACAAAACTACATATATGTGTGTGTGTATATATATACATACATATATATACATACATATATATATACATATATATATATATAATTTTAATGATCAGTAACAGATCAATCTTATTCATATTCTAAGCCATATCTTGTAAAGAAAGATATTATCTTTATAAAACACTGGGAAAACTATTTGAAATACTAAAATACTTCTGGTCATCGCAAACATGAATAGATAAGAAAGAGTGTAAAGAAGATCAACTAAAAATAATGCAAGGTCTTGAGAATGTGACCTGTTAAGAGAGATTAAGTGAACAGAAGCTTTTTTAGTTCAAAAAAAAAAAGAAAAATTCTTACTGCAGTAGGTGGAGACAAGACAATTCCAAAGGATATAAATATGCTATTTGAAAAGGAAACAATGTAGGAAAAGTGACTGCATATTAAAGAGCAATGTCAAAAGAAAGAATAATGAATTTAAATTTAAGAAAAACTTTAAGTTGAAAAAAAAAACAATTTTAGATGCCTAATATAAAATGATAAAGCTTCATTTTATCCCACAAGGTCATTCTTCTCCTTCATACTATTCAAAGAAGCTATATTCAGTCTAGTCTTTATAAAGATGACCAACTAAGTACTAGATGAAGGAAGGGAATGTTTATTCCCTTCCAGTGACTATGATAAGTGCTTTATAAATGTATTTCATTTAATCCTTTTTAGGGAAAATGATGATGGCATTACCCCCATTTTACAGTTGAACAAACTGAAGCAGACAAAAATGAAGTGATTTTCCCAAAGTCCCACAACTAATGTCTGGAGAAAGATTCTTGAGACTGAATCTCATGGCTTCCTGTCTCCAGGCTCTTTTTTTTTGTTTTGTTTTGTTTTGTTTTGTTTTGTTTTGTTTTGTCTCCAGGCTCTTTATCCACTGTCCAATGTAGCTTCCTCTAAGAAACTAATTTAGAAATTCATAACAAACTGCTTACATAAAGAAAAGGAGCAATAAACAAAAAGCAAGAAGTGAAAGTTGAGAATTTGTTGATTATTAATTATCGGTTTTATCAGTACAATTTATAATCAACAAAATTCCTGAATGCCTACAACACTGCCTACATGGACACAGAAAACTTGACCTCTTATGGTCATATTTAAGATACTATAAATATGCTTAGCAATCCTGTCAGAGTTGGAAGTTAATGGCCATTGACTTTAACACATCAAAAAAAAAAAAAAAAAAAGAATCACTGCCTATAAAACATTTGATAAATTCCCAACTTTCCCTTGCTGAAAAACCTCTAGTGAAGTTTTTACTTTATTAAACTAAGGTGGTAGAGTGCATTCTGCCTTTGATAGCTCTGAATGTCAAGACTTCACCCCATTGTCCATCATAAATACAAGGCTAAATCTGTTGTTTGCATCTTTCAATACTTGGTACTATTTCTGCCATCTGGAGCAAAAACAGACATCTCATCATTTATATGCTACATGAAAGACTTTCAAATACTTGAAGACAGCTATCATCTTCCCACCCCAAGATGTACTCCTCTCACCAAGTCTTCTCTACTTTAAATTCAAAAAAAATCTTATTTTCAATTACTAGAAATAAAGTAGCATAAAAGACCTTGACTTGCAGTTGAAAAGACCTGAGTTTTAGTTCTCCCTAAAATTCAACCTTTTTCAGCCTTAGTTTTTCATCTATAAAATGGAAATAATGCAATCAAAAATCCAAAAATTCAGAATCAGACATAATTCTGTGTATCATGAAATGACAAAGAGGGGATTTACTTTAATTGACTATGCATAATTACAACAAAGATTTTTTTCCCTCATTTTCCTTTGTTCAACTAGCAAGAAAGAAGTATTTCAAAAGTGTAAAAAGAAAATTATAATTAATTGATTAATAATAGCATCTCATGAAGCTGTTGTGAAAATCAAATGATACAGCATATATAAAATTCTTTGCAAACCTTAATGCAATATGGAAATACTAGCTATTATTATTGCCATTTAAAACTGATTATATCAGAGCAACAACATATATCCACAAAACATGATACATTTAGAATTAAAATACATATGAAAGAGCCCAGAAAGACTTAAAACTTCAGAAGAAATTGCCCATTCCCAAATATCTATGGCTACCCGTCAGAATTTATAATAGCTCACCCAAGTGAAGAGAAAAGCATTTAGATCCCTTTTCAACCATTATTAATATCAGAATGTAACTGGCTCTCAGTAGAATGAACAAACCTCTTACTTAAGATGGAAACTAATTTAGTAGCCTCTCTTTGCCTTTCAAAGTAATCACAGCAAAGTTACCAAAGTTGAAATCTACTCAACCTTGAGAGAACACTATTCATTGAGTGACTGCATAGAAGGTTTAAAAGATAGATGTTAAGAAATAAAGCAAGGTCATGAACCCTAAGGTATTTTGTGAGGTTTTAGAGATCAAAACTTAAATTTCTGTAGGCAGAACATCATCAGGTAAGGGTATTATTTCCTATGTAAATATAGGAGAAGAAAGGGGAAGAGAGGAGAACAGAGTAAACCAAAGGAATGGAAAGGGAAGGGAAAAGTGATATAAAAAGCTACATTGTCCACTTGGAAGGGATCAGTTGGATCCTCAGGCAACTTGTCCTAATCACAAGTTGTTTATCCTTTATTCTCCAAGATGACCATGGAGAAGTAGAACCAAAATGGTGGAATAAGGCAGGGACTCCTTGAGCTTTTCCTAAAACTCCTCAAAATACTTTAAATAATTACTCAAAATATATTCTAGAGCATAAGAACTCACAAAATGATGATGTGAAGCAATTTTCCAACTGAAGAAAACTTAGAAGATCAGCAGGAAAGATCTGTTGCATTAGGGTAAGAGTGGAGCACAGGCTGTGCCAGCATACCTAGATCTCAGCAAACCAGGTTAAGTCCTTTGATCCTCTGAAGCAGAGTCCTCAGTGACACTTTTCACATCTCTCTGTCCATGGATACCAAAATCATCTTAGAAAGTCAGCAAGTAAGTTTTGTCACACAGATGAGAATAGAACATAATGTAGCATAGTCCTGGCCCCAGCAAACCAGGAGCAGGTCTTGGGAGTCTCTGACTCAGTAATGGTGGAAGCTGCTGCCTGCTGGCTGTACCCCTACAGATGGTAAGAATGATTAGTCAAAAGGAGATTACATAGCTCTCTTTGCCAGCACTGAGGCAGGACTCTGTTGCTTTGCCCATACTCATACTTGGGCCACAGTACTGGCTCACAGTCCCAGAAGGAGGAGGAACACTAACATACTAAAACTTATAGCCATAGTGCAACAGGGACCCTCCTCACAGTTTTAGGGCAGAAAAGAGTGCTTGTGGTCATTCATGGAACAGACCGCAGGCTAAGAGAGTAGGAAACACACTATACTTAAATCATAATACCTTGGAAGAACTGAAAACTTAGAGGTCTCTAGAAGGCTCTCTGAAAATCATTGCACAAACTCCCTGAAGTTTGAGACATGGTACCCTTCACCTTAGAACAGTGCCCTACTTTAACAAAGAATTACAAGTCAAGTAATAGTCTAAAGAAATGAACAAACAGAGAAAGATTCTGACCATAGAAAGTTATGGTGACAAGGAAGATCTAAACACACACTCAGAAGATGATAACAAAATCAAAGTTCCTACATCCAAAGCCTCCAATAAAAAATAAGAATTGCTCTTAGGACATGGAAGAGTTCAAAAGGGATTTTAAAAGTCAAGTGAAAGAGGTAGAGGAAAAATTGGGAAGACAAGTTAAAGTGATCCGAAAGTACAAAAAGTCAATGAGAAGAAAAATGTTCAAAAGGCAAAATTGGCTAAATGGAAAAGGAGGTACAAAAGCTCATTGAAAAAAAAATAAATCTTAAAAATAGTTGAGCAAATAAAAACTAGTGACTTCATGAGAAATCAGGAAACAATAAAATCAAATCAAAATAATGAAAAAATAGAAAACATTGTGAAATATCACAATAGAAAAACAATTGACCTGGAAAATAGATCCAGGAGAGATAATTTAACAATTATTGAACTACCCGAAACCCATGATCAAAAAAAAAGACCCCAGATGTCATCTTTCAAGAAATCATCAAGGAAAACTGATCTTATATTCTAGAACTAGAGGATAAAATAAAAATGGAAAGAATCCACTGATCACCTCCTGAAAGAGATCCCAAAATGAAAACTCCCAGGAATATTATTCCCAAATTCCAGAACTTCCAGGTCAAGGAGAGATTTTTTAAGAGAAAGTGGGAGGATTGAGCTTTCTAGAAAGCTCCTATAACACAAAAGTACTTATAGCAGCTCTTTTATCAGGGTAAAGAATTGGAAATTGAGGGGATTATTGGAGAATAAATTGTGATAGATGATTATGATAGAATAACTCTTGTGCTATAAAAAATGATGAGCAGGAAAAACTTCCATGAACTGATGCAAAGTGAAATTGCTGTGTACAAAGTAACATCAATATTGTAAGATGATCATTATGCTATTGATATTTGCTTTTCTCAGCAATAGAATGATTTAAGAAAACTCTGAAGGACTTATGATAAAAAATAATATCCATGCCCAGAGAAAGAAATGTGTCTGAATACAGATTGAAGCATACTATTTAAAGTTTATTTTTCTTAAGTTTTTTTTTTTTTTTGAGGAGGGGAATCTCTGTCTTCTTTCACCACATGAGTTTTATGGAAATGTTTTTCATGATTTCATATGTGCATTTTCAGTGGGGGGTAGTGAACAAGGACTGGAGAATATCAAAGTTTTAATAACAAATGCTAAAAATTATTTTACATGTAACTGGGGGAAAATAAATATAAATAAATAAAAACAAAATATTAAATAATCAAAGAGGAACATGATATCAGGAAACATATCTTGGGATTTACAAGCTAAATTTATTGGGGGAGAAGGTGGATAGTTAAATACCATTTCTTAAAACCAAATTACTCTGGCTCCTATTGATTGGCCAATATTAGGTCTCATCCCCAAGCCCCATCTGGTCATTTTGGGGGCCCTGATGCCTAAAATGAATCTAAATTGCAAGTGTTTCTAGTGTTGACCAGAAATTCTGAAAGTCTTCCCCTCCCAAATTAATGTTTGGTTTTGTTTGTTTGTTTGTTTTTACTAGGAAGAAAAGGAGATTCTTTGCCTCATTTCTTACCTGGCCTTAATCACTGAACAGGCATTGCTTCAGTCAATTTGAGAGCTGGGAAAGACCTTAGTTGAAAAAGGTCAACTCCCACTGTGTCCAATGCCATTTGCAATGTTCTGATGTATATTTTACCACTAAACCTAGATAGATGTGGAGGAGAAAATAAGCCTGGCGACTTTGCAAAACCCTTCCTCAATTAAATCAAATTCACTTACAAATAATGGCATCATCTTCCTGATGCCATGGTCCTCTTTGAGAATAAAGGTTAAACAACAATGTACTATGATAGATAGATAGATAGATAGATAGATAGATAGATAGGTAGGTAGGTAGATAGAGAGATAGATAGATAGATAGATAGATAGATAGATAGATAGATAGATAGAGATATCTGTGGATATATAGATATAGATATTGATTCCATCCCAATGAACCTGAAAAATCACTGGGTTTATATAGATAGATCATCTACCAGTAATACCACAACTAGGCCTATTTCTAATGATGATTAGGAAAAAAAGGGGGAAAATTCTATGTTTCTAAAAATTTTATAGGAGCTCTCTTGTTATGGCAAAGAATTGGAAATCATGGGTATGCCTATCAATTGGGAATGGTTGAACAAGTTGAGGTATATGATTATGATGGAATACTACTATGTTATAAGAAATTACGAGCTTAATGATGTTAAAAAAAACAGGGAAAGATGCATAAAATAATGAAGAGGGAAAGGAACAGATCCAAGAAAACATGATATACAGTAACAGCAACATCATTTTAAGAAGGACTATGAGTAAATAAGTCATTTTTATATTATAAGTACCCAAATTAACTGCAAAGTATATAAAGATACTACCTATATCCAGAAAAAAGAACAGGTGAAGAAATATGTATAGAATGATTTTACACATATATACCTATGTCTAATGGTAGCTATCTCTAAGGGTGGGATGAAGCAAAAAAAGGGGGGAAAGAAATTTACATAATAATCTTATTATAATTTAAATGAAATAGCAAGTTATACCTAATTAATGTGCAGCTTCTTGTACTTTTTATTATACTATTTTGTGGAAATGTTTTAGTCCATAAAACAAAGTAAATAAATAAAATTTTAAAGAGAAGTTAAGGGTGTCATAGCACAGTAATTAAGTTACAAATGAATGATACACATATAGAATACTATTGTTTAAGAAGAGAAAAAAACATTGTGGGATGGGAGACTGGGAGTTCATCTGATCTTTCATCGATTATTAGAATTTAAACAATGGAGAGCAATGAGAAAGGAATTCTGGAGTGGAAGAGACGGAAAGTAAGCAAAAACAGGGTGTGAGGATAGGAGCCAATTCAGTTCAACATGCATTTATAAGGTAACTGTGTAAGATGCCATAATAAGTTCAAGGGATCCAGAACATAAATGGAAACAGTCCTTAATGAATTAATATTTTCTGAAAATATGAAACACTCATACAAAGAACCAAATAAAATATATTGAGAGAGTAGTGGAAAATACTTTCAAAAGGAAGAGAATGTTAGCAGTTGGCAATATCCAGAAAAGCTTTATGTAAGTGGCAGTTCCTAGTAAGTGATAAGAATGAAGTTAGGAATTTCATCAGGGAGAAGTAAAGAGAGAGAGAGGGAGGAGAAGTAAAGAGTCTAGACAGAGACGACCACTTGTGCAAATGCAAAGAAGCTTCCATCATTGATACAAAGTTCTCTGTGGGGAATAGCCATCAGACCAGTTTCACTGGAATGAGATTGACAGTGAATATATTAGGCTAGCTGAAACTGAGGATTCTTGTAGAGTAAGATAACATTTTAAAGTTAAATTCAAGTCTGATTATAAAGAACTTGAATATAAAATGACAGTTTGAAATGCATGCTTTTCATAGGAACCTGTGATGAGCTTTGACTTTGTTAACTCAGAGATAATATGATAGTTAATATTAATACAGGTCCTGTCTCCACATATTTACCAGAAAATATTTCTCATTATTTTTATAAGCAAACCAGTGTTAATTATAGGATAAGGCATGATAGAGTAGAAATTGTGTTGAATTTGGAGTCAAAGGACCTAAACTCTAAGAATAAGTTTCATATGATTTCCCATCTCCTGAACATTGAAAGGAACTATTTTGCTAATATTGTGTCAGATTCTAGCCAAGTATCTGGATGAAACTGTCAAATGTTCCTTTAAGAATCAGAAGAACTGGGACCATAAGATACTGGCTCCTCTTTCCACAAGAATTTCATTAATTCTAATTATCTTTGACATATCATAGTAAGAACTCAGAGCTCCAGCCTGTTCCTTTCTAGAAACTTATAGATGCCTTGGATTTCTCGCCTTAGATTCTTTCTATTAGCTTTGTACCCTCCTCTCTTTTGTCAGATATGCAGATCCTCCATCACTACTAACACAGTTTATTTGTTTGTTTCTATTTTGTTTGGTTTTGTTTTTCTGGCAGAAGAGAGACAGACAGGAAGACAGAAAGAATTTATTAAATAAGTCTAGTTGCCAATAAATGATGAATATTAATGATATGAACAAAAAAACAAATAATGTAATCCTTGCTCGTAATGAACTGATTCTAATGGAAGATGACAATACATAAGGAGGAGATGGAGAATGGGAAGAGGGGGAATAAGTTAAACATACTTACAGCTCACAAGGCTGAAATGCCCTAGAAAAACAGTGAAGTTCTAGAACTGAACAAGATAGGGTCAAAGTTGTCCAAGCAAAACCCAGAATAGGTATAGGATTGGAGTCTATTCTCTGGAGGTAAGGTGATAGAGGTAGTGGCCCAGATAAATAGACAACATGGATAAAGATGGAGTGTGCTGGAGGTCCAAGGCCAATTAAGGGAAGACCAATATAGCATCTTCAGCGTCTCTCCTTCCTGAAGGACATTATATAAGAAAGATGGAAGGTATTGGGCACAGAACATCATTCATACCTGTCAATGGGAAGTTTTCTGATGATTTTGGCAACTAGAGAAGCAGCAACAACAAAACCACGATTTCTATGATTACTCTTTCCCTCCCTAATAGGGCCTAATCCCTATAGTTCCAAGCACTCTCAGGAGATTTGATCATAGTATTTTAAAGCTGGAACAGAATTTAAATATCATGTCTTATCTAATGCTCTTATTTTACAAAAGGAAAATGAGACCCAGAGATATTCAGTGACAATAGTTGGCCATCATTACTCAAGATAATTTCCTCAAAGTATTCTAAATTCTGCCTTACTTTTTTTTAATGTTAACAACCTATAAAAAGTGAGTCTAACAGTTGCTAGAGGAAAATTCTTCCTTAGAAGTTGACTGGCTCCAATACCTAGCCCCTATCTCTTCCCTCTGCCTTCTTTCTTTTAGGGAGGCATGTCCTCTATCCAGGACATACCCCCATCCCACTATCCTCTCCCTTATTTACCTGTGGAAAGCCATTAGAGGGAGCCATTGGGATATAGCTACTGTTCCTCTTCTCATTACTTTTCTCTGAAATTTCTGTTTGCAGAAACTAAGTTCCCTTGTTCTTCTCAAATGTCTAAATGACTATCAACACTAAGAACAAGTCTGTGCTAACATAAAGACATCCACAGGTGCTAGCCTTCCATGAGTTCATAATTTTGCATGGACCATGAATGATGTCATAAATATCTGAATGGTTCTGGGTCTGAAAAGGGTTTCCACTTCTGAATGAGCTATGTTTGCTTGGGCATCTCAATTGACTTGGTGAAAAAAGAAAGTAGCTTTCCACAGCAAGCCTCAATCTGAGCGTATTCATCCAATTGCACAGAGTATATATGAAAAGCCATGAGCAAGAAGTATCCATGATAAAAAGTATAGATATATTGAATTCTGAAAGAGTACGAGAAAAGTCCACATTTGTGAGATTATGGGCACACTGAAGTTCTTTTTAAAAATTTTATTTATTTCATATTTAATTTATGAATTTTATCACAGAATAAAAAATATAATTATACATGAAACTGTAAATCTATTGTGTACAACTTGCTATTCCTTTTAAATATATAATACACATTATCTTTAAATTTTCCCCTCCCCATGCCCTAGAAAAGGTTGTGTATATATGTATACATATAGAAATATATACACATATACACACATACACATATATACATAGATATATTTGTGTTTATATGGCTACACATACATACACACATATATACATGTATACACTTACATATATGTAAAAATCCTTCTATGCTAACTTCTTTTTATCAGATCTTTCTCTGGATGCCAATATTTTCTTTCATAGGTCCTTTGTTGTTAATTTGGACTTAGTCACTCAAAATTATTTTTAAAACAGTATTGCTGTTACTATCTATAATGTTCTCTTGGTTCTGCTCATTTCATTCTTCATTATTTTGTACGTCTTTCCATGTTTTGCTGAAATCAATGAGCTCATAATTTCTTATAATGTGACAGTATTCTATCACAATCATGTTCAGTCAGAATGCCTTAAACATAGTATTCTTGAAATGTAGGAAAGTATTTAAAATAACAATTTCTCTTTAATAAATTAAATTTTATTTTCTTCCTTTAACCAAAATATTCTCATTCTCTCTCTCTCTCTCTCTCTCTCTCTCTCTCTCTCTCTCTCTCTCT
>JAJPUD010004342.1:36709-47909 GCA_023553655.1 Myrmecobius fasciatus
CTCTCTCTCTCTCTCTCTCTCTCTCTCTCTCTCTCTCTCTCTTCCTGTGTGTGTGTTTTATCTCCTCCTCACTGAAGAAAAAAGAAAGAAAAACAAAATCGCCACAAATATGCATAGTCAATCAAAACAAATTACTGTGCTGGATATGTCCCAAAAAAGTTTCCCATTCTGTAGATGGATGTGATAGAATGGAAGCATGTTGTCAGAAATTATGAAAGTGATGATTCTAGAATTTCTCAAAATGTCTTCATGGACCAAATGAAGAGATGGGAGCTGGATCATCATACAATAAGTTTATTAATTTCTATGCAGATTTGAAAACCATTAAAAGACTAGTCCCAAAATATAGTAATTAATGGTCTGATTTCATATTGATAGAGGCATATAGAATAACATCATGGAAATCCATGTTTATTCTTATCATGTTCAAACTTTTTTTTTAAGAAAAAATTTGAAGAACCTTGAATATCACACTATGGATCAGCCTTAAATATGCTTGAATAAAAAAACACACAAAACATTATGTAAATTTAAAATGCTTTATGTGAGCTATTATTATTATTATAAAACATAAAAGATAGTTAATTAAGTTTTTGTGAATATCACAAAGCCTAAGGATAGCTAGCATACACAATGGAAGACTGTAAACATAAAACTTAAATGAAATTTTAAAAGGATAAATATAGCCTTAGACATCAGCTAACAACTGTATACACACGATGAAAAGAAAAATAGGAAACGCATCATATAAAAAAGATATAGGAATTTTATTGTACTACTGCAAGGACACGAGATTTGTAGGGGTGAAGACTATTCTGCCAGCTCTGACAACTGTAAGGTTAAATGTAGGGGGGCTGAGCTGTTCTGCCTTCATATGTCAATAGTAGGGACATGGACCACCTGAGAAAATACTGAGATACCAAAGAAAGAGGGGACCATGTCAGTTTGATAGTAAACACACAAAGGTTTATTAAGTTAATTAGGTTTGGGTGAATTTACTCACAAGACTTAATCCTTGATGTCAGAAAGACAAAATGATGTAATCAATTCTGGCATCACTCAAAAGTGTTAGATGAAAGTGAAAATAAAAATAAAAAGCTAACACAATCTTAAGTATAGTGTCAATTACAAAGGAGGTTATGATCCAATTCTACTATTCAATGGTCAGGTGTTATGTTCCATTCTGATGTTGAGCTTAGTAGACGGAAAACTAACTTTGGAGTCAGGGAGATGTAAGTTCAAGTTGCACCTCTGCCAAAATGATCTTGGAATCATTGTCTCTGACAATATCAACAATTTGAAAATCTAGAAGAAAAAAAAAGGCTAATTCAACTATTCAAGAAAATTCTAGGCATTTGTTTTGGTTTGGTTTTTTGAGGAGTTAGGAGGGACAATTTCCAAGCAGTGGGTCTGAACAGATTTCCAAAAGAAAAAATCTTTAAGTGGAATATCCCAGCTGGAAAAATACTTTTCTAAGAGATACAAAAGCCACTTTTAAGGTATGGAGGTATTACTTAACAATGTATACAATAAAAGGAAAGATTTCCTTCTTTCCTTCTTCAGATACCCTGCATATTAAGCCGGAAGTAAATACAGTGTTTTCTATTTTTCAGTAGACTATTTTTCTGTTATATAAATTAATGGAATTTCAGAGTGACATTTTCTTCTGAAATCCCAAAATATTAGAACCATATAGGAGTTTCAGCTAGGCACAGTGAATAGAGCACCAGGATTGGAGTCAGGAAGAGTTGAGTTCAAGTTATGTGACTCTATCCAAGTCACTTAAAGCTGTTTGCCTTGGTTTCCTCATCTGGGACAGGAAATGACCAACTGCTCTAATATCTTTAACAAGAAAACCCCAAATAACTTTTTGAAAAGTGAGACAACTGTAACAACATGAGTGCTGTCCATATGGATTACTGTACCCAGAAATCTTTGTTGCCATGCAATTCTAAAGAGAACTGATAAATCTCATTCCATAAATTAAAAACAAAAACCCCATTCTAAAATCCAGTTTATTGTAATCAGTCATAACTCTATGCCGCACCTTAAGAGATGGTCCATCTCAGCTATGTTAATTTACTTTCATTCTCATATTTTATGCGTTTTCAAGGAAATATGAATCTAGGTCTTAGCCACAAAACTTTGCCCACAGGCCATATTTGATTCTTTAAACTCAAATAGAACTTTAGATGACAAAAGGTACACAAGAGCAACATGTGAAAGATTGATAGCCACAATAAAGATCTATCAGGGAAGCTTGAATATTTCTTGAAGATCTTAAATCATCTTACATGTTTCTGGGCAGCATTGTCCCTCGATTTCATTATGAATTTTCTAGAGCTTTGATCCCATTCTGGTGATTTCACCTCTGAAAAATGGAACACTTTCTCCCTTATGCAAGACCCCACAAAGAACAGCTGTTAAAGCAGTTGAGATGTTCCTTATGATTCTCTTTTTAAGACACATAAATTGCCAACTTAATTTATCATTTTTTAGAATCCCAAGTCCATCACATATCTGAATTAGCTACTCTTAGTCCTATATCCTTCTTAATTTATTACCTTCAGAGAAATTCAGGGATAGCTCACAACCAGCACTCTGAGAAGATACCTATGATGTCACTCCTGTAACCTCCAAATCTACTGCTTTCAAAATATACTCCCCATCTCAGCACTCACCCATTTATTCCTATAGTTTAAGATTCCTCCTCATTTTCCTCCTTTAAATATTCAATACTCTGATATTTGAGTAGATAATTAACTGGCATAGTTTGAAGCATCCCAGGCTGACATTCAAATGGTTTTCCTGGAGAAGAGGCAGAGCAAAAGAAATCCATTGACTAGTGATGCTTCTTGGAAGAGCTCTGCTGAATGGGAGAATAAGGTTTGTCTTTCTAAGCATAATAAATATAACATCAAGTAAAGTGGCATAATGGGTCAAGACCTGAGAAGAACTTGGGTTCATTTCCTACCTCTGATACCTACTAGTTGTTTGATCACAGATAAGTCACTTAACCACTCAGTGACCCCAAAGAAATTTTTAAAACTATAAATTGCAAAGAAGGTGCTGACCCTACATTAGTAGAAGGAGTCTTCTTATGTGGAAGTTCCCATTTCCAGTGAAATCTTAACATATCTTTATATATATATATATATATATATATATATATACATATATATATAATTATATATAACTAATATAATTATCCATATCTTTATGCTACAAGAATGAAATGAATGAATGAAAATTAGTCTGTTTCAGATGTCACTAAAGAAACTGCCTAATCCCTCACTGAACTATCAGAGCCCTAACTATAGGATTACAGTTCATAGAGGTGTGTATAGCCAGAACTAATCTTAATGCTGCCCCTTGGTTTTCTTGCCTATAGAGATATTAGTTATTGACAAATCACTTTTACAAATTCCCAGGAAATGGACATTAAAGAATGCTTCAATTTTGACTCATTTTGATCACTCATGCAACTCATAGAGCACCATAGCAAATAACATACTACTATGGTTCATTACTAAGAGGACAGGAAAGAGTTGGAGAGCAACCATCCTTTGCAGGTTAAATGCAATTATCATTTTTGTTCCACCCTACACAACCAAATCTGAATTTCATAGCTGACGATCATGCTAATAATATAAAATAATATTTCATTATCATAGGCAAAGATAAAATCCTACCCCACCCTCATTTTGACTACCACTATTGCCATATCAACTCCTAACTAAATGAAATCATTTTAGATAATATCTTTCATTGAAGCAATATTGGTCCTTCTCAGTAACCTAAGCTTCTTAGAAGAAACCAGGAAGGTTTCACTGCAGAAGACTGAAAGAGGGTAAGTATTTGTGTGGCAGAATTTAGCCTTGTAAAAGAAATAAATAAGAAGATAGATGTTACAAGAAACTTTTTTTTTCAATGCCTATTACACATATTGTGTTGATAAAAATGGAAATTTTTTTCAAAGCCATTTCCTGTCCTCCTTTGTATTCACCCCCACCATGAGGTGTCATCAGCAACATTTTTTAAGGCAAGCAGAATAAATCTGAAACCATTATTTGGTTACCTGAATTTTTCACTCTCCATTGAACAACTTACAAGACCTTCACTGTGGTTTTAAATCTCAGTTGCCCATTCATTAGGTTGACAAACTTGTCAAAACCCTCCAGGACTATGTCAGTTATGTCAGAAACACTTACAGGAGCCACAATACATGTCAGAGCTCAACTGACTACTGTCAAGCATTGCCAAAATGACAAGAAACCCTTCTGGGGACAAAAGGCTATAGAGGGAGATGAGAAACTCCCACTCACATTTTTGTTGACTCTAGCCAACCATTTTACATTCATGCAATTTATAGCAATTACATCTCTGTTACTTGATTGTGTGTCCAAGACTTCCCATGTTAGTTTAATGATGAATTGTGAGGAATACTGACTTTTTCTGACTGCTTTGGCATTCAAGATGAGAAACAAACCAGCCATAGCATTTAATGCTGGAGTTGTGTATTTAGAAATCCATTTTTTGGCACCAAAAGGCTAATAGAAAATGCATGTTTATTGAGAGCCAAGCAAATCAGAAAACAAACTCAGAAAGCAAAATTCAAATAAAGGAAACCATGAAAATGCTTGAATATAAGAATTAAATTACTTTTTTTTCCTGCTATAAAACCTATCATTGAATCCAGGTAAATAATAAAAAATGGAGTGGTATAACATAGGTTTTTCCTCACACACATAACTACCATCCTGCTAAATATTGAAAGTCAAACATCTGGCATAATTCTTGGCTAGTTAGAGGTACTATTATCTAATAATGTTCCCTTTTTTTATTAGATTCCTTCCAACATGTGCAAGAAATAGAAGCAGAATGAGAACATAAGATATGAGATAAAGCTGGTTCTCTATGCATTGTGATAGGTCCAATTCAGTGTACAGAACCCTGGCTATATAAACAGATGACTTAGGTTCAAATTCCACCTCAACTCTTACTATAATACATATATAACTAGGGGCAATCCATTTAACATCCCTGTCATAGTGATATTTTTTTTAAATAAAGAAATTGTGTATTAGGAAAACTAATAGCATAATCAATTATATTAATAACCAAATTAACAAAAAACATATGATTATCTCAATAGATGCAGAAAAAGCCTTTGATAAAATCCAACATCCATTCCTATTAAAAACACCGAAGAGTATAGGAATAAATGGGCTTTTCCTTAAAATGATTAGTAGCATCTATTTAAAACCATCAGCAAGCATCATATGTAATGGAGTCAAAATAGAACCATTCCTAATAAGATCAGGAGTGAAACAAGGCTGCCCACTATCACCATTATCATTTAATATTGTCTTAGAAATGTTAGCTTTAGCAGTAAGAGAAGAAAAAGAGATTAAAGGAATTAGAGTAGGTAATGAGGAAACCAAATTATCACTCTTTGCAGATGACATGATGGTATACTTAGAGAACCCTAGAGACTCGACTAAAAAATTACTAGAAACAATTCACAACTTTAGCAAAGTTGCAGGATACAAAATAAATCCACATAAATCATCAGCATTTTTATATATTACCAACAAAGTTCAGCAGCAAGAGATACAAAAAGAAATTCCACTCCAAATAACAGATATTAGTATAAAATATTTGGGAATCTATCTGCCAAGGAAAAGTCAGAAACTATACGAACTAGACTATAAAACACTTTCCACACAAATAAAGTCAGACCTAGTCAGTTGGAAAAACATTAAGTGCTCATGGGTAGGCCGAGCTAATATAATAAAAATGACAATACTATCCAAACTAATCTACTTATTTAGTGCCATACCAATCAAACTCCCAAGAAATTATCTTACAGATCTAGGAAAAAATAGTAGCAAAATTCATTTGGAAGAACAAAAGGTCAAGAGTTTCAAGAGAATTAATGAAAAAAAAAAAAAAAAAAAAAAAAAAACGCTGATGATGGTGGACTTGCTGTACCAGATCTAAAACTATATTATAAAGCAGCAGTCATCAAAACCATTTGGTACTGGCTAAGAAATAAAGTAGTTGATCAGTAGCATAGGATAGAATCACAGGACAAACTAGGCAATAACTATAGCTATTTAGTCTTTGATAAACCCCAAGATCTCTGCTTCTGGGATAAGTACTCACTATTTAACAAAAACTGCTGGGAAAATTGGAAACTAGTGTGGAAGAAATTAGGGCTTGACCCACATCTAACACCACATACCAAGATAAGATCTAAATGGGTTCATGATCTGGGTATAAAGAGTGATACTATAAGTAAATTAGAGGGACGTAATATAGTTTACCTCTCAGACCTAAGGAGTTAGAATACATTTATTTCCAAACAAGAACTGGAATTCTTACTTGAACACCAGATAAATAACTTTGACTATATTAAGTTAAAAAGTTTTTGTAGAAACAAAACCAATGCAGTCAAGATTAGGAGGGAAGCAATAAACTGGGAAATCATCTTTACATTTAAGGGTTCTGATAAAGGTCTCATCTCTAAAATATATAGAGAATTGTCTCATATTTATAAAAATTCAAGCCATTCTCCAATCGATAAATGGCCAAAGGATATGAACAGACAGTTTTAAGAGGATGAAATTAAAACTATTTGTAGTCATATGAAAAGGTGCTCCAAATCACTATTGTTCAGAGAAATGCAAATTAAGACAACCCTGAGGTACCACTACACACCTGTCAGATTGGCTAAAATGACAGGAAAAGTTAATGATGAATGTTGGAGGGGATGTGGGAAGGCTGGGATACTTTGTTGGTGGAGCTGTGAACAGATCCAGCCATTCTGGAGAGCAATTTGGAGCTATGCTCAAAAAGTTGTCAAACTGTGCATACCCTTTGACCTAGCAGTGTTTCTATTGGGCTTATATCCCAAAGAAACCAGAAAGGAAGGAAAGGGCCCCACATGTGCAAGAATGTTTGTGGCAGCCCTTTTTGTAGTGGCTAGAAACTGGAAACTGAATAGATGCCCTTTAATTGGAGAGTGGCTGAATAAATTATGGTATATGAATGTTATGGAATATTATTGTTCTGTAAGAAATGACCAGCAAGATGATTTCAGAGAGGCCTGGAGAGACTTGCATTAACTGATGGTGAGTGAAGTGAGCAGAACCAGGAGATCATTATACACGGCAACAACAATACTATATGACGATCAATTCTGATGGACATGGCTCTCTTCCACAATGAAATGCTTCAAACCAGTTCCAATTGTTCGGTGAAGAGAGCCACATACACCCAGAGAGAGGCATGTGAAATGTGGAACACAACATAACATTTTCATGCTCTCTATTGATGTTTGCTTACATTGTGTTTCCTTTATCTGATTTTCCTTTCTTGTAGATACGATTTTTCTTGCACAACAATGATAAGTTTGGAAATATGTATACATATATTTGATTTGTCAAGTATTTTAGCATTATTAACATGTAGTGGACATCCTGCCATCTAGGGGAGGGACTGGGGGTAAAATTTGTAACGGAAAGCTTTGTAAAGATCAATGCTGAGGAACTACCCATACATATGTTATGCAAATAAAAATTTAAAAAAAATAAAGAAAGAAATTGTGCTCCATGGATTTCATGTCTACATACATCTATTATCTTTTGATCTGATCAATCCATATATAATTAAAAAAGAGAGAAGAGAAACCATTACTTTGGAAGTGCAAATATGCATGAAAAACAATAGTTCACTGCCAGTGATACTCTCCAACCTTACTACTCCCATGAATGTAACACATAAATTTCTTTTGGAATCTCCCTCTATTCATGGCACACATATAGCCCCATGACTCACAGTTGAAAACTCCAGTCTCCTTTTGGGTACTAGAAAAAAGTTAGTCATACTTTGGGCACTCAGTTGGAGTGTTTAAAAGACAAGCTAAAAAAATCAATCCTAAACAATGCAATATATTTGTAGACATCTGGGAAATAACTGTGACTGAAGGAACCTGCTGGTATGCTACTTTCAGGGATGACTGGATCGGTTCATCCCTAAAGCTAAAAGACAGAACTGCAAATAAACACAAGTTCAGCATGTCAACATGAAACCAGACTTCATGTGTCATCCATTGTTGGTCAATGATTAGTTTGTTTGTCTGTGCTCATGCACTTGTGAGAGCTCCATTTTATGGACAAAGGATGATAATGGTCAAAACTGCTGCTGTTGTTATAATCTTTTTTAATCAATATTATCTCTTTACCTGAATTATAGGATGTTGTAAGGAGGGGAGAAAGGTGATTTGTAAGCTTTAAAGCATTATGACAATATTACTAAGAATTGCATATAAAAGTGCAACATGTTTACCATGGACAAATATTATTAAGACTTTGGCATAGCAGAGAGAGTTAATCTTTAAGTCTAGAAGCCCCAAGTTTTATCTTTCTCATATACTGATGCGGTGACCCTGGCCATATCATCCTAGAGTCCCCCAGATAATTTGCAATGACTATATTTGCTAACAAGACATCAGTCTTCATTGGTATAGCAAGTTTCTCAATGCAAGCTCTTTACATTCATCTAATCTAAATCATATGAATGTCCAAAGAAAACCACACACACCCCAATGTTAAATGTCACCTCCTACATAATACTTTCCTTAATTTCCCTACATGTTTGTGTCTCCTTACAAAAAATACCTCACATTTACTTTTGTTTGTTTTGTTTTGGGCTGAGGCAATTGGGGTTAAGTGACTTGCCCAGGGTCACACAGCTAGGAAATGTTAAGTGTCTGAGACCAGATTTGAACTCAGATCCTCCTGACTTCAGGGCTGGTGCTCTATCCACTGCACCACCTAGCTGCCCTCAACTTTTTATTATACTTATACATATTGTTTCTCCCTAAAGCATGTATGATTCTTTTGACTTTAGAGGCTAATTCACTATTACCTTTACCTTCCCAGGGCTCAGTACAAAACCTTACACAGAGTAGGTATTTACAGCATATCAATTGATTGATTAATCCATAAATATACTTCTGCATAAATCTATATTGTATGACAGCATCAAGGTCAAATGGATTTTGAAAACTATAACAGCAAAATAAAATCTTTAGAAAGTCATAATCTACTGGAAAAAGAACCTTAAATATATCTGGAGTAGGCTGACTGTCATTCATTCAAGGCCCAATCTAACTTAGTTCAGAGAAGCTCATAACAGGTTTGACCTCAAAGTGTCAACTAATCAAATTAAATCAATCAACAATAATTTATTAAGCACCTTCTTTGTGCAAGACCCTCACTAGGTGCTAGAGATACAATAAATGAAGTAGTCTCTAATTACAAAATAAATTATATTCTAATGGGGAAGAAAACAAAGATGTAGATAGGTATTTATAGAATATATATAAAGATAATACATTCAAATAAATACAAAGTAGTTTAATACAAGATAATTACAAGAAAAGATTGTAGCAGTTGAGGGAACCAGAAAAGGTCACAATGATTCAAAAAAAAACTATTTTCTAAAACAGGTAGGTTTTATAATTCCCATTTGTAAGGGAATGTCTATATAGTACATTCAGCCTGGTGCACAGTGAATAGAGCACTTGGGCTGGAGATAGAAAGATTTAAATTCAAATTTGATCCCAGAACTTTACTGCCAGGTGACCCTGACAAATCACTTAACTGCTTGTCACATCAACACAATGGACACAGTAATAACACCTACCTGCCATTGTCTAAGGTCATCTTAAGGATGAAATGAGAGAAAATTTGTAAAGTACTTATGAGAGTGCCTAGCACATCTTAAGCATTTAATAAATGCATTTTCCTTCTTTCCATACTTATGAAATCAGAGATTCATAAATGAAAAGTAGGAAGGAAAAGAGTTAATGGGGGAAGGAAGGAGAGAGGGAAGGAAGGAAAAAGGATGAAAGAAGAAAAAAAAGTTTTATGTTAGTTTAGCAACTTTCTAATTTTCCTGTATAATGGTTATTTTATTTAAATTTTTATTTATTTATTTAAATAACATCCAGAAACATCTCTTTATAATCTTAAATAGTTACCTAAGGCTCAAAAGGTTGCTTGACTTGTGTCATCACATAGGGAGTGCCAGAGTAAGATTGATGCTACACTACATGAGGCTGCCTGATTTGATTTAATTAAATTCAAGAAGCATTTATTCCACATCTGAGACATTGTAAGCACTGTGTACAGCACAGGGAATACAAAGCAGGAGAAGGAATGAGTAGCAGTCCTGAAAGAGCTTCCTTTCTGTTTTGAAGGAAATGTCATGTAAATAGATAAGCAAACGCAAATTAATTTCTGGAAGGAAGAGAACATTAACAATTCTGGAGACTGGGAAGAGTTCTATATAAGAGATTGCATTAAAGACAAGCCTTGAAAAAAGCCAGAGGTTCCAAGAGGTGATAAGGGAGAGCATTCCAGGCATGAAAGAGGGGGGTGAATGGTGCTTATAGCATGGAGACAAGAGATATAGCAAAATATTATGTATGAAGATTAGAAAATAGAATAGTTTGTCTGAAACATTTGGTATGTGAAGAAAGTAAAATTACTCTAGAAAGAAAGATAAGTGAATTCCGATTGTGGAGGATTTAGAAAACAAACCAGAATTCTTATTTTAATCATACAACTGATAAAGAACCCCTCACAATTCTTGAGGAGTTGAATGACATGAGCTCAGTGCTTTAGACCTATCAGTTTTGAGACTAGTGAGAGGATAAAGAGCAACAGTCAAGGAGATCAACTATAAGGTTATCAGAGTAGTACAGGTGAGCAATGATAAGAACCCAAATTAGGATTATAGTTCATATGAGTGGAGAGAATGGGGTTACTGTAAGAGATTTTAAATTTTTCAAAAGGTATGTGGGGGGGAAACAAACATTAACTAATTGCATACCAAATATCAACGGAGGCAGCTAAATGGCTCAGTGAATAGAGCTCTGAATTTAGAGTCTAGAAAAGCTGAGTTCAAATCCAGATTTAGACACTTACTAGCTGTGTGATTCTAGTTAAATATCTTAATTTCTACTTGTCTTAATCTACAAGAGAAGTAAATGGCAAACTATTCCAGTATCTTTGAAAGGAAACCCAATGGATATTATTGCTCTGCTAAATCCATTACAAAGAGTCAGACACAACTGAACAATTAAACAAGATAGTCCCTGTCCAAGGAGTTCACAATCTAATGGGGG
>JAJPUD010004342.1:47919-80360 GCA_023553655.1 Myrmecobius fasciatus
CCCTTCCCCCTCCTTCTTTCTTCCTTCCTTCTTTCTAGTCCTTCCTCCCCCACTCTGTCTCTGCCTCTCAGTTTCATCATCTATAAAAATAGCTGAAGAAGGAAATGGCAAACTACTTCAGTATCTTTGTCAAGAAAAACTCAAAAGGTGTCATAAAGAGTCAGACAAGATTGAACAAGGACCTCAAAGTCACTGGATTAAAGAATACTTACCTTAAGAATAAGGTAAAAGATGACTGCAAAGACAGGGTGAGATATCTTCCCTGAATCCCAATATATTTTGCTTATAGTAGGCATTTAATGAATGCTGAATAAATGGAATAAAAAATTCATGATTTCTCTTTAAAATTTTCTCAGAGTAACCAAAGTGTATTTTAATCCTTTGCTTTTTGTAAATATATAGCCCTATATATAGGACTATAGGAGAAAAAGCTTAGATTTTAGCATCTGTCTCTGTGTGATTAACTACAATCTGCAAAAATAAATTATGACATTGTTCAAAAGATTCTGAGTTCATGAGATCATTAAAAAACAACCAAATTCTGAAATAATACCAAGAAGTCTAAAAGAGGAGGAAGGGAGAACATCTCAGCAAATGGAAGCAGAGAAACAATAAGCATTAGCCTAATACAATTTCTCTAGTGTTCTTGATTTTATCACAATCCTGAAAGTACATACTAATTTATATTTTAATGCACTGTTATATTTTCTTCTTTATATACCATGAAATACAAATGTAGATAGGTACTTGTTACAACTAAATAATCCCTTACTCTAAAGGAATCTTGAACTGAAAATATGGTAGATGAGTTTTCTTCATAAGGAAAGTATGATTGTCCATCTTATAAGATTCTGTTCAAAGGGAAGATCCAGCTTATTATAATGAAGGCAAAGCATTTGCAACCTTTCCCTGTTGTTCAAATTCAGTTAATAAACTGAACTATTTAACTATATGGGGACTGTTTAGACAGTTGACCACTACCTGATTTCCTAGTTCTTTCCTCCCTGAGTTTTCATTGACTAGCATCTTCTTGTTACAATCTATTTAATCTTTCCTCAATCTCCATCCTTCAACCTTTTCCTTCTTATGTATGAATCAATCTAAGGCCTCTGCCCTAAACATCTTTTGTTCTCTATATATTTTATCTCATGGTGATCTTATCAATGCCCAAAATTTTGGTTATGAGCTCTCTACAGGATGACTCCTCATTTCCACTATCATCTCTTTCCTGAGCTATAGTCCCAAATCACCATCTGCTTACTGAATATTTATATCTGCATGAACCAGGAGCATCTCAAATTGGACATGGAAACCATTATCTTTACCCTCTCCTTTACTCCCCTCCTGAAAACACTTCTCTTGTTAACTTTTCTCTTCATCTTTCTTGACACCCTTATTTTACACCCCGGAGTCTTCCTTGTCTCTTTTCTCTTTTTCTCTCCCAAATCCAATCATTTACTTCCTCAAAATCTCTTGGATTACCACCCTATTTCATCATTCACATAAATAACTAACCTTATTTAAGCTTTCTTTACCTTTCACTTATAAGCTTACTGAGAACAGGGAATTGTTTCAATCTCTGAACTTGTATTTCCAGTAACAGGGACAGTGCCTGGAATATAATATTTAATAAATACATGTTAGTTGATTAATAGATTGACTTTCAAATGTACTAAAACAGCAAACTAATTTAAATGACAACTACAATAATGATAATTTATATTTATAAAAGTAGTTAGAAAAATCTTAATATAGTTTAAGTATTAATACCCTGTATTAAAGGATACCCTGTAGGAAATATTAAAGTTTACACAATATACATTACACATTCAATACTTTGAATAACCATGTAAAAAGGTGTTATTGCAATCTTCATTTTATCAATTGAAACAGAGTGTCTAAGAATTTAAATGACCTGCCCAGGGTCACATAGCTAGAAAATGTCTGAAACAGGGCATGAACACAAGTTTTTCTGCCCCCAGAACTCTATGTACTTTGCCACAAATATTTATACCTTAAACTAGAAGAAAGTCAGATATTCCTTTACCTACTATTCAAAAAGGAGAGGGAGGTTTATGGTTGATAGAAAGAGAAGGTTGTAGTCAGGAAGTTTGGGGTTCAATCCTAACTTCCAATCCCATATCAACATGAGGAAATCTTTAATCTTATTGTGACTCCCAAGTAAGTTTCTAAGCTTATAGTTTACATGTATATTGCATAATCAATTAATTTCTACGCAAGGAAGTCTCTAAAGTGAACTATTTCTAAAAGGAGAAAAAATATTCATAGACTGGTGAAAATTTTAATTAAACTATACCCAATTTCTTCGTATTCTATCAAATAGTTAAAACATACCAGGTTCTGTGGGTCTAGAAAATAGAAAAATAAATTCTAAAATAAAAGTTATTTCCCCCAAGAAACATATATTCTATTGAGTTGAACATATAAAAAGATAAGGAAATGCAATATAAATTCAAAGTAAAATCATAAAACCTTCTGAATGAGAGGCTACTAATTACTCAAAGTAGAAAAAAAAGAGAGAGAGAGAGACCTTTGGTTGGATGTGGAAATCATGGTAGGTCTTAAAGTAAGCTGGAATTTGAAAAGATGGAGGTTAGGAGGAAATGCTCAGGTGGGGAAGCTAGCCTATTCAAAGGCATGGAGGTGGAAGATATAACCATGTTCAGGGAGCAGCAAAGAAGCTACTTTTGCTAGAATTTTTCCATTCAAAATGTCATAAAAAAAACTTTGACATCTTTAAATTCTGGATCTAAAAACTGGCCATTGCAATTAAACAGTAGTTACAATGAAGTACTATATCTTCTCAGAGATTCTCTGATACATAAAGTATATTAAATGTGTTAAAGAAACTTTCCCTGATCTTCACAGCTAAAAGTAATTCTTCATTCCTACAAGTTTTCTTATTATAGTACCATGCTCAATTTTCTTAATGCCTCCCTTTAAATGTGAAAGTCAGAATGAGATAGAGTTCTCCAGATATAAAGTGATCTGTGCAATAAAGAGTTAGTGTGATTCCTTTTATCCTGAATGTCAGGTTTCTACTAATAAAACCTAAGGTCAGATGGGCTTTTCTTGTAGCCACATCATACTGTTGATTAATGTTGATATTGTAGTCACTTTAATCCATAAATCTTTTATTTTTTTTTTACATGGACTACTACTAAGTCATATTTCCAATGATTATATGCTCGGTATTTTGAGTTTACCTGCTTTTCATTTATCACCACTGAATTTTATCAGATAAAATCCAGTCCATCATTGTAACCTGCCAGATCTTTTTGGATTCCAATTCTATTAGCTAGCTTGGTCAGATTTGAGTTATCCACAAATTTGATAAGCATGTCATTAAGATCATTATTCAAGTCATTGATAAAAATGTTTAACAGAACAGAGGTTGCAATAACATTCTAAAGCACACTATCAGAAATTTTCCCTGTTTACACGGATTTATTTAACACCAACCACCATTTTAGATCTAGGCTTCTAACCATCTAGGAAGCTCTATAATTAGTCTATTATCTATAATTATTATCATTTATTATTATCTAAATTTATATGTCATATTTTTCTACAGGTCATTAGCTTATTCAAAAGAGTAAACTAGACTCTAGGAGATTTGTTACTCCTTTATAATCGTTTCTGTCTCTTTTCCTTATCCCAAAGCAAAGATTCAGCACGACTATTCCACCAAATAAAAAAATAAACACAAAAAAAATTTTAAATAACTCTTTCTACTGTGTGTATACATCCTTTTAAGGAAAAAAAAGATTAATTATGGCAAGTCTGTGAGGCATTGATTAACTTTTTCTCTCCCTACCTCCATCATAGCAGGGAAAAAGATTCACCAAATAATCCTAACTTTCTAACACTCAACTGGTTATCCAAAAGGGCAAAAAGTTCCCCATGGATAAGTTCTAATGGGGGACTTCTCTACAAGTCCCCCATTAGATAACACTTACAGGGATATCAGTAGTTTAAGATGTGTAGGGGTAGAGTGCAGAGGGGAAAAAAAGAGATAGGTATGTCTTCTAAGGCCTTCAGTGAGAGGTAGGTGAATGCAAGGGTTTGGGTGTACTTAGAAGCGGTAGGAAACAGTTACAGTCAGCATGATTCTGGTTAAATGTAGGAAGATTGAAAAAGATAAATATTCAGGGGTCTGTGAATGGTATCTGTATAATGATTTAGTCAATATATAATAGGGCAAATGCGGACATCAAGCTTTTGCTATATGTTGAAACAAAGAGTAAAAAAATAAGTGTAATGGAGGTAAGTTTACTTCTTTCAGGATTGATACCAAGATACTAAGAACATTTAAAATAGGTAATATCATAGACAATATGTCCAATTCCTTTTTTTTATTTCTGAGCTCTCTCTTTTCTCTTAGGAAAAGATTACCCAGGATATAGACTGCATGATCTAAGGCACAGACTATATGATAATATCATGGTAATTATTGATTGCCAGGGTTCCTTAGACTCAGACAAGCATGCCAGACAGGCATAGGAGAGGGCTAAAAAAGAGTTATTAAAGACATAAATTCCACTTATCTTGTGACACTGTATCATTACTAGGCCATCACTTAATTCGCGATCTAAAACCTCAGGTAGATCATTAGAAGAACTTAATGTGTCAAGGAAGACCTGTGATTATTCCTTTTCAGCATTGAAATTCATTGATTCTGTTCTTTTGGCATCAAGGCCAGAATGATTTTCCATGCCAATGAGATTTCAAATCTTTTAAAGAATCAAAATATATGTTTCTTATTTTTCAACTTCTATTTACACAGGCAGATCTGTTCATGTGTACTACCAAGATACTTGATGAGTCCATAGAGCAGAAAGACAAACATATAAATTATGCAGATCAATGGAACACTCCCTTTAGTATCTGTGTATCTCTATAAGGAGGTATCAAGATCAAGTTTAACTACAATACTTTGGGATTACCAGTGAAAATTCTCCATATCTGTCATAGCAAATTTCCTATTTAATATTCTGTTTAGTTCAAAATCCTACATATTCATAGGCTGTCACTTTTAGGTCAAAGTGTCAGAAATTTTTGTGCTATAATATATTGCACCATGGTTATTAACACTCTGTATGTATGCATAGTTACAGATGTGAGGGTGAGTGTATGAGAGTGTGTATGTGTCTATCTGTCTGCCTGTCTGAGAGAGAGACAAAGACAGACAGAGAAACAGAGACAGCGAGAGAAACAGAGACGTCTCTTTGCCAATCTTTAAAATGCATGAACCTTTTCTGACATTTTTTTAATAATTGGAGGAATTGATAAATTTCAATTAATAGCTAGTGAAAATAAAGAAGTATTTTTCCTAACCCACTCCATAAATCTCTGAAATCTATTTACAAATCACTTGGGAGTCTCTCTAGTTTAGTTAAGTATAAATACTTAGGATAATCAAGGTAGATTATAATCACAGTTTTCCTTCTATTGAATGATTTAAATGAAAAACAAATTTTCAGAGTATCTATGTGATGCCAGAAATTCTTTCCAGAAAGATAAGCCACGTTTAGTGAGAGGCTCCAGGTTTAAGTCTAAAAAGGAAACATAAGAACTTGAATCAAGTTCCTTGGGGATGTTGTTGTTGATCTGTAGTTCAGTTGTACCCAACTCTTTGTGACACTATTTGGAGTTTTCTTGGCAAAGATACTAGAGTGGTGTACTTTTTCCTTCTCCAGCTAATTAGAGATGAGGAAATTGAGGCAAACCAGGTTAAGTAGATTGACCTGGGTCACATAGCTATTAAGAGCCTGAGATCAGATTAAGTCTTCCTGACTCTAAGCCCAGCATTCTATCTATTGTACTGAATAGTGCCCCTACTTGGGGGATAGATTAAAAGGGTAATTGCAATAGCAATGTGTGAGAGAGAGAGACCCAGTCAAAAGGAATCTAAAAACCAGGAAACAAGAGAAAAAGTTGAAATTTGCTGTAAAATTCAAGATATGAGTTTGATTGTTTCCAGTGATGACCAGTTTTTATGCACTACTACATTTATAATCTAGTGCCTGCCAGTCTTACCAAAAGCACTGGTCCCACAATTACTCATTAGCCCTAGCTTGGCAACTGTTCATCTAAGTACCTACCCCAGGTACATTAAGTAATCATTAGACACGGGTCAAATATAGAAAAACCCTGATTCACAAATTTCTCACTCATTCATATTTCATATTTATAAAACCTCTTTACTATGATTCTAGAGACCACTGGCCAGAGAGCTTCTAGGGGTCTTTCTTCAGCACTGAAAATTATCCTAAAACTACTTTTGTGACAGGTCCTGATAGAAAGATGAACAGGTCTAAAACATATAAGTCTGTGAGGAAGCAATATTTTAAAAGTTATTTGTTTTATTTAATTTTTAATTTCAGTATTTTTTTTAAAAACATCAATAAAATTGTCATGCTACTTTGTACCTGCTGAAGCAGTGGCATGTTTCTGACATTACAAAGGAGTGAAAATTCTAATAGTACACTAATTTAAGTCAATGTAAAACATTTTTTAAAGGCACTACTACATAATGTAAGAAATGCATATATATATTAATGATTTGATTTAAATACAAATACTGTTGTAATCATAATCAAAATAACTCAATTATCTTTTCCAAAAATCAAGCAATATTGGCCCAATAATGTTCTTGGAATATTACATGCAATTAAATGAATCTCTCTTATTTTCTCTTTACCTGTTAATATGCAGCCTGTGATACATGTATGCCATTATGATAATACAATTCAGTTTGTGTCATACTGGTACAATGATAGCATGTTAAAAAATTCAGCCATCCAAATATTTTGGAAACCAATCAACTGATCTTATTGTTTTATGATTCTACCCAACATTGATTTGACTGAATTGTCCAAAATAAACATATGTTCTAGTACAGCCTTGACACACCGTTGCTATTCTTTATATATCAAGATTTTAATATATTTCATTCATTCTTCCTCCAATAGTTTTGACAATTTTCCATTTAGCTGTTTGACGCCTTTTCTTACTGTCTTCTACCATTATTAAAGGTCTGTGACAGCAAATGATGTTGATTATGTTCAATATATTCTATATTCTACCTCACTGATAAGTAATATATAGATTTTCTTTTAAAACAGTTATTTTAAAAAACAGAAAAGAAAATAAAATATATTTAATATATTGATCATAATAAATCAATATATTTAAAAGTCTGAAAATATGAGCAATATACAACATTTATGTACCTCCCAACTCTCCAAAGGGGTGGGGCAAGGGTGTCTTCTCATACCTTTGCTTTTGAGCTGTGGTTTTTCTTTATTATTTTGCTGCATTCATTTTTTTTCTTTTTTGGTTATGGAATTGTTCTTTCAATTTATATTGTTATGATAATTGTACATAATGTTTACTTGACTTTGCTTACATCAATCTGCATTTGTCCATGGAGAAATTTCCATGCTTCTGTGTATTTATTACATTCATCATTTCTTCCAGAACAGCAATGTTCTGTTACATTCATATACCATGATTTTAGTCTTTCCTCAACTGATGGCTGTCTATTGTGTCCAATACATTGTTATCACAAAAAGTATTGTTATTAATATTATGATATAAATAGAGATTATCTTCTGATTAATAGCTTTTTGGTTAATATGCCCAGTAATGAAATTTGTGTCAAATATTATGGACATTTTAATCACTTTTATAAAAATATTCCAAATTCCAAAGTAGTTGTACTGATTCACAGCTCCACCTATAATACATAAGCCTGCCTATTTTCTCACAATCCCTTTAACACTGACTTTTTCCCTATCCTTTTCCATCTATAACAATTGTAGATGAAATTTGCCAGTCTGCAGATTATGAGGTGAAATCAAATATTTCTTTCAATTTTCACTTATTTTATGAATAGTGATTTGGAGCACTTTCATCAATCAATACTATTGTTCATAGTTTTCAAGTCTTCTTTTGAGAACTATTTGTTCATATCCTTTGACCCTTCATCTGTTGGTTATAGGTATATGCATATATAACACATGTCATATTATATCTTTTCTATATTTCAGATAGTAAAGTCTTATCAATGGAATAAGTAGTTAATAAGTTTTCATTTGTTTATTAATATAACACATTTCCAGTATTAAATACTGTTCTTATAACTGTAATGAAATGCACTTACACTATATTTTACAATTTCCTACTCTATACTTATTATAATTAGAATTATATGGCATTTCCATTTTGTTTGTGCTTTTGAGTTATAAGACCATATTGCTAAATTACTGATGGACTTCTGGGCACATGGACAAAAATAAAAAGCAAAATTATAATAAATCAAATTAAATCTCATGGTCATAAAAGAGAAAAATAATAAAGAAAAGTACCAAATGGGAAATGTCAGACTAAAAAGTAATGGCAGTTTTACAGTTTATGAGTTCTGACCTGTATGACCTTAGTTCCACTATATATTGGAACTTTAAATTAGACACAATGTTACCTAAGGACTAAGAAAACCTGCCTTTCACTGCATGGACCATATTTTTAATATGAGTCATTACGACAAATATAAGTACAATGAAATCTTTGTATCCTGATGAAATTGCAGACTTCCATCTGAAGCCCAGCTTTTTTAAACCAATGATTGACTGTTGCAATAGTTCAGATGTTATGTTGTCCAACACAACAAACGAGTTTCTACAGTCATCTGAGCTTCGTTGTAATGAGATGTGACCTGCATTATAGAGTGCACAAATCTATCTTCCTGTTCAAACATCTGTATGAAATCAACTGAAGATCATCAGCAATGAGAAAAGAAGGAAAAATAAAGCAGTAAGAAAGGGGAAAAAACAGTTTTGATCAAGTTAGCAGACTCCTATTTTTTATTCCCTTTCCTTCATTAGATTATCAGAATAGATCTAAAGAAATCAGTGTAAAAAGGAACTAAAAATGCATTTTTAGCTTAGTCCTTATGCACTATGATAGGAAATATGATGTAAATGAGTGCCAGACCTGAAGTCAAAAGGACTTACTTTTAAACCCCACTTTTGATATTTACTAGCTATAAAACCATGGGTATGTTACTTCAACTCTCTGACCCTCAATTCTTTCATCTATAAAATATGGAAAATCATATCCATTGCATCTACTTCCTAGCAATATTTTAAGACTCAAAGGGGATAAAAATCTGATTAAAATCCTTTGCTAACTATTAATGCTTGGTTCAAGTGTTAATTATAAGCATATATAATTATGCACTCTGATAAAACTTTCCTTATCATTTTTGCTTTGGTTTGCTTTGGTTGCTGTTGTTTTTGTTTTCTCTTTAAATTCCAAAAAAAGATTCATAACTAATTTCAACTATAATTGAACTGGAGAGTACAAGGTCAGGGCAGCAAATTAACAGAGTTCAGTCAGACTATGGTTGCCATTATATTAGAAGAAGAAATAGACTTGTCCATAATGGTTGAAATTAAATCCCCAAAAAAGTCATATCCATAATGGGATTTTTGCAGGTAGGTACAACAAGGACTAATTGCAACAGGCAAGACAAGAAGCAAAGTTTAAATACAGAAGTCACTTCAGAGAGAAAGTACGTTTTCATAGATGTTAGTGCTTAGTGAGATCACAGATACAGTAAAAAGTATAGCAGAACCAAAAGAAATAGTCTCACAGCAATAAGGACTCAGCTGAAGTTTATGTTCAGTCAGTCAACAAACAGGATTGATTTGTACAAGTTAATGCAATAAATCACAGCTACATAGCACATGAAATCCAATGCCATCTGCCCCAATCTCCCCCACCTTCATCTGCTATAGTGAGGCACACTAGAATTCTTCCAAAATGTCACTCAGAAGTTGAAATGGATTTCAGGGTTATGAATAAAATCTACATTCACTCATATTTTTACATGTAATCCCACAGACATCTCAGGAGTATGAATGTATAGAACAGAAAAAAAAAATGTGTAGAAGGAAGGTAAGCTCCAAAAACATCACAGCAATGATCCCTAGCCAGTCATCTTGCTTCCCACAAAGAAAAATTGACATCATTCAAAACCACCTGTGTAAATCATACCCACAAGTATGGCTTAGATATAGCAAAAAAGGACATACTTCAAATGAAGTCATTACAAAAAAGATGCTTTATTTTTCCTTTGTATATTTACTTAGCAAAATTCCATTTGAATTACAAAAGTCATTACATAGTCCTTTCAGGGGGAGTCAGGCTCACATATGTCACAGTGATTTGTTGGCTTACAGTTAAATTAATAGAAAAAAATGTTACTGGAAAAATAACCTGTCTCCTCTGAGCTCACACTATCTATTCAATTAGAATCCCCCAATATTTCTAATTAGTCCCATGTTGGTACATTCTCTTTTTCTGATTTTACATTTTATTAGGTGATTACGATGAGCTATAGCCAATATTGTGATATAGTAACTCTCAGAGAGGTTTTAAAAGGAGAGTAGCCTAATTGGGTAGCCATCCACTAATGGTGGACACAATGGAAAACTATGGAGTGTTAAGGACCAGGAAACATTTTTAAACATCAGGACACAGAAATAGGGCTCTGAGTTCATCATTTGCATTGATATGAATAGAGAAAATCTTGCTTTTAATTACAGTTTCTCCAAAGAAAACTGAACAGAGTCCTTTGGAAATGTTGAAAGATTTGGATGAGTGATTTAAAGAATATTATGAGCAAGCTTTTCTTACAATATTTTGAGACCATTAGATCCAAGAAATATTGTGCTGGAAATGTCATGATTGCTAAGCCAAATTCTTCAGCTCAGATATTTGAAGAAACAACTAAATTGGAAGACTTGGAAATCCAAATTGCATTTTGAATATTTGAGATTCACATGCATAAGACCAAATGGTACTTTCATAAAAAGAAAAAAAAAGTAACTCCTTATGAATTCTCACTAAATTGAACAGTAGAGGAATAAATTCTTACATCCTTGAGTAATGTAGACATGTTAGATATGTTTGTTAGATATTCTGACTTGCAATTTTTATTAAGTGAAATTTAGCTTAAATATTGAAACTAAAACACATTTTTCCTCCCGGAGAATTTATCTGAAGAATTTTTATCCTTCTGGTATTCTTACTTTCAAATTAAAAAATAGAAAAGGAGTAAAATTTTAGTTAAAAATTTATTGAAGATCAGGTGCAATGAAACTGTGGGGATAGGGACAAATTAAATGCTAAAATACATATTCTCCCATGAACACATTCTCCCATTTATAGTACACCCCAAACATCCCAAACCAGTGCTCAATGTCCTTGTATGTTCTGGGTTGCATTTAGAGAAAAACAGATGATCTGATCAGATAAATTCCACTAAGTTGTTAGGGACTTCATACAGTTTTCATTTGTGCTTGCCTCCCTTTTCAACTGTATAGCATTATGCACACATCTGAACAATTTTCTTGAAGATTTATAATTTAATAAAATCTCACTTATAGAAATGGTGTGGTGAAAACACAACTGAAAATCAGAAGACCCATATTGGAATCCAGGTTTCACTAATAACTAGCCAGTTTAATCCTTTAGGTAATTTATTTAACCTTATTTTACTTCTGGTTTTTCATCAATAAAATGGGGATAGTAATATCCACCCTAGTTAATAAAGCTATTAGAAATATATAAATATATATAAATACAATGATATGAAAAGGTTTCTAAGTAAAAAAATATAGATAAATATAACACACTATCACTATTAATTATTATTATTGTTGCTACAACAATCCCCATGTTTATTTTTGCTGGTCAAACTATTTTTATGACAGTATTGACTGTATGCTATCCTAGGCTTACTCAATGTTTGGCAGGTTGCCTCTTTTGTCTACTTTATGTTGCTTACTTATACCTGGGGCAAGGTAGCTTTTTTGTCATTGACAGATGTCCCAGTTTGTGGAAGACATTTCCTGGTGAATAGCCAATGGCATAACCCCATCCTACTGGATTAGGAATATTTTGGAAGTATGTGGAGAAATACGTTTTTGTTTGCAGCTACCTAAAACCTTCCCTCTCACTCCCCTGGCTCCCTCCCTGTTCTTCCTCCTCCCCTCCCTTTTTTCTTCCTGGCTCTCACTGTTTCTCCCTCCCTATCTACCTATCGTCTTCCCTTCCCTTTCCTCCCTGCATATCCTTTCATATTATTCAATAAAGTCTTAATTGAAATAAGAAAAAAATTTTGGAGTCAACCTCTAGTTTAAAGGGATGAATTTTCTGTACTACCACAGTATACAAGCAGTTTCTTCTGCTAATGAAGCTTAGTTCCATGTCCCATAGTCTAATGTGACTTATGGTTTTCTCTCATAACCCTTTTCAGTACTTTTGACTTAAAAGGTGCTTGACACCAGGGAAATGTAGGGCAAAATAAAAATCCCTAATAGTGTCCCACTTTTTCAGTTAGAAGTTACTATTAGGAAAATTAGTCACCATTATTATTATCTGTAAATCTATTGATTTCTGAAACCCCTTCCTGCTCTAGATCTATGATATTAGGATTTTAGATTACACATAAATAATTTCTTTGTTCCACTTAACAAATTATTGTCAATGTTTTATATATATATATATATATCTGTGTGTGTGTGTATAGGGGTAATACCTATCTTATTATTAAAATACAAATGGTATTATATCCAGATGATTTTATAATCTTAATTCCATTGAAGAAAATAAAATTGTATTTTGAATCCTTTCCACTAAATCATTCTTAAATTTTGAAGGTGTCATGACTGCATAGACATTCCCAAGGAACCTTACACATTTTGTATGTGCCCCTAGTTAAATGTAAAAGAATATTGGTCAGAATACAAAGAATGAGAACAGAAACACTTCATTCTGCTTCATCTTGTTGCATTGCAATTATGTAGTTTGGAATTGTATTTCTTTCCCAAATGTCACAGAGACATTCTATTAAAGGATTTTATTATAAGAATTTCATCTACTCCCAAAAAAAATGTTGAAATGAACCATTTATGTAATGCTGGGTCTCTAAAGAACCTTTATTTCATATTAAAGTATAACCAGCATCTCTAATATTCTCTACAAATTTTTTCTGAGTTTGCTTTTCTTTCTCATCACAAGCCCATTTTATTCTACTCCTACTAAATATATTTGATCAGAATAATTTAAACTAAGAAATATGAGTATTTCCATTTTTTATGTCTCTGATCACTCTTAAAAAATAAAGACAGTCAAAAAAAAAGTCATGCAAATCTGTTTTCCAAGGTAGACAGATATAGAATATAAATGGCAGAGTGATTTATAGAAAGTGATCAAACAAAAATAAACATTGGCCACACACGCAATGTTAAACAAATGAAATACAGTAAATTAAATGAAATTACTTCCCTTTAACAGTTTATGCCTATGTCTGTTAATTTTGAAGAAGGCACCATAGTGAGGTCTGTTTCAGCACATAGTCACATTAAGCAGACGTACTACATTTATTTATTTTTCTTTATGAAAAAAACGAATATTTAAAGCCTCATAGATTGCTCCAGCTCTACATGCTGGTAAACATATGAACAGCTTTTATGTACCCAGCTGCCCCTTTCTATATGGACCTCTTCATCAGAGACTTCTCTATTATGCAATTTCTATACTCCTTCTAACCTAAAAAGAGAAATTAGTGCCATGAGGATTCTCCCACAATTTCTTGGCCATTGAAAATCCCTTCTATAAATGTGATAGAGCTCAGATGGAGGTTGTCATTGTTTTTCCCACTGTCCATTCTCCAGAGCATCTGGGGCAGGTATACTCACCTGCCTTGTGACAACTAAATATGTCAATATTTTAAATCCATAAAAGACACAGCACTAAGTTTCTTCCCTCCTCTCAACATGAATTAGAAAAAAAGGCAAACAAACCAGGACTTGATTCACCTTGGGGTTAGGACAAAACACAAACTATGTTTCCCTTGCATCTTTACACCGGCCTCTTAATATGTTGATGTAGTTCTCTAGTCATCTAGTAGCAAAATACCGTCCCAGCTATGACTAAGAGGTGGTCCAAGTCTTTAGGCATTTGCATAATTCTCATTGCATATTCTTGCTAGGTTATTAAAGCTAAATGAATCTCATTTCATGGACGATTCAATTATTTATGTCATACCTAAATAAACAGAGTGCTTACATCAGACTTTCCCTTACAAGTAATGTTCAACTAGTGTCAATATGTGTGACTTGTGTTACACTTAAAGAAATAAATCACTCGTGGGTAATCTCCGGCACAAAATATGTGCTTAATAAATGCTTATTGCTTTGACTTCAGAGGAAAGCTCTACATTTTCCTAAATACTTAAGAATTACTTATATCTATTATCATAAATCAATATTAAAGCAAAGGTAGTTTCAAGATGAAGGTGTAATATGCTATACTAACCACTTTCTCATATAACATTTTATTGTAATTTCATTTAGAATTCACTCTAAAATACAGGTGTTCTTAGAATTAGAAAATAAGCTTTAAGGTTCTTAGAGATAGAAGGAAAATTAGTAGTTATCTAATCTAAGTACCTGCCCTTTGTTTTACTGTTGGAGAAATGGAAGACCATTCTTTGCTTAAGAGGTGTTATGGGAGCAACCTGCTGGGGATCTAATTCTGTCCAGCAGAATAGATCCCTTCATGTCAGAGGATAATAACAATATAAGGAGACTGAAAGGTAATTGTATTCTCTGATCTCTTTCCTCTTCCCTCTGGCCTCCAAATTATTTCATTCCCAATTCACAAGCAACATCTGAGACAAGAAAGGCTGATTTGCAATTCCTTCAAGTGTGTTATGAGTCACAGCTGTGGGGGCTTTTGGAGAGCTGACCCTCCCCTTAATGGTATAGTCCCCTTTAACCCTTTACAAGCATTTTGGGTATTGCAGTTAGACGTGGTCCTTAACATTCATGTATTAATAGGTATTGGAAACTATCATATCACAAACAGATCATGATTAATTCAAATATAGGCTGTGTCTTAAAGAGTTGCCTTAGGATCAAACAAAGTAAGCCAGTTGCCAATAATTCCCAGCTAATGTAAGAAGCGGCATTGGAATTCTTACTGACTCAATGTCCAGCAGTCTAAAGACTTTATCAGGATGTCTTTTAGCCAACCTTTTTTTTTTTTTTAAAGGGAGGAGATTGTGATTTCATCTATTATGGAATCTTCCATAGTAGAAATTCCCTCATCTAACAGATCAATAATTCATCTATAAAGTATGGTTTCATAAAGCACTGAAAGTTTAAATTATTGGAGTCATTCAGATAGTGTCAGAGTCAAGATTTGAACTCAACACTTCTTTGTTCCAAGTACAGCTCTCTATCCATGAGGCCATGCTATACTCATCCTTCTGTCTATGCTCCTGTGTCCATGTGTCTATGTGATATTGTAAGAATGTGTATAGGTAGGTGCATAGGTAGGTAGGATGCTAAATCACTTTCAAATCTTCCACAAAATTTCAGTGGGAATTTTTTTTACACAGGTGCATAATGTAATATTTGGATTAAATTGAAATAATAAATAAGAAGAAACTTTGGGGAAAAAATACATTTCTGTCCCCTAAGCTAGTATTTAGCAGAATTCAATTATATGATTTTGGGTTCATTAGCATTCATGCTATTTGTTATCTGTCACCTCATTACTCTAAGTACTTGCTTTGAATTTGATTTGCTCAAATATTTGGTTCTCTTTTTTATATTCAGCTTTCTTTTGGTCTTCTCTTTCTATTTGTCTTTTTGGTCTTTTTTGAAGTCCATTCTGTGTACCTTATTTCTAGCTTGAAATGCAGAATTGATTCTTATTTTGTATAAGGCTATTAATGCACATCTACTATTTTTCCATGGACTAGAAAATTTTTACTCTTGGAGATAACTACAATTATGGTACTACCCACTCTCTTCCCATTTGATTTCAGAGTAGTGATATTACAATAGATAGCAGCATATATTCTTGGGCAACAATAGCTGCCTATATATGACAGTGTACTTCCTTTCCACAAATATGGCAGTAGGGAACCAACAATAGAACACATGGTCTCCCTCATTTTCCTAGTATTTGAGAATTACTTTGTACTGATTCTTTTTTGTTATCAATGATGTATTGTGTAACAAAATGCCCATAAGGATAAGAAAATCAGTATGTGTTTTAATATCTTTTGCTATGTTAAGTTGGTCTGTCTCATTGAAATTTTAAACCTATAAAATGGCTAAATAATATCTTCTTCAAAATGACTTCTTCCAATTTTGAATTTTGATCAAATGATTAAATGAGAAGAACAAAGAAATAAGAATCAGGAAGACATGGATTGTAGATCACTTTCTAGCTCACATTGCCTCTGGGGTGTGGGAAAGTCAAGAAATTCTCCTGGTTCTCAGTTTCTTCATTTGTAAAATGACTAAATGACATCTGGGGTTCCTAAAAACCTTTTGGTTAAAATGCATTTTATTTTAATTAAACTCAGTTGACTATTTACTGCAATATCTGCGTCTCTATTTATCTACTTACTTGCTCATTTGCATATCTATCTGTCATTTATTTCTTTATATAGCTACTTATTTATCTCCATATCTATCTATTTATTTGTTAATTTGCTACAATGTTTTAAAGAATTCTACTTTCTGAAAAGATCAGAGGCAGAGCCAAGATAATGAAGTAAATGCAGCTTTTCCCCCAAACCACTCCATATTCCTTTAAATAATGACTCTAAACAAATTTTAGAATATCAGAAGACCCAAAAAGTTGGAGTAGAATATTTTCTAGCTAAAGGCAACTTACAAGGTCAGCAGAAAAGGTCTGTGACACCAGGGTGGGAGTTCAGTACTGTCTCAGTGCAGGACCCACCAGCTCCAGCCCTGGACAAAGATCTCATCCCAGTCAGACCTCTGATTCATGGGCAGTCCTGGTAGCTTCCAGAACTCTCAGCTCACAGACCCCCAAGAGGACTTGAAAGGTCAGCAGAGAAGATCTCTGGAATCAGGGTGCAACCCAGCTTGTAATTCCAGTGCCTGCTGCATCATCACAGCCCCAACCCTAGATCCTGCCCTGCACCAGTCCCACCCTGGATCCCAGCATAATCAAGGTGTGACTTCTGAATCAGAAGCAGTGCTGGAGGCTTCTGGATCTGTCACAGAGGGATACCAGGGAGGACTTAAAAGATCAGCAGAGAGGATCTGTGGATGTGGGGTGGGAATCTAGCATGCATTCTAAAAATGGCCTCACTGGCACACGCTGGCCCCAACCCTGGCAGTGTTGTTTCAGCCCACTAGATCTTACAGCTACAGTGGGGTGGGGACACTTCTAAAAGCTCCAGGGCAGAAAAAGAGTGTTTGTGGTCATATTCCTAGAAGGATCTATGAAAGCAGATGCACAAAACCCCCGAAGCTTGGGAAAGTACACCCTCCACTCTGGAAACAGAGCTCTACTTTAACAAAAATTAAAAGCCAAGTAATAGACTAGGAAAATGAGTAGACATCGAAAAAAGTTTCTGGTTATTGAAAGTTATAATGGTAATAAGGAAGAGCAAAACAAACATTCAGAAGATAATAACAAAGTAAAGTGCCTACAACCAAAGCCTCTAAGACAAATAAGAATTGGGCTCAGGCTATGGAAAAACTTGAAAGGAACTTTGAATCTCAAGTAAGATAAATGGAGGAAAGAATTGAGAGTGATACAAAAAGAAATACAAAAAGCTAATGAGGAGAAGATTGCCTTAAAAAGCAAAATTGACCAATTGGGAAAGATGGTACAAAAGCTCACTGAGGAAAATAATTCCTTACAAAATAGCACTGAGCAATTAGAAGCTAAAGACTTTAAGAGAAATCAAGATACAATAAAACAAAACCAACAATGTGCAAAAATCGAAAAAAATGTGAAATATCTCATTGGAAAAACAATCAATCTGGAAAATACATCCAGGAGAAAAAAATTAAAATTATTCATCTACCTGGAAGCAATGATCAACAAAAGATTCTGGACATTATCTTTCAAGAAATTATCAAGGAAAATTGTGCTCATATTCTAGAATCAGAAGGTAAATTTAAAATGAAAGAATCCATTGATCACCTCCCGAAAGAGATCCCAAAATGAAAACTCCCAGGAATATTATAGCCAAATTCCAGAACTCCCAGATCAAAGAAAAAAATACTTCAGGCAACCAGAAATAATTCAAGTATGGTGGAGCCACAGTCAGGATAATGCAATGATTAGCAGCTTCTACTTTAAAGGACTGGAGGACTTGGCATATGATATTCCAGAAAGCAATGGAACCAGGATTGCAACCAAGAATCATACTCGGCCAAAATGAGGAAAAAAGTGGTCAGTTAATGAAATAGAGGATTTTCAAACATGTGTGATGAATGAAAAATCTGATTTTCAAATATAGGACTCTGGAGAAACATCACAAGGTAATCGGGAAAGTGATATCATAAAGGAAGTAATAAGGCTTATCTGTTTACATTCCTACATGGGAGGATAATTCTTGTAACTCATTAGAACTTTTTCATTATTTTGGTAGTGAGAAGGCATAGATAGATAGATAGACAGATAGAGCACAAAGATGTGAATTGAATATGAAGGGATAGCATTAATTTTAAAAATTATGTAAGTAAGGGGTGAAAGAGTAATGTACTGAGAGAAAAGAAAAGGTTGAAGTGGAATGATGCAAATTATCTGCCATAAAAAAAAGACCCAATAAAAGCTCTTATAGTGGAGGGAAAGAGGAGAAGGAGAAGGTGAGAGAATGAACCTTATTCTCATCAGAATTGATTCAAAGATGAAATAACATACATACTCAATAAGGATATAGGGATCTATTTTAACCTAAAAAAAGTAGGAGGAGAATGGGATATGAGAAGGAGGAGAGTGATAAAAGAGAAAACATATTGGAGGAAGGAGTGATAAGTACCAAAACACTTTTGAGAAGCAGAGTGAAAAGAGAGAGAAAAAATGTGCAGAGTTAGCAATAGTAACTGCAAGAAAAAAAAATCAAAGCAAGTTTTGCTGATAAGGCTTCATTTCTCAAAAATAGAGAGGAATTCAAATTTATAAAAATAATAATAATAATAAATAAGAGCCATGGGCTAAGAAATAGAGTAGTCGATCAGTGGAATAGGATGGAATCACAAAACAAACTAGGCAATAACTATAGCAATTTAGTCTTTGATAAACAGAAAGACCCCAGCTTCTGGGATAAGTACTCACAATTTGACAAAAACTGCTGGGAAAATTGGAAACTAGTGTGGAAGAATTTAGGGCTTGACCCACATCTAACACCACATACCAAGATAAGATAGATCTAAATGGGTCCATGATCTGGATATAAAGAGTGATACTATAAGTAAATTAGAGGAACATAATATAGTTTACCTCTCAGACCTATGGAGTTGGAATAAATTTATGTCCAAAGAAGAACTGGAACTCTTAATTGAAAACCAGATAGATAACTTTGACTATATTAAGTTAAAAAGTCTTTGTACAAACAAAACCAATGCAATCAAGATTAGGAGGGAAGCAATAAATTGGGAAATCATCTTTACATTTAAGCGTTCTGATAAAGGTCTCATCTCTAAAATATATAATTGTCTCATATTTATAAAAAATTCAAGCCATTCTCCAATCAATAAATGGTCAAAGGATATGAACAGACATGTGAACAGATACAGCCATTCTGGAGAGCAATTTGGAGCTACGCTCAAAGAGTTATCAAACTGTGCATACCCTTTGACCCAGCAGTGTTTCTATTGGGCTTATATCCCAAAGAAATCATAAAGGAAGGAAAGGGCCCCACATGTGCAAGAATGTTTGTGGCAGCCCTTTTTGTAGTGGCTAGAAACTGGAAACTGAATGGATGCCCATCAATTGGAGAATGGCTGAATAAATTATGGTATATGAATGTTATGGAATATTATTATTCTGTAAGAAATGACCAGCAGGACGATTTCAGAGAGGCCTGGAGAAACTTTCATGAACTGATGCTGAGTGAAATGAGTAGAACCAGGAGATCATTATACACGGCAACAACAATACTATATGACGATCGATTATGATGGACATGGCTCTCTGCAACAATAAATGTTTCAAACCACCTCCAATTGTTCACTGAAGAAAACCATATACACCCAGAGAGAGGGATGTGAAATGTGGACCACAACATAACATTCTCATACTCCTTGATTGATGTTTGCTTACATTGTGTTTCCTTTATCTGATATGTCTTTTGTGTAGATAAGATTTTTCTTGCACAACAATGATAAGTGTGGAAATATGTATACATATATTCGATTTGCCAATATTTTAACATAATTAACATGTAGTGGATATCCTGCCATCTAGGGGAGGGGTGGGGAGTTGGGGGGAAAAATTTGTAACAGAAAGCTATGTAAGGGTTAATGTTGAAGAATTACCCACACATATGTTATGCAAATAATTTTTTAAAAAAGTAAAATAAATAAATAAATAAGAGCCATGCTTCCATTGATAAATTATCAGAAGATATGATCTGTGCTCAAAGGGCTATAAATTCATGCATATCCTTTGACCTAACAATACCACTAATGAGGAAGAGAATTACATATACATACAAAAATATTCATAACAACTTTCTTCTCAGGACAAAAAAAAAATTGGAAATTAATTGGATGCTCTTTTATGGGGAATAGAACATTTGGCTGTGGTGTGTGTTTATGATATTATTGTTCTATGAGAACTGATGAGCAGGGTAGTCTGGGGAGGGCAAGTTTGAAAAGTCTTTCATTAATTCAAGCAAACTGAAATGTACTGTATAAAGTAATAGCAATGTACTGGGACGACCAGCTGTGAATGACTTTGCTATTGTCAGTAGTACAATCATCCATGAGTATTCTGAAAGACTTATATTGAAAAATTCTATTCACACCCAGAGAAGAAACTTATTAAATCTGAATACAGATTGAAGCATTCTTTCTTTCCCTATGTATCTCTCTCTCTCTCTTTTTAACTTAATTTTTCTGGAGGATTTCTTAACTGTGGATGGGGATAAGAGAGATAATCTAGAACTCAATTTTTTTTAAATGTAAAAAAGTTGTTTTGAATATAGCCAGGGAAAACATTAAATAAAAAAAAATAAATCAAACCAAAAAGTAAGATAAAATAAACCTTCCTGGAATCAAAAAATAAAGAAAGAACATCTACTTTCCCATTTCAGTTCTCCAGTAGTATTTCACAAGAGAGGTACTATTCCATGAAAAGTATACAAAGATAGGGAGACATAGATGGGTTGTGATTAACATCACTAGAAGGAGTAATAATGCAGAAATAATTTACATATCATTTAATATAGATTCATTCAGGAATCAAAATGTCAATTACACACACCAGCTGCTATGGGGATATCCTAACTGAAATATAAACAAAGTCCTTATACTTTAAGAACTTACAGTCTATGTAGGGTGTCACATTACACATGAAAAAGACACCCCAAAACCAAAACATAATATAGCAAAACAAAAATTATAATAATACAAGCCATGTACATATATATTTGATGCTCATTAATCACTATAAAGCAACTTTGGTGGCTTCCGTTGTTATGTATGCTCTCTGCAGGTACAACTCTCATGTACTTTATGGTAAGATGCAGTGAATAGATAAGCACTCCATTATTGAAGAACTGCTCTTGTTGTTGAATGCTTTAATATTTCTTTTTTAATTTCTTTGGCAATTTGGTGAATATTTTTAGGTTCCCAAGTTAGCAAAATTCAGCAACAGTTTTTTTTTCTTATTATTATGGAAGAAAACTTTTAACTCTATATTCAGATGGCTTGGGCAGAAATATAAAGTTTGTCTTTAGTAATTCTTCATCCCATTCCAGGAGGCCTTCTGTTCTTTAGAAAAGCTTACTACAAGGAAGCCAGTATCTTCATGCTGTCTCCTGACTTCTAGAGTTCTGTCTTTTCCCTCATTCTCTCTCCTGGAACTCTATCTTCTGTCTACCTTTCCTTCTAAATCTACTCTGTTTGCTGTGACCTTGGATGTACTACTAAATTAAGCCACACAATACTTTTAATGATTGCAAAATACGTCTCATGAAATTTTTACTTCATTTGTATTTATGCAAATGATGAAATTCAAGAAGAAGGCAGATAAATCCTTGCAAATTATGTTATAACAAATATGCTTTTCACCTATAGGTTATACTAGATAGCCACTAATATTACTTCCACCTTTCTGATTTGGTGAAATTTAAGTCCAGTGAATCCCTAAAGCCAAGAAAGTTTGAACAGTATAGAATGTGGGGAGAGGATAAAGGTCATGGTTCCTCTCAAAAAATAAATTGGATAAAGAACTCTCTGTCCACTGGTCTCCATATGCTTTGCAGAACACTTCTTTCTCAGGCATGTGTTAGACTTGATAGCATCTGAAGTCCCAACTCTGAGACTCTATAATTCCACAATTTTGAGTGACATCAATGGAAAGGCAAGCAAATGAAGAAAGGAAAAAAAAAACATAGAAGGTTAATATAATAGGGAAATGAGTAGAATAAATAACTGCCCTATATTAGTTTTCAATCCCACTCTTTCTCTTTATTCAAATTCCCTCAATAACTCAACCCCCCCCCTCACCATTACCCTGAAAGAATATAATAGCCACTGGATGATATGTGCAAAAGAACATATATGTAAGGTGATTTGAATGAAAATCTAAGGTTAATTGCTACTTTAGAAGACATGGATTTTACTTGATGTCTTTAATTTTCTTGACAAATTCTTTTGTCTTTCCCATTTTATTGTCTTCTTTATTTGCTTTCCTCATTTAAGAAAATATTCTTATTTCTTCTCACCATTCTCTGGAATCTGGCATTCATTCAGTTGGGTATATTTTTTCCTTCCTCCTTTAACTTTTGTTTTTTGTCTTTCCTCAGTTCTTTGTAAAGCATCATGAGAAAATCATTTGAGTTTCTTGCTCTTCTTTTTCTTTGGGACATTTATAAGAAAGATCTTTAATGTCATCAACAACCACAATGGTGTGAATATTGATCCGGAGTAAGACATCCTGGAGAATTAAGTCAAAGAGGCCTTAGGAAGCAGTGCTACCAATAAAGCTAGTGTAAACAATGGAATTCCAGCTATATTTGAAATTCTAAAAGACACTGCTGCTATTAAAGTGCTGCACTCAAAATGCAAGCAGATTTGGAGAATTCAATAATGACCACTGGATTTGAAAAGATCAATTTGTGTGTCAATCCTAAAGAAGGGCAATGCAAAGGAATGTTAAAACTACCAAACAATTGTGCTCATTTATTATGCCTGCAAATTTATGCTTAATATGCTACAAACTAGGCTTCACTAATCTGTGAACTGAAAATTTCCATGAAAACAAGCTGGTTTTTTAAGAGGTAAAGGAACTAGAGACCAAATTGGCATAATTCACTAGTTTAGGAAGAAAGTAACCAAGTTCCAGGAAAGTATTTACTTCTGCTTCATTGACTTTACTAAATATTTTGACTGTGTGGATCATAACAAAATGGCAAATCCTCAAAGAGATAGGAGTTATTAATAGATCACCTTGTTTTTTTCTTAAGGAACTTGTTTGCAGACCAAGAAGCAACAATTAGACCCAAACATGGAACAATTGTTTAAGATTGGAAAAGGAGTACAATAAAATTGCATGTTTTTATCTTATTTATTTAATTTATTTGTAGAGCACATCATTCAAAATTCCAGGATGAATGATCAAAAGGCAAAATTAACGTTGCCAGCGAAATATCAGCCATCTCAGATAGTCAAATTATACCATTCTAATTGCAGAAAATGAAGAATTAAGAAGTTTCTTGGTGAGGGTAAAAGAAGAGAGTGTAAGATCAAACTCTAAGCTTAACATAAAAAACCCTAAGATCTTGACATTTCTTGACGAATAGAGGAGAGGGAATGGAAACAGTCTCACATTTTCTATCTTGGGGCTCAAAGATCACTAAAGGCAAAAACTGCAACTTGAAACTAAAAGATGCTTATTCTTTGGAAGGAAATCTATGGCAAATCTGGAAAACATACTAAAAACCAAACACATCAGAAAGATGTCTTTGTTGAGGAAAAGAAAACCTTGCTTTTTTCCAGTAGCAAGGCATGGCTATAAGAACTGTGCTTTAAAAAATGCTGAGCACCAAAGAATTGACAATTTCAAATTCTGGCAATGGAAAAGAAATTGAGAATCCCTTGGAAAACAAAGAGATTAAATCAATCAATACTTAAATAAATTATTTCAAGATATTCACTGGAAGGTCAGATACTGAAGCTGAAGATTAAATACTTTGGCCACATAATGAGAAGATGGGACTCATTGGGGGAAAAAATCAACAATATTAGCAAAGATTAAAGGCAAAAGGAAAATAGGAAATCAGAGGATAAGGAGTTTAGACAATGTCATCAAAACAATGAATGTGAACTGGACAAACTTTGAGAGACAATATAAGGACCTAACATTCTATGGTCCATAAAATTTATGGAGATTCAGATAGGAATGAATAGCTGAATAACAATGACTGAACAAGAAATGGAGTAAAAGGGGGAAATGAATGTATTAAAGATGATCCAGACATTTTAACTTAGGTGACATACCTAAACTAAAATGTCAAGACAGGATTAATTTTAGAAGAAAATAAAAAGATCAGGTTTTCTTTCTTTTTAAAAAAAACTTTTGATATCAAGGATAAAATTTTTATAGGAAGGAGGAAATGTATAAAATTTAGGATTGCCCTTGAATAGAATTCCTGAAGAGTGCCTTACCTTTATTTCATTATGGTGATCAAGAGAATTTATAATTACAATCAAAGAATGTAAGAACTAAAAATGGGCTGGAGAGATCATTTAATCCAACCCCTGATTTTACAGATGAGCAAATTGAAGTTCAGTGAAATAAAGTGATTTTCCCAAGGTTGTACATCTAGTTGATGCCAGTTGTATTAACTGAATGTAGTTTGGTTGTCTTGTCTCCTGGTCTAGTATCTTTGATATATTTTATTGAATTTTATTTTTTAGCTATTAAAATATTTCACTCACTCCTATAATTCCATTGAAAAGAATACTCACAATAGATATGCAAAAAACTCTCAGATTAGCCATGTCCTATTTCCTGTGTGTGTAAATATATATGCATGTATGTGTGTATATATTTTGGTACCCTGAGTCCATTACTTCTAAATCAGGTAGTAAGTAGGATCCTTCAGTATCAATGTTTTAGAATGGTTGTTGATGATTGCACTGATGAGTCTTTATAATACTGTTATTGTATAAAGTATTCTTCTGATTTGATCAGTTTGTACTTTTTTGTTATTTCTTGCAGCATATTATTTCTTTGCATTCACCTATCATAATCTGTTCAATCAGTTGTCAATTGATTCACCTTTCCCCAGATTCTAGTTCTTTGCCACAATAGAAGTTGCAGTGAATTATAGTTTATTCATATGCATTCTTTCCCCATTTATTTGATTTCTTTGGAGAATAGATCTAGTAGTGGTACCACTAGATCAAAGTATTTGGAAATGGCTTTCTGGGCATTGCTCCAAATTACTTTCCAGAACTGTGGTCCAGTGTCTTCTCCAGTCTATCTTTTCTTCCTTGATAAATTAGGTGCTCTAGTGACCAGAGATATCAAACCCTTGATAATCAGCACTGCCAAGGGTACCTTTATCTAGAGTAAAATATGGGAAATATCTAGCAAAATAAATAAAAATACAATAGAACATAGAAAATGTTAATGTTTGGTGTCCTGGTTTCTATTTGAGTTTGACACAGCTGTTTTGGAGCAGGCCTTTACATAACAATGATTAAAATTGAAATAAAAATTTTCAGCAGCATTTTTGTTTTTGTTTTTCATATGTGTGTGTGCACGTGCATGTGTGTGTGTGTGTGTGTGTGTGTGTGTGTGTGTGTGTGTGTGTTTGCTACTTTGATAGTTCTTCCAGCAGGCTGGCAAAAGTATTCAAAAAGTGATGAAATACATTGTTGGTGGAATGCTACCCATGCTCATTCCCTTCTCCATTTTCCTTGAGCTATGCTTATACATTTTTATACCTACAGTATCTCCCCAAGATAATAAAAGTTTCTAAAGGACAGAAACTATTTTATAGTTTGACTTTGTACATTTTTGTACTTAACACAGTGCTTTGCACATAACAAAGGTGTTTAGTACGTATTTTCTTAATTGAATTAATTTGTAATGCAAACTGGGGTGGGGGGAATTTTGAAGAGCAATGTTTTATAAAACTGAGTATGCATGTAGCACAGCAACTTTCTCCCCAAAAAAAGGATAAAAGTTTTTTTAATGATTTTCTTATATAAAATATCTACAGCTACTCTTTTAGAAATAGAAAAAATAGAAAGAACTTACATAACCAAAAATTTTAAGTGGCTAAATTATTTGTGGTATATTTATGTTATGGAACATACTGTTAACAAATTAATATCATTAAAACATTTAATGAGCCTTGAAGATTTATATAAATATTAGCTATTACAGTATTATTATTAACATCAAAAGTGCACATATAAAACATAAAAGGAAGTACAAAAGGATCTACATAAAGTGATGAAAATTGTAATCTGTGGAACAAGAAGGGGGGAAGGAATAGGAGAGAGGGAAGAAAGGGAGAAAGGGAGGGAGAGGTAGAAAAGGGAAAGGGAGAATGTGAAAGAGACAAAGATAACAGGATTAGACCTAGAAAAATTGCTTTTGTTATTTATTATTTTCTTTTTCCTCATTAAAGCCCAATGGCTTGGGATAATGTTTTGTATCATCTTTGTATGCTTATTAGATTACTTGGTTTTGTTGATGATTATTAAATATATAACTTGATTTTTAAGGGAAGATTTTGGAGAAAATTCTAATAGAGTTGTTATGTGTATTAGAAATAGTAAATTTCCCAACGACAATATTAACTACATAAGAATGCATGTGTATTTATTCCATAAAACTGAACCCTGGATTTTATGAAATAGAAAAAAAAATTCCTTATCTAAATTTTATATCCTATTTAAGTTCTTGAAAGTTATTTTGAAATATTTTAACAATATTTCTTTGTCTGCTATAAGAGGATGCTATTGTTGGGCTTCAGGAAATGATAATATTGCTTTAAAGTTATTTAAGATTTTCTGTTTTTAGAGCACTAATGTATGAAGAATCTTATTTGCTCCAGTAATAATAATAAATAAGCAAAAAAAATAAGTAGGCAAAGAAATTATTTGAATTTTTCTCAGAGGAAATTAAATTATTTAAATAGTTAAATTAGAAAACATTATACTTTATATTGACTTATCTATAATGTGTATGCACTTTTGTATACTTTCAGTAGATATGACCTTACTGGCAATGACTACTGTTGTTGGTATCTTTGTAGGTCCAGGTAAACAGTGGAGTTTAATAAATGCTTTTGGATTGAATTGAATCAGGGGTAGAATCTAAGACAATACTCCATCTACTATGACATTCTGTCCTCTTTAAAAGATGAGAACATTTCTCTTATTCCTCACTCCCCAACCAGAGCTGAGTAAATATAATTTCCAGGAGTAATATTGCGTAAATTGGTGGCAACTTAGCCATATTAGCATCAAGAACAATTTTGACAAACTGGACAGAAGATAAGTCAAAAGTCCTTTACCTTTGTTTCTTTTAAACTATAACCATTTTGATAGATAATCATTATTCTTTTTATGTGCATATCCAAATGCTTTTTATTTGTACTTTTATTTATTTTTGCTACAATGCTAACTTTTTTGTAAACTTATTTAGTACTTTATTTTCCCCAGTTAGATGTAAGAAAAACTTTTAACATTCATTTTTAAAACTTTGAGTTACAATTTTTCCCCTTTCTCTCTCCCCAGTATTTCTTATTGAGAAGGCAATTTGAAATAGGTTATACATATGTAGTCATACAAAATATTTCCACATTAGTCATGTTGTTAAAGAAAACACAAACTAAAAAAAAACACCTCAAGAAAAATAAAGGTTTTTAAAAGAATGCTTCAATCTGTATTCAGACTCAAGTTCTTTTTCTGGGGATGGATAGAACTTTTCATAATAAGTCCCTCAGAGTTGTTTTGGATCAGTGTGCTGCTGTGACTACCTAAGTCATTCACAGTTGATCATCTTACAATATTGCTCTTACTTTGTACACAGTACATTTGACTTTGCACCAGCTCATGGAATTCTTTCCAGGTTTTCCAGAGAGCATCCTCTCACCATTTCTTTTCCTTTCTTTTCTTTCTTTCCTTCTTTCTTTTTTTTTTTTTTTTGCTGTCATTTGGGGTTAAGTGATTTATCCAGGGTCACACAGCTAGGAAGTGTTAAGTGTCTGAGAACAGATTTGAACTCGTACTCCTGACTTCAGGGCTGGTGCTCTATCCACTGTGTCACCTAGCTGCCCCCATCTTTTCTTAGTTTCTTATAGTGCAACAGCATTGTCATAATCACATATGAAAATTTGTTCAGTCATTCAAACTGAATGGGTATTCCATCAGTTTCCAATTTACTGGAATTTGATTTTTCTTGTGTAGCAAGATGATTGTAAAAATATGTATGTATATATTGGATTTAATACATATTTTACAATATTTGACATATATTGAATTACTTGCCATCTAGGGGAGGAGGTGGGGAAAAGGGAGGGAAAATCGGAACACAAAGTTTTGCAAACGTTAATGTTGAAAAATTATCCAGACATATGATTTGAAAATAAGAAGCTTTAATAGGGGGGCAGAGCCAAGATGGTGAACTGCAGACAGTGTTCTCTGTGAGCTCCTGAGACCTTTCCTCAGACCCAGAAAAAATTGAGCCTCCAAACTGGTTCTGGAGTTAGGGCTCCACCAAACACTTGGACTACAACACACTTCTATCAACAATCTACTTTGAAAAAACTCCAGAGAAGGTTAGCCTCAAAGGAATCGGCCTTTGGCCATGATCAGACACCAGCATGCCTGGGGTGGAAGTTGGGCTGCCACAGAGGAGGATTTTAGGCACCCAGGAAGCCCCTGGGAGATGCCTGAGCCACTTTGCTCTCCTTGCGGGCAGGTGCTTTGGCAGATCTGCCTTTGGTAAAGGGTGGATTGAGAGCAACTGAAAACTTGGTCCTAGTGCAGATCTAGCTTCCCAGCCTCAGGCTGGAAGTCAACTCGGCAAACTCCCCCAGGGCAAATTGAAACTGCAGCAGAATCCCTGCCGGTGACTGATACCTCAGCTCAAAATCATGAGCAAGAAGCAGAAGAGAGCTCTCACAATACACAGCTTTTACATAGAGAAACTAGAGAAGTCCCCAGATCCTGAGATTCTGAAAACAATCCCAGATGAAGCCACAAAGGCGGACTTGAGCTGGTCTCCCTTTCAGAAGGCTTACCTGGAAGATTGCATAACGAATCTCAAAAGAGAGCTAGAAGAAGAATGGGGAAATAAATTGAGATCAGTGCAACAGAGATATCAAAAACTGGAAAAAAGGACTGGTGAATTGGAAAAAGAAAACAATTAACTGAAAAACAGAATTGGTGAATTGGAAAAAAATCACCAATTCACTGGAAAATAAAAATGGCGAATTGGAAAAAGACAACAATTCACTGAAAAACAAAATTGGTGAAGTAGAAAAGACAACAATTCACTGAAAAATAAAACTGGCAAAATGTAAAAAGAATGCATTGTATCAAGAAATTCAACTGGCCAGCTACAAAAGGAGCTAAAAAAGATAAATGAAGGAAATAATACTTTAAAAATTAAAATTGAACAATTAGAAGTAAAAGACTCAATAAGACTTCAAGAATCAGTCAAACAAAAACAAAAAAATGAAAAAAATAGAAGAAAATATGAAATATCTCCTAGGAAAAACAACTGACATGGAAAACAGATCGAGAGACAATCTAAGGATTATTGGACTCCCTGAAAGCCACGATGAAGAAAAGAACCTTGATGCTATCTTCCAAGAAATCATGAAAGAGAATTGCCCTGATGTTTTAGAAACAGAAAACAAAATTGGCATTGAAAGAATTCACCAATCACCTCCTGAAAGAGACCCCAAAATTAAAACCCCAAGGAATATCATGGCCAAATTTCAGGACTCTCGCACCAAGGAAAGGATATTACAAGCAGCTAGAAAGAAACAGTTTAAATACTGAGGAACTGTAATTAGAATTACACAAGATCTTTCAGCTTCCATATTAAAGGATTGAAGGGCCTGGAATCAGATATTCTGAAAGACAAAAGAACTTGGATTACAGCCAAGAATAAGTTATCCAGCTAGAATGAGCATCATCTTCCAGGGAAGAAGATGGTCATTCAATGATACAGGAGAATTTCACCTATTTCTAATGAAAAGACCAGATCTGAACAAAAAATTTGACCTCCAAATACAGAACTCAAGAGAAGCATAAAAAGGTAAAAAGGAAAGAACTCTTGAGAACTATATTTCTACTATAGGTATCCTTAGAGAATGGGGGTATAATTTGATTTTTCTTTGATAATAATGGGAAAGAAATTAGAGGTGGAAGGGATATCATACTGGAAAGAAAAAAGGGGGGAAAGGAGGCAAAATAAAGTAAAAATAAAGGAGGTAAAATAAGGCAAAATCTCATAAAGAGACATAGAAGATCTAAAATAATTGAGGGAAAGTAGGAAGGGCGATGAGTATTGTGTGTAAACCTTACTCTCATTAGATTGGACTCTAAGAGAGTATATCAGACACATTTGGCTTCATATAAATACCTGACCCTCCTTGTGGGAAGGTGGGAGGGAAAGGAGGAAAGGAAAGGGATAAACTAATACAAGGATTAGGGGAAAGGTATAAAGGGGAGGAGTTCTAAAGGGGGGAGTACTATTAGTGGGGGGTGGTCATCAAAAATAAAGTACTGGGGAGGGGGGCAAGGGAGAGAGGGGAAAAGGAAGAGAAAATCATAACTCTGGGTAAATAAGATGGCAGGGAATACAAATAAGTTATTTTAACTGTGAATGTGAATGAGATGAATTCTCCCGTAAAATGGAAGCGGGTAGCAGACTGGATTAAAAGCCAGAATCCTACAATATGTTGTTTACAAGAAACACATCTAAAACATAGAGATACATACAGAATGAAGGTAAAGGGCTGGAGCAGAATCTTCAATGCTTCAGGTGAACAAAGAAAGGCAGGGGTAGCAATCCTTATCTTGGATCAAGTAAAAACAAAAATAGATCTAATTAAAAGAGATAAGGAAGGAAACTATATTTTATTAAAGGGTACCATAGACAATGAAGTGGTATCAATATGTAACATATATGCACCAAGGAGTATAGCATCCAAATTCCTAGAGGAGAAACTAACAGAGATGCAAGGAGAAATAGACAGTAATACTATACTAGTGGGGGATTTCAACCTTGCTCTCTCAGAATTAGATAAATCAAATCACAAAATAAATAAGAAAGAAGTTAGGGAGGCAAACAAAAGGCTAGAAAAGTTAGGTATGATAGATCTCTGGAGGAAATTGAACGGTGATAGAAGGGAGTATACTTTTTTCTCAGGGATTCATGGAACTTATACAAAAATTGATCATGTCTTAGGGCATAAAAACCTCAAAATCAAATGCAGAAAGGCAGAAATAGTAAATGCATCTTTCTCAGGTCATAATGCAATAAAATTCACATGTAATATAAGGCCAGGAGAAAATAGACCACAATTTAATTGGAAATTAAATAATCTAATCCTGAAGAATGAATGGGTAAAAGAGCAAATTATAGACATCATCGATAATTTCATCAAAGAGAATGACAATAATGAGACAACATACCAAAATTTGTGGGACACGGCTAAAGCGGTTATAAGGGGTAATTTTATCTCTAGATTCTTGCTTGCATAAAACAGAGAAAGAGAAGATGAACTGGGCTTACATTTAAAAAAGCTAGAAAAAGACCAAATTAAAAACCCTCAATTAAATACCAAATTGGAAATTCTGAAAATTAAAGGGGAGATAAATAAGCTTGAAAATAAGAAAACTATAAAATTAATAAACAAAACTAAGAGTTGGTTTTATGAAAAAACCAACAAAATAGATAAGCCTTTAGTTAATTTGATTAGAAAAAGGAAAGAGGAAAATCAAATTGTTGGTCTCAAAAATGATAAGGGAGAACTTTCCTCCAATGAAGAGGAAATTAGAGTAATAATTAGGAGTTTCTTTGCCCAACTTTATGCCAATAAATTTGATAATGTAAATGAAATGGAGGAATATTTACAAAAATATAGATTGCCCAGGTTAACAGAAGAGGAAATAAATTATTTAAATAGCCCCATTTTGGAAAAAGAAATAGAACAAGCTATTAATCAATTCGCTAAGAAAAAATCTCCAGGGCCAGATGGATTTACATGTGAATTTTACCAAACATTCAAAGAACAATTAATCCCAATACTATATAAACTATTTGAAAAAAATAGGGAAAGAAGGTGTACTACC
>JAJPUD010004342.1:91154-116732 GCA_023553655.1 Myrmecobius fasciatus
GGGAGGGGTGGGGAGTTGGGGGGAAAAATTTGTAACAGAAAGCTATGTAAGGGTTAATGTTGAGCAATTACCCACACATGGTATACAAATAAAATAAAATTTAAAAAAGAAGCTTTAATAAAAAAAAAGCACAGAAAAAAATAAAAATCAGATCAAAAAGAAAAAATATGAGAAAGAAAACAAAATGCAAGCAAACAACAGAGTGAAAATGCTATGTTGTGATCCATACTCAGTTCCCACAATCCTCTCTGGAAGTGAATGGCTCTCCTTTTATCACAAGATCATTAGCACTGGCCTCAATCATCTCATTGTTGGAAAGAGCCACGTCCATCAGAATTGATCTTCATATAATCTTGTTGTTGCCATGTACAATGATCTCCTAATTATGCTCATTTCACTTAGCATCAGTTCATGCAAGTCTCTCCAATCCTCTCTGAAATCATCCTGCTAATCATTTCTTATAGAAAAATAATGTTCCATAACATTCATATGCCATAATTTATTCAGCCATTCTTCAATTGATGGGCATCCACTCAGTTTCCACTTTCTTGCAACTTCAAAAATGGCTGCCACAAACATCTTTGCACGTATGGATGGACCCTTTCTCTTCTTTATGATCTCTTTGGAATGTAAGCTCAATAGAAACACGGATGGATCAAAGGTATGCACATTTTGATAGTTATTTGGGCATAGTTCCAAATTGTTCTCCAGGACAGTTGGATCAGTTCACAACTGCATTGACAATATATTAGAGTCCCAGTTTTCCCACATCCCCTCTAACATTGTCATTATCTTTTCCTGCCATTTTAGCCAATCTGAGAGGTGTGTAGTAGGTACCTTAGATTTGTCTTAATTTGCATTTCTCTGATCAATAATCATTTAGAGCACCTTTTCATATTACTAGAAATGGTTTCAAGGTTTTCACCTGAAAATTGTCTATTCACATTAATTGGAAAATGGTTTGAATTCTTATTAATTTGAGTCAATACTTTATATATTTTCAAATGAGACCTTTATCACAACCCTTAAATTTAAAAAAAAAAAACATTCTATTTTTTTTTCTAATCTTGTCTGCATTGGTTTTGTTTGTACAATGTTTTTATCTTAATATAATCAAAATTATCTATTTTGTGTTAAATAACAAATTCTAGTTCTTCTTTGGCCATAGATTCCTTCTTTCTCCACAGATCTGAGAGGTAAACTAGTCTTTGTTCTTATAATTTGCTTATAATTGCAATTTCACTCTAAATGTCTAAATCATGAACCCATTTCAACCTTATCATGGCATATGGTGGTACATGTGGGTCAATGCTTAATTTCTGCCATATTAATTTCCAATTGTCCCAGCAATTTTTCTCAAATAGTGAGTTCTTATCCCCAAAGATGAAGTCTTTAGGTTTATCAAACACTAGATTTCTATAATCATTGACTATTTTGTGCTGTGAACCTAACCTATTCCACTGATCGACTATTCTATTTCTTAGCCAGTATCAAATGTAATATATAGTTTTATATTATATTATATATATATATAATATAATATAAAAATCAATAAACTAAGTTAACTTCCATTGGCATTTTTTTTCCTTAATTCCATTGAAATTCTCAACCTTTTGTTCTTTTAGATGAAGTTTGTTATTATTTTTTTTCTAGATCTGTAAAATAATTTCTAGGGAGTTTGATTGGTATGGCACTGAGTAAGCAGATTAATTTAGGTACTCTTGACATTTTTATTATATTTGCTCAACCTAGGAGCACTTGAAATATTTCTACTTGATTAGATCTGACTTCATTTATGTGCAAAGTGTTTTATAGTTGTGTTCATATAGTTCCTGACTTTGCCTTTGCAGATAGATTCCCACATATTTTGCCTTATGGACAATTATTTTAAATGGAATTTCTCTTTGTAGCTCTTGCTGTTGGACCTTTTTAGTAATACAGAGTAATGCTGATGATTTATGTGGATTTATTTTGAATCCTGTAACTTTGCTAAAGTTGTAAATTGTTTCTAGTAGTTTTTTAGTTGATTCTCTAGGGTTCTCTCAGTATACCATCATATCATCTGCAAAAAGTGATAACTTGTTTTCCTCATTACTTATTCTAATTCCTTTTATCTATTTTTTCTTTTCATTGCCAAAGTTAACATTTCCAATACAATATTGAACCATAATGGTGATAGTGTTTGTTTCATGTCTGATTTTACTGGGGATGTTTCTAGTTTGTCCTTATTACATATGATGCTTGCTAATGGTTTTAAATAGATGCTACTGATCATGTTAATGAAAACTCCATTTATTCCTATACTCTCTAGTGTTTTTAATAGGAAAGGGTGTCAGATTTTCTCAAATGTTTTTTTTCTGCATCTATTGAGATAATCATTTGATTTTTGTTAGGTTGGTTTTGATATAGTCAATTATGTTAATAATTTTCTTAATATAGAACCAGCCCTGGTGTAAATCCTACTTAATCATGGGGTATTATCCTGAGGATGGGCAACAATATTCATTAGGGAAATTAGTCTATAATTTTCCTTCTTTGTTTTGACCCTACTTGGTTTAATTATCAGCACCATATTTATGTCATAAAAAGTATTTGGTAGGACTATTTCTTTTCCTATGTTTTTCAAATAGTTTGAAAAGTGTTGGAATTAATTGTTTTTTAAATGTTTCGTAGAATTCACATATAAATTCATATGGCCCTGGAATTTTTTTTTTCTGAATGAGTTAATAGCTTGTTTTATTTCTTTTTTTCTACAATAGGACTATTTAAGTAATTCATTTCCTTTTCTGGTAATCTAGGCATTATATATTTTTGTAGGTCTTTCTGCATTTCACTTATATTATCAGATTTATTGACATATACTTGGGCAAAAAAATCCCTAATTATTGCTCTGATTTCCTCTTCATTGGTGTAAAGTTTTCCCTTTTCATTTTTAATACTATTTGATTTTCTTCTTTTTTTCTAATCAAATTAACTAAAGGTTTATCTGTTTTGTTGCTTGGGGATTTTTAATGTGTTCTTTTTCTAGCTTTTTTAGTTACCAGCCCAATTCATTGATCTTCTCTTTCTCTTTTTTATGCAAGTAAGCAACTAGAGATATAAAATTTCCCCTAATAACTATTTTCTTCAGTTAATTTTTTATCTCTTTTTTACATTTGACCAATTGAACTTTTAAATGAGGTGTTTTGTTCAATGTGTTTTTTTTTCCATTTCACAGATTCTGTTTTTCAATGAATTGGTTTCATTTTCATATATTTTTATTCATATATTTTGTAATGGGTTATATGCCTTTTCCATTTCATCAAATCTATTTTAAGGAATTTTCTTCATATAATTTCTGTTTTTCTTTTTCCAGTCCCTCTTGCAAAAATCTCACTTCCTTTTTCCATTTTTCTTCTCTCTTTGAAGATGCTTTTTAAAATTTTTCAAGAGAACCTTGTGACATAAGAACCAATTCATATTACCCTTTGGGGCTTCATCTGGAGATTATTTGCCTTTAGGATTCACAGGGTGTGAGGTCTGTTTTCTCTTTGATTGGAAAAATTCAATTTTTTTCCAATCAATAGTGAAGCAGAGAAAAATAGTTTTTTCATATTGCTATAGATAGCCTTGATTACATCATCTGAAAACTATTCATGTCTTTTGATAATCTGTCAATTGATGAATGGCTCTTATTTTTATAAAATTGACTCAGGTCTCTTTATATTTGAGAAAGGAGTACTTTATCAGAGAAAGTTGCTTCAAAAAATTTTCATAATTACTGTTGCTAACTGGATTTCATTGCATCATATTTCTCCCTGGTTTATTATGTTTTCTCTCTCTCATTTCATTCTGTTCCCTTTCAATAGTATTGTGCTTCTAGCTATCCCCTTCCTCAATCTGTCTTCCCTTCTATTACACAAACCTTTTCTTATAGCCTTCCCCTCCTACTTTCCTGTAGAGTAAGATAAATTTATATACCCAATTGAGTGTATATAGTCAACCCTCTTTGAGTCAATTCAGATTATTTTAAGGTTCACTTACTCCCTTTCACACACACCCTTCTTCCCTCCAATATGAGAAAATATGACCCATTTTCCTCTTTCCCTTTCTCCCAGTGCATTCCTCTTTCACTATCTATCTATTTATCTACCAATCTATTTATTTGTTTGTAGGTATCATTTTTTTCATATTCCACTCATGCCTGGGCCCTCTGACTATATGTGTGTGTGTGTGTGTGTTTGCGTATTTCTTTTGTCCTAAAAATGAGAGAATTCTTTTGAATTAAAAGTATCATCTTCCCAAGTAAAAAAGTAACATTATTAAATCCCTTATAATTTCCTTTTCCTGTTTATCTTTCTATGCTTCTCTTCAATCTAATATTTGAAATTCAAATTTTCTATTCAGCCCGGTTCTTTTCATTAACAATTCTTGAAAGTCCTCCATTTCATTAAATATCAACTTTTTTCCTCTGGAGCATTATACTCACTTTTGTAGGGTAGGTGATTCTTGGTTGTAATATTCACTCTGTTGTTCTCTAGAATATCATATTCCAAGACTTCCAATCCTTTAATGTAGAAATTGTTAAATCTTGTGCTGTCTTGAAATTACACTGTGGTATTTTAATTGTTCTTTTATCTTGCTGATCCTTCATTTGGAAGCTCTGGAATTTGGTTATAATATTCCTTAGAGTTTTCCTTTAGGGATCCCTTTCATAAGGTGAACAGAAGATTCTTTCCATTTCTATTTTCATTGATAATTTTTTGAAAGATGTGGTCTGGACTCTTTTCTTTTCTTTTTGTTTTCTTTCTTTCTTTTGTCCTTTCTTTTTCTTTCTTTCTTTCTTTCTTTCTTTCTTTTTGATGATGGTCTTGAAGGTAGCCCAATAATTTTTAAATTATCTCGTCTCAACCAATTTTCCAAGTCACTTGTGTTTCCAATAAATTATTCACAGTCTCCTTTTTTCACCCTTTTCATTTTGTTTTATTGTGTCTTGATTTCTCTTAATATCATTAGCATCTATTTGCTTAAATCTAATTTCTAAGAAATTCTTTTCTTCAGTGAGCTTTTGTATGTCCCTTTTCCATTTTTACCAGTTCTACTTTTTAAGAATTTTTTTCTTTCTTTAGTGAATTTTTGTGCTTCTTTTTCTATTTGGACAATTTTGCTGTTTAAAGTATTATTTTTTTCATTGGCTTTTGTACCTCTTTAATCATTTGACTAGTCTGTTTTTAAGATATTATTTTCTTCAGTATATTTGTGTATCCTTTACCAAAATGTTAACTTGTTTTTCAGCATTTTCTTTCATCACTTTCATTTCTCTTGCTATTTTTTTCTATCTTTATTACCTGATTTTCAAAATTCATGAGCTCTTTTATGGCCTGAGACCAATTCATATTTTTCTTGGAGATTTTGGATGTAGGAGCTTTGACTTTATTATCTTCATTTGAGTGTGTATTTTGATCTGCATTGTCACCAGAGTAACTTTTTGTGGTCAGAATATTTGACTCATTTTTCAATCAATTACTTGACTTTTAACTCTTTGTTAAAGTGGAGATCTCTACTTCCAGGGTGAAGGCTGTACTGCCCCAAGCTTCAGGTGTTTTGTGTAGCTGCTTTCAAAGTTACTTCTAGAGTCATGCAAATTTCCAGTTCTTCCAAGGTTGTATGATCTAAGGAGACGTGTGCTTACTATTTCCTTGGCCTGTGCTCTGGTCTGTGAATGATCAGAAGCACTCTTTCCTGCCCTGAAACTATGAGAAAGGTTCCTATTCCACATGACATCTGGTGTCACTCCTAGTACTCCTTCTCACCCTGTGACTGCTACCTGGATCTGAGTATGGGCAAAACAACACAGTCCAGCTTCAGTTCAAGCAAAGAGAACTCCTTTAATATTCTGACCACTTGTTCTTCTCCTTTACCACCCATGGGCTGAGAACTCCAGAAGCAACTGCTTTTGCTCATGATTCAGTGACTCCCAAGTTTTGCTCCTGGGTTTGCTGGGGCTGCTCTGTGCTTGCCCAGTCTATGTTAGCTTGTGCTCCATTCTCACCCAGGTTCAACAGACCTTTTCTGTTGAACTTTTAAATTGTCTTTGGTTGGAAAAATTAGTTCACATCGTTTATTTGTAAGTTTGCTGCTCCAGGAATTGTTTTGTGGCATTATTTAAAAATGTTCAGAAGAATTTCAAGTGAGCTCAGGCAAGTCACTGACATTATTCTGCCATCTTGGCTCTGCTCCCCTTCCACAATCTTCCTTTATTTATTTATTGCACCAGATATAAAATAAGAAAAAAACAGAATAGAAAAATGAAATACAAAAGTAAAATAAAGGAAAAGAAAACAGTTATATGCCCAGCAGAATACTAGGGAGAATTCAAAATATATAACAATAAATCTCCAGTTAAAGAAAAGTTATATAATAATAGAAGAAATTATATTCACAAGGGCCCATTTTTGCTTTCTTGTAGGTATTCTTTTGTGCTGCACATTTTTTATTTCATTCTTTTTTTCTTTTTTCATCCCCTCACTTCCCCCAAGCAGGATATAGTTAAGCATATACATACATATATATACATATATATATAGCATAGAGCTACATGCATACATACCTACATATATTCAGACACACACACATATATATATATATATATATACATTTACCTATATGTAAACAGACATCTAAAACAATATTAGTATTACTCACATATTATGTAGATTTCTCTCTTAATTGAATTTTAAGTTTGACTTTGTCTAAGATCAATGATTACTAACCTTACTTTTTCCCTAATAAATCCTTGTTGTAATGTTTGTATCTATCTTTTTTTTCCTATGCCTGCTAACTCTTCTACTTTAATTCTGCTTCTTTATTTGCCCTTATGATTTAATTTTCCCCTACCCATGGATCCCTCTCTTGTCCTTTTCCCTTGCACTTTGATTCTCCCTCCCCCTTCCTACTTTCTTTATTTCTTTATCAATTTTGGAGGGTGCTATACCCCACATAGTATATATGCAAGGTTGCCCATCTAACCCATTCCTGATGTGAATAGGTTTTCAGGACTACTAGTCCTCCTCCCTCCTCTAATGCCTGTGTGTCTATTCTTCCTCTGTACTTCCTTTGTATAAAATAATTATTATTTTTACCTTTTTAGACAGTTTTGCTTTTTGAGTCACATGATTTTCAACACTGCCACAATCTTTCTTTTGAGCTCCCCAATTATTGAACATATAAATTTCTATGCAAAAAAAAACATAAATAATTTGTCCATGTTAAAATTCTGATTTGATTGAAAAAAGTGAGAAAAGTGCTGAAAATCAGCATATGCATTGAATGTCCCTTTTTTAATTCAATATTTTGGATAATTTTCTGGATATGGTATTTTTTAGTCTCACGCCTAGGAAAAAAAAAAGCTGGTATATGATAGCTGGTATATGATTCTTTTGATAGCTGGTATATGATTCAAGGACCTGTGATGTTTTTCTGTGGCTGTTGACTTCCTGTACAATTCTAATTATAGCTGCAGCATATTTGAATTTTTTTTCTTGTTTCTTGCAAAATTCTCTCTTTGATCTGGGGATTTTGAAATTTGGCAATAATATTCCTGTGTGTTTTCCACAAAGGATCTCTTTGAGGTAAGAATAGGTGGATTTTTTTTCTTTTTCTACTTTCTGCTCATGTTTATTACTCCAGAACAATTTCCTTGGATTATTTCTTGCATTGTTGTATTTTTTGTCAATGACTATAATAATCTAGTGTTTGATAAACCCAAATACACCAGACTCTGGGACAAAAACTCATTATTTGACAAAAATTCTTGGGAAAATTGGAAAATTTTATGGCAGAAACTAGACATTGACCCACACCTAACACTCTATGCCAATATAAGATCAAAATGGATTTATGATTTAGACATAAAGAGTGATATAATCAAATCAAATGATTTTGATTTGAAAAACAAAGGATAGTTTACCTTTCAGATCTATGGAAAAGGAAGGAATTTCATGGCCAAAGAAGAACAAGAGTACAGTATGGAATGTAAAATGGATAATTTTGATTATATGAACTTAAAAAGCTTTTGTACAAACAAAACCAATGTAGACAACATTAAAAAGGAAGCAATAAATTGGGGAAATTTTTACAAAAAAAGAGTTCTGGTAAAGGCTTTATTTCTCAAATATATAGAGAATTGACTCAAACTTTTAAGAATTCAAGTCATTCTCCAGCTGATTAATGGGCAAAGGATATGAACAGACAATTTTCAGATGAAGAAATTAAAACTGTTTGTAGTCATATGAAGAAATGCTCTCAATTATTGTTCATCAGAGAAATGCAAATCAAGACAACTGTGGAGTACAATTATATACCTTCCAGATTGGCTGAGATGAGAGGAAAAAATAATAATGAATGTTGGAGGGGATGTCAGAAAACTGGATTGTTGATAGAGTTATAAACTGATTCAACCATTCTGGAGAGCAATTTGAAACTATGCCCAAAGATCTAACAAACTGTGTATACTCTTTGATCCAACAGTGTCTCTACTGGACCTGTATTCCAAAGAGATCATAACAAAGGGAAAAGGACCTATGTGTGCAAAAATGGTTGTAGCAGCCATTTTTGTAGTGGCAAAAAACTGGAAACTGAGTAGGTGCCCATCAGTTGGAGAATAGCTGAATAAATTATAGTATATGAATGTTATGGAATATTATTGTTCTATAAGAAATGACCAGCAGGATGATTTCAGAGAGGCCTGGACTTAAATGAACTGATGCTATGTGAAGTGAGGAGAACATTTTACATGGCAACAGCAAGATTATACAATGATCAATTCTGACAGATGTGGCTCTTTTCAACAGTGAGGTAATTCAAGCCAGTTCCAATGGTCTTGTGATGAAAAGAGTCATCTGCTTCAAGAGAGAGAATTGTGGAGACTGAATATAGATCACAACATAGTATTTTCACCTTTCTTGTTGTTTGCTTGCATTTTGTTTTCTTTCCCATTTTTCCCTTTTTTATCTGATTTTTTGTGTGTACTATGATAATTATGGAAATATGTATAGAATTATTGTACATGTTTAACATATTGGATTACTTGTCATCTAGGGGAGAGGGTAGGAAGAAGGGAAGGAAAAAATTGCAACATAAGGATTTCCAAAGGTTAATGTTGAATATTATGCATATATTTTGGAAATAAAAAATCTTTAATTTAAAAAAGATCCCCTTTTTGTTCTCAGCTTTCAGGTAGTCCAATTATTCTTATATTTTCTTTTCTTGATTTGTTCTCTAGATCTGTTTTTCTTATGTTTCACATTCTGTTATATTGTTTTTATTCCTTACATTTTGTTTTCTTATTTCTTGGTCTCTTGTATCTTTACTGGTTTCCTCTTTCTCAATTTTAATTATCAAAGAATTATTTTCTGTAAGCAAAGGAGATACTTTTGTATCTCCTGTTCTATTTGGTTAACTTTTTTTTCAACATCTTGTCTTTCCTGAATAGTTTTTATTTATTTCTTTTTCTTTGTTTGTTTTAGTTTTTCCTCCATCCCTCTCATTTGATTTGTAAAGTCTTTTCTGAGTTTTTTTTCTATAAATTTTCTCTGGACAGGGAGTCATTTAATGTCAGTCTTTGGAGTAGAATAGGCTGTTTTACTTCTTCCTCTGAAGATTAATACCAGTCTTTCCCATTCTCGTACTAAGTTTCTATGGTTGGGTTCTTTCTTCTTTATAGTTTTTTTTGTTTTGTTTTTGTTTGTTTGGGGTTTTTTTGTTTTTTTTTTAATGAGAAATATCAGTGTAAGCATCTCTAATGGGAAGTTAGGGAGATGATGTCTTTAACTTCACTTCAGCTCTCTCCTCTAACCTGCAACCCCAAACCAAAAGCTCCATTCTCCTGAAAGTGCTCACAGCCAGCTGTACCCCTGCCCTCTAGCCTCTGCATTCAACTGGTATGTTGGCTTCACCCTAAGGCTGTGTTCCTGCAGCATAGCTGGGCCTGGTTTTAATAATTAGTCAAAGTTCACTAAATCCTCCCTAACCCACACCCCTAATTTCTCCTCCTATTTTGGAGGTGAAAGTTTCTGTGGTTCCTGGGGAGGCTCTAGCCAAACCCAGCTAGCTTCAGGGGTCCCCATTTGATGTTTCTGCAGAGCTGGCCCAGAGGTGTTTGCAGTTCATACTGGAAAATCTCTGGCTTGGGGTCTTTCTTAAAATCTTTGAGTTTTCCCAGTAGTATCCTGTTCTGCCCCAAGACTTCTGGGTTTTTCAAGCCTACATTCATTCTGAGGCACAAATTTGTTCTGTTTTATAGGGAAAATCTGGAGGGCTTGAAATTCACTGACCTACTATGTCCTAATAATCCTCCCAGTCCACAATTCTCATGAAGGAAATTAGTTTAGAATTGATACTGAGGTAGAAAACGAGATTCAGAGAAGTGAATTGACATCTCTTAAGTTTATATTGGTGGGAAAAAAAACAGACAAAAAGATGCTCCTGTTAGATTATCTCACAAGACTAAGATACTTTCTATACACATAAGTTTTATATTCAAAATTACATTAGATTTAGAAACTGAGAAAACGGTAGAAGTGGGAATTTCTGTCCCTAATCCAAAGGTATAATTACAAAATTAACTACACTGTGGTAGTCATTATGTTGCCTTACAACATAGGAAAGCCTCAGCATTCATTTTAGGTACCAAAAGTCTTTGAAGGATTTCCTCATTACTGTCTTACCATTGATCTGATCTTAAGAATATAAAAATAATGTAACCATAATAAACGCAATCTTCCTAAGCCTAAACACACATGTAACAAAATTAATTATAATTGTTTTTCTAATGACATAGGTAAAGAAAATTCCCCCCAAGAGAACACACATGTTCTTTGAAAAAAACAAACCAAAAACACAAGAATCTTAGTATTCTAAGTGGAAGTGGGGATTGATTCTTTGGAAAAGTATTATGCTTATGTCTTATGTCTTACTTTACTGATATCTTTGTCATTTCTCCTGATTTTCCATCTCTTATTATGTCCTTTCAATAATTATCTGAAACTTAAGTTTAGAACCTTAATCATATTACATAAAATTAGGGAAAAGAATGGCATGAGTCCACTCTCTATTAATCAGTTTTAGAATGATATTAGACATGAAAAGATTTATATCTTTATTGTTATGGGTTTGGATCTGGTGAAAGTCTAAGAAAAAAAGACTCCACAATTTTTTTCTCTTTAAAACAATGAAAATAACACTTTCAAGAATTAAGACTGTCTTATCCAGGATCTAAGTGCAAATTAACTTCAATTCTGATATTTTAATCTAAGAGGAAAAAAAAGACACGCCCCCCCAAAAAAGTGCAAAATTTCCTTGAATGTCCCTGAGGATTTAAAGGAGTAAAAGTACTGAATGTATATAAATAGTCCGAGAAGGTTGCTGCATCCCGTTTTCCTAAATTAGAAATTGACAGGACAAACCCACGAAGTAGCCTTTGGCACTAGTTGATATTCACGGTATGTGGTGAATGAGGTAAAGAAATATGACTCAATGCTGAAAAATTACTAAACTTATTGAATGCAGTCTTGGAGGAAAATTAGATCCAAGGACTATTGCTACTGTTCTTTTAAGTCACTAAAGTGATTTTAATCTAAAGTAAAATCTTTAATCAAACAAAGGCACCAAGACCCAATAGAATGGAAAGTGATTAAAATATATTATAAAATAGTAGCTATAAATATGTAGATATATGCATATAAATAAATATTTATTAATATATATGTATACATACACCCACATATGTACACACACATGTGTATATCCTATAATAATAAAGTGAAATATCATTTTGGTCTAGGTAAAAATGAGCTATCATTTAGATTTTCCCACTTTTTTTAAAAAAAGAGAATTTTGAAATAGCTGTCACATATCTACCAAGGCCAAATCTGGACTAAACCAAGGTGAAACCTTTAGTCTACAGATTGATCCTTTTCAAACCCAGTATCTTCATTTAGCTATTTTAGTTAGAATTGAAGACTATCCATTGAATTTGTTGTAAAATTCCTTTTCTGAAATATTTTCTAAATTTCTAAGTCTTATTTTGTCTTTTTTGTACACTCAAATTGTATAGTAATACAAAAGATATTGCCTCAGTTAAAAATACATGGAGGTAAGGGTGGAATGGATAGACAGATAGATTACAGAAATAGATAGATATACAGATATATATATGTGTGTGTGTGTGTGTGTGTGTGTGTGTGTATAGAGAGACAGAGACAGAGAGACAGAGACAGAGAGAGAGAGAGAGAGAGAGAGAGAGAGAGAGAGAGAGAGAGAGAGAGAGAGAGAGATACAGGGACATAAAAAAGATAGAGATAGTCACAGATGCAGTATCCCTTGAAGTAAATATAGCTCATGAAAAAAGTATAAAAAAGGAGTATATTTTTTTTTTATTTTTCTTTCTGTTACTCTGAGGCTGATTATTTAGCATATGGTAAGGGAAACATCACAACTATTTCATGTTTTATTGAAACTAACCTAACAATATTCACCTTTTGATTGAAAGAAAGAAGACAAAAATCTTCAGATCAGAAACTCCTGCCTCTTGGCATCTATGTGTTACTTAAGGCTGAGGCTAATAAGGAAGGATTTAAATGTTGATAATGAATAAAGGTAATGGTGTAGCTATATTGTAAATAACAATTTGTTTGCCTAAAATGTTGGCAGAGGGGAAGGAGTCACTTTTTTCCATTTCTTCACATGAGTAATATTATTTTAAAATAGACCTCCTGATATCAGTGTAAATAAATAGTCACATTTAATGTTTCATTCATTGTTACCAGTATTGCTCTCTGGGACTGAGGAAAAGTTTTAATCTCTCATCCCACACCTTCAAATACTTGATTCTCCTCATCCTCAGTCAAGTCTTCTCATTCCTATTGCTTTAAAGCATTTAAACATTTATATTACTATGCTACAGAGACAAAGTAATAGAGCAACTCTGGGGTACACTTAAATCCATGGAGCTCTGATTTAGGCTTTTGACATGGAAAGGGAATTAAGAACCTCATCATTTCTTTCTACCATACCAGACAAATCATTCCACTCTTCATTAAAAGCTTAGAAGCTGAGTAAAATGAATCAAGTTTCAGATGTATGATTCCATGATTTCTTGAGGTAATGAAAGTGGCAGTAGAGGTTGGGGAGGTTCAATTAAATTTTAGATTTTCTATATATTTATTTTGCCCAGAGATTTTCTGTTATTATAATTAAATCCTCCATATGTTCAGATATATACATTTCTATGATATGATGTTTTATAAAACATTAAGTGGCTAAAAATTGGAAGTAACAGCATTTCTCTGTCTTTCTTTCCATTTGGAAGGTGAGGAAAACATTAATTGAAATGAGAGTATCACAGAAAAGTATGCTGGGGATTTGTAATTGGTTTATGTAATAAGTCACCACAGTGTCACTGACTTCAGTGTATGCTTTGGGAGTGAGGGAAATCATCTCCAAGAAGCAACTTCAGGTTTATGAAAAAGAATTGCTCATGGGTAAGTAAGAAAAGCTACTTCTAAATTTGTTTTCCTTTACACCTTTGTCAGGAAGTATATTTGAAGTAATAAGCTGTGACTAAATGGATCACCTCTGAGATTCTCTTCCTCTTTAATCTTTCCCAACTCAATCCTGAGTTACAATATAGAACTTAGAATTGTGGCATGGGATATTCACTATTTACAATTTAGAAGAAAAATCAGTCAAAAGGCTTCATTTGCTTCATAGTAACAAGTTTAAGTAGAGAGAAGTTTCAGTTAATTCAGAAAGAGTAACACATTTCTTCAAAACACTCATGGTATACAGAAATGTATGAAACAAAAAACCATTACTTTATACATAAGTGTTCAAAAACATGAACAAGAAGCTTCTAAAGAATGGCAAATTGTTAACAATCAAATGAAACTCTGATAATTGATACTATATATATATATATATATATATGTATAACATAATGTGTGTATCACATTAATAATGTGATATACACATTGATGATAAATGAAATGGAAATGGAAACAATTATGAAATCTGATTTCATATTCAGAACATTGGCAGTGATTACAAAGATGGGAATATTCGATTTCAATACATTGGATGAATTTGTAGAAAGGTAGAAACTGTAATATCTTATTACTGAAACTATGAATTAGTGTAACCATTCTGAAAAAAAATAATTCTGAATTATTCTTGAACGGTGATAAAATTTCCACACCTCCTGATTCAGAGATCCCATTGCCTATACCCCAAGAGGTCAATGATAAAAAGGAAACACATATTTATTCCACAATAGTGGAACATGGACAAGAATGAATAAGAAAATATCTCCCCACCTTATTTGAAGTGATATAATTGGAAATTAGGAGAAGATTAGTTTTTGATGGACTATGAATGCTAAACAGTATTGTATATTTGCTCTTGGAGATAATGGAAGCTAGGCAGCATAGTGGATAGAGCACTGGGCTTGAAACTAGGAAGACTCACTTCCATGAATTCAAATCCAACCTTGGGCACTTACTAGTTATGTAACTCTGGCCAAGACACTTAACCCTATTTGCTTTAGTTCTTCATCTGTTTTAAAAAGAAAAAAAAAACTGGAGAAGGAAATGGCAAACCACTTAAATATCTTTCTCAAGAAAACCACAAAATGGGGAAACGAAGAGTCAGATATGAGTGAACAACAAAAATTAGGTCATAGGAAATCAATGAAGTTTAGTGAGTAGGGCAGTGGGTGAGACACTTCTTTGGTAAGGACCCAGTATTAATTAAGAGAGTGGAATTGATGAGGGTTTTAGTGGGTGAGGACCCTGAATACTGCCAATAGATGACCTAATATTGGAGACCATAGGAGAATGTTAGATATTAGGACAAAGCCCAATTGTTATGACTTTTACATAAAGTGATTCTTAGTCATTTCAAACTTTCTTTTAATAGAAATAACAATACAATTATATTTTTCCTTTTTTATATAATTTTACTTTGGCAAATGGTAGTTTGGAGAATCATCAGGTTGAGCAGAAAATAATCTTTTAAAAATGTGTTTGAAGACATTATCCATTCTCTTATTGAATGTCCTTTATGCAAAGACTGATAGGATCAATTCCTGTTTGAGTTTAAATCCAGGAATAGCAATTGTTTCTACAGATTAATTTTCATGCTTATTGTCACAAAATGAAACTACATCTTGTCTCTTTTCCATTCATCTGCTAAGTTAGATTAAAAATTATTGTTCAAATATTTTTGTCTGCTTAACCCAGTCCCTTTAAAATAATGGTTCCTTTTTAAGACCGTTTATCATACACACACACACACACACACACACACACACACACACACACACACACACATATATATATATATAATATATTCACACAGAGAGAATCATATTGTAGGCAAAGTTTTTGTATATACATATTAATGGTTAAATGTATGTGCCTATATATATATAATATACTTATATGTATATGCATGCTAATATACATGCTTGTGTTTGTGCCAGAAAAAAAATATCTGGAGTTAAGCAATGAGGGAGGGGATGGATTCTTATAGACTTTGAAAATTCATTTTTGAATTACTTAATGAAAATTCATTAAAAAGAAGAAAATGGGTTTAAATAGATGGAGGAAAAATAAAAGCAATTGGAAGTTATAGTAATTAGAGAATGACAGCACACACACACACCAACACAGACACAAACACACACAGAAATGAGAAAGACTTGGAATGGTTTCAAGAAAAAGAGGTTTGGGGGTTTTTTTGAAGTGGAGATAAAAATAAAAGTTGCAACTTTCTCCCTACATCTATCCTCCACAATGGTACCACATTTCTCTTAAGTATAGATATCAATTGATTTTCAAAAAATCAGATCTGATAATTCACTCTATTATTCAAAAAAATCCAATAACTTCATATTAATCTAGAATCGAGTATTAATTCCTATGTTGAGCTTTTAAAATGCTTCAAAATATGATTCAACATATCTTTCTAGTCCCATTGGACATTACTCCATTTTAAAATCTGAAACCTAATTAAATTAACATTCTCTTTCTTCTTCACACAACATCTCCATTTCTGGGCCAATGCCTGGGAGACATTGCCTTCTTATTTCTACCCATAGAATCCCTCTTTACATACAATTCAAACACTACTATATATAAAGTCTTTCTTGATTAGCTCAAATACCAGTACATTCTTTGTCAAATTACTTTGACTTTAAGTTATATGTGTTTGCATTTATACTCATTTTATTTATTCTGTGTATGGTTAAATATATCCTTGTGGTTTCCCACAAACTTGTGGTTTCCTAGAAAATGAGAGGCAAAAACAGCAACAGAGAAAGAAAAAAAAGAAAGAATGAAAGAATGAAAAAAGAAAGAATGAAAGAAAGAAAGGAAGGAAGCAAGGAAGGAAGGAAGCAAGGAAGGAAGGAAGCAAGGAAGGAAGAAAGAAAGGAAGGAAGAAAGAAAGGAAGGAAGAAAGAAAGAAAGGAAGGAAGAAACAGAAAGAAACAGAGAGAAAGAGAGAGTGAGAAAGGAAGGAGACAGAGAAATGAACATACAGAGAGAGGGAGACAGAGACACAGAAAGAGATCAAGACTGAGGATGGAAAGAGGGAGAGGGAGGGAGAGAAACAATAACAAACACAAAAAAACTATTGTCCTACTCTCAGGGACATCGTCCCCATTTAACCATTCTGAAATTCTATTACAAAAGCTGGCTTATGAAAGTGCCCATCTCTGTCTCCAGTTTCAGTTTTTAATTAACCTCTAAAGTGCAATATACATAAAAATAGATATGATTGACACCTTTGCCTTCCCATGTCAAAAATGCCTTCACTGGTCTTTGTTTTAATATTTTTCTGTTCATGTGCAATTGTATGAAATTATAAACATTTCACTATCTCTCTCAATTATAAAGCCCCTTATATACAGTTCTCTTGTAAGTGGTTATTAGATAAAATGTATGAACTCTACCTTATTTTCTTATATCTAGAAAAGGAAGCAATCAGTAATTGAAATAGACCATCTGACACAATAGAAAAATCTTTAGCTTGAGAGTTAGAGAAACTGAGTTTAAACATGAGCTCTTATACTTGTTATCTGTGTGAACCTGAACAAGTCACATACCCTCCCTTGTCCTCGTGTTTATCATCTGTAAAATGAAAGGGTCAGGCTAAATGGCCTCTGAGGTAATTGCAACTTAATCTGCATCTAAGTGACAATATGGATTGAGCAGTGGGTTTGGAGTCAAGAGGAGCTTAGTTCAAATTCAGATTCAAGGACCTACCAGCTATGTGACCATAGGAATATCACTTAATCACTGTCTGCCTCAATTTCCTCAACTGTAAAATGAGGATAATAAAAGTATATATTTTGCAAAGTTGTGAAAATTTGATATCTTAACATTTGTAAAATACTTAGTACAGTTCCTGGCACATAATAAGAGCTTAATTGATGTTTCCTTTTCTTCCTTCAATGACTAACCTAGAGTATTAAAGGAAATTGATATCCCTGTTATTCTCTCTTCTAGATCATAATAGAATAATGTAGATTGCTCTTGCATCTATTTTCTGTGTCAACTTTTATCTGCAAATCCTTAGCTTTATAGTATGTTTCACATAACTAAATTCTCCTCTTCTTACTGTTAACTAAAGAGTTTAACTATCAGGCTTAAGGTCAGCCATGCAGGGGTCTACTCCTCTGTAGGTGAGGGAAAGCAGAAGGGTCTTAAGAAAAATTCTACCACCAGCCTTGGGAGACCACTTTAGATATATCCTAAATATCAATCTAATCACAATTCAGTAATCAAATGAGCCCCTCAGTGCTTTAATTATGTCTTCTAAAAACTTTGAGACCCTTAGGCAGCAGCACCCAGACCCCCCAAAAAACAAGTAAACAAACAAACAAAAAAGCACAACAGTAATGACCAGGAGAAACCAAAATGATGGAGTTAATATTCTCTCCAAGCTATCTCAAACCCATCCCTCTAAACAACTTTTAAAAGCATGTCAAAGTGAATTCTGAGATACATAACTAACAAAAAGCCATTTTTTTCAGTCTTGGGAAATTTAGAAATACAGAAAGAGAGATGTGAAGATGTTGGGTTGGAGATGGTCCAGAGTTTTACACAGAACTAGTTGTGAACCCTGGAGATGACAGCAGTGGTAGCCATACTAGAAGTGGCCTATGGCCAGGATTAGTAGGGAAACTGGAAACCTGATCATAAAGAGATTCCAAATAGATCCTTATTCTAGCACTGAGTATAGGATCAGAAACCATTTGACAGCTTCATTATTCAGTACAAAATTCCAGGATTCAGTTCCAGGGTGAAGAGAAGCAGTTCCAGTTGGGAGGGAACAGAGGCTTTGCCTGAATAAGGATCAGAGCATGCATGAACCAAGATGACAGTGTCCAGACGATATTCTCTATCAAATTATTTTGGAAAAATCAAAAATTTACAGGCTCTCAGATCAACTTATGAAAACTTGAAACTTGGATCCTTTCCCCAAACTCCCCAAGTAAACAGAGACCAAATATACAATAAAGTTCAAATTTAAGAAAAGGGATGGAAAATTAGAAAACTACAAAAAACGTTAATAACAAAAAGCTGTGAAAGGGACTAGATACAAAATCAAATATATATACATATATAATATATATCTAAAAGCCCAAACCTCCAAGAAAATGTAGACTGAACATAAGCCCAATGAGAATTTCTAAAAAGAACTAAAGAAAGTGATTTTTAAAAAGCAAAAAAATATTTTAAGATAAAAAAATAGTAGAAGGAGAATTAGGGAAAGAAATTATAACAATGAAAGAAAATTGTGAAAGGGGAATTAAAAACGGGAGGGGGGTCACAAAAACACTGATAAAATGACTCCTTAAAAATTATAGTTGGTGTAGTGGGAGCTAAAGTCTCTATGGGAGTTTGAGAAATAATAAAAGTAAAGTCAAAAGATTGGGAGAAAAAGATAAAAGAAATAATATGGAGGGCAAACAGAGATTGTTATTTTGATTGTAACTGAAAATCTGGGTAGAATTTACCTTTAAGGGGAAAAGTGACAATGTGGTTCTGAATATAATGATAATGGTAAGGGAAACCACATTCTGAAATAAAAAAAGAGAGAAAGAACTGAAATTAATAATGGTAACATGAAATAAAGCCACAGTATTCATATGAAGTAACATTCCAGGGGACCCTAGAAACAATGTCCCCAATTGATCCTTAAAGTCTCTTGCTGAAACATTTTTCTGTATGTAAGGTAGAATAATGTATAGAATGTAAAACTTAGAGTCAGAAATGTCTGAGTTCAAATTTTTCTTCACACATTTTCTAGCTCTCAATCTCAGTTTCTTTATCTGTAAAATGAGAGTAACAATAGTATATATCTCATAGGATTGTTGTGAGGATCAAATTGTCTAACTTATGTAAAGTTATTAAAAAATCTGAAATTATTATGTAAATTCTTCTTTATTATCACTACTACTATTACTCCTCCTCATCTTACTACTACTACTTCAGGCACCATCAATTAATCAATCAACCAGAATTTATTAAGTGCCAACTTCAAGATAGGCACTGAATTAAGTTCCAGGGATAGAAAAACAATTATAAAATAATTCCTGTCTTCAAAAATTTTATGAATAACTCAGAAGAAATAAAAACCTTTTGAGGGATTAAGTTTGGGATTCAACTATCAAGTTATCCACAGTTCCCCAAGTTTATTTCCTGACCTATTAAATTATATTCAGAAATTATTTTATTATATAAAATCAAATGCTACTTGACATGGAAAGTTTGGGTTGGCTTCAGTCAACATAATAAGAACATAATAATAGTAGATCAGGACAAGCGATAGAAGTAACAATAGATTGTACCTCATGTTGTCTGTGAATGATACCTTTCAGCAATATATCACACTGGCCAACTGAATTCTATAAGATTGAAATTACTCTTTATTCCCCACTCCTAGAAAATTGTCCATAAGTACAGGCAGTAAGTTCACAATTTTACTCTAACTACAAAACCCCAAAGGTATGTATCCTTCTACCATTCTTCCCAAAATATTTTTGACTTCAATAAACAGTCAGCAATACATCCAACATATTCTAGTTAAAAACAAACATAAGGGGAAAAGAAATAAGCAAGACAAAATACAGTTCTCTGAGTTGTGCTGCTTTGTTTTTATAAAATGTCCACCTATTCTAATCGTGCTACATTTTGACATGGACCTTGGTAGAGGCACATGTGGTATATTTACAAAGCTGTGTTAAGAAATTTGGAATTCTACAAACTCTATTATGTCAAAATAGGTCCGTGTTAAAAAAAAGCAATAGTAAAAGTATACAGAATTTATTCTCTCATGTCAGGAAGCATCGTGAAAAATCAATGCTGAATTATAAAAGGGCAGGAAAATTCATAAATTGCTCTGTTCTCTGATTATATACATATGCTTATATATATATATATATTATATATATATAATATATATGATTACACACACATACATATATATATATAATTTAGCAAACTGATTAAGTCAATATCAGTCTTCTCAATGTATACCTTTCTGATTTTGATAAGCCCAAATCTGTTTGTGTCTACCTTCATCTTTGATTGTTTTGTTGTTGTTGCTGTTATGCTGTTGTTTTAGATTTTCTGTTTGGTTTTACACAATTTGCCAATCTGATCAATTAGAATAATTGCAAATTTGAGATGAAGGAAGGGAATTCTTAATTATTTATCATTCAAAATGACTATCAATTTTAGTTGGTAGATTTGTGTAAATACAGTCATTTTTTTTTCTTTTAGTAAAATGAGGAAAGAATTTATATTCAACATTCACTGAGCACTGTGTACAGAGCATCATGTCATAGGTGCTTTAGCAAATATAGTTTTGATAAATTAAGTCCCTACCTAAGAGGCTTTTAGTCTAAGTCTTTCTTGATTGATTCTTTTATAAAGATAAACTAGACAGTCTTTTACCTCCACTCTTACCTAGCTTTTAATTACTGAATGGATGCTGCCTCAGACAAACTGAAACTTGAGAAAGACCTCAGCATAAAAAGCCAATGTTTTCTTTGTCCTAATCTATGTCTTGCCACTGGACTCTGATGACTCTGGATGAAAAAAGTGAAACTGATAACTTTTGTTCTGCCTCACTTAAATTCAAGATAACCATCCTGATGTCATTGGGCCTCTTTGAGAGCAAAGGATAAACAATAACAATCTCGTGCAAGCTAAATGATCCCCAGTTCTTTTAATGGTCTTCAATTTATCCAATATTCCAGATATTCTGTTCGATAACATTCTTTCAAAAATGTGGTCTCCAGAACTAAATATGATAACTCAGATATGGTCTCTATATAACTCTATAGATGTGGCTTAAGATCACATTAATTTTCTTGACTGGAATAATACACAGTTGGCTCCTATTGAGATCACAATTAAATTAAAAATGCCAGAAGGTTTCAGATTTGTCTAACCCTACTTTCCCAATCTAATACATGTGATATTGATTTTCAGAAATGAAGTTTAAGACTTTATAGTTATCCCTAACGATTTTATTTTATTTGATTTGTCCCAATATCTTATTCTGTCAAATCATTTTGGATTCTGAATCAATCAGTTGATACACCAGCTATCTCTCTTAGCTTTTGTATCTCCCAGAAAATTGGTAAGGATGCTATTTTTAAGTTTTATTCAAGACCTAAATAAAATATTAAGCAGTGCAAAACTTAGCACAAATCCCTGGAGCACTTTCCTAGACACCTCCTTTTTCAGTGATATCAAACCATGATTGAATCCTCTTTGGTCTAGCTATTCATCCAATGCTTTCTAATCTACATTTCTTCAATATATCCAGAAAATAGCAAAAGAGACTTTGTCATTATTTTTTTCCACTAAAATGTCATTACTTTCTAACTAGAGCATTCTCCTAATCTAATAGTATGGTAACTTGTGATTGAAGGAAACAGTTTAGCATAACTTATTCTTTTCTTTTTTTTTTCCTCAATAGTATTTTATTTTTACAAATATATTTTAACATTAATTTTTGTAAGACTTTGTGTTCTAAATTTTCTCCCTCTCTCCTCCATAAAACAATAAGCAATCTGATATGGGTTAAATCCTTTTGAGCATATTTCCATGTTTCTCATGTTGTACAAGAAAAATCGGGCCGAAAGGGGAAAAAAACGTTAAGAAAGAAAAGGCACACAAACAAAAATGAGTGAAAATACTGGCTTTGAATCATATACAGTTTCATAGTTCTTTCTTTGGATGCACGTAGCATTTTCGATGACAAGGCTATTGGAATTGCCTTGAATCACCACATTATTGAGAAGAGCCAAGTCCATCAGAGTTGATCATCATATAAGCTTGTTCCTGTGTGCAATGTTCTCTTCATTCTGCTCTCACTTCACTCAGCATTAGTTCATATAAGTCTTTCCTGGCTTTTCTAAAATTTATCCTGATCATCTTTTGTTATAGAATCACAACATTCCATTACATTCATATACCATAACTTATTCAGGCATTCTCCAACTGCTGTCCATCCACTCAATTTCCAGTTCCTTGTCTCTACAAAAAAGGCTGCTACAAACATTTTTGCACATGTGGGTCCTTTTCCCTCTTTTGTAATCTCTTTAAAATACAGATTAAGTAGTAACACTACAGGATTCAAAGGCAATCATAGTGACCTACTCTGCAGAATTTTCTTCTTTCAATTGTCTTCCTTTTTTTTTGTTTTTTGGTTGTTCATTTTTTTTTCTCTTTTGAAGATAAGGATATTTTTTACTTCCCCCAGCTTGAGTTACTACCTAGGAATTCTCCACAGCCTCTTAAGAATCACAAATAGTAACTCAGTAATCAGCAAAGTCCTTCAGTGTTATATGATGTCATTTATCTGGGTATGTTGATTTCAACTCATAACAAACAATTTGATAGTCTTTTCATATTAAATCATTTATCTTGATATCCAAGTCCCCATTATTTTTGCACCATTTTCAGGAGGGTTATTTGATTTGTTTTCAGGGGAAGAAATTGATATCTTAAAATTCACAATCATACATATTTTATAAAATTCTGAAATTTACATCTGTATGCTTGGGCAAAATCTTTAGAACTGCACTTATTTAAAATATAATTGATGACCAATGTTTTATATAGTAGCAAGGAATGTCTTTGCTACTAAACTAAATGGGCAATTTTGGTCATACATATTCATAAGTCATTGGAACAGTTTCAATAAATGCTGCATTATATAACAAGAATAATAGACCTACATTAAGAATATTTTGTTAATTGGTAATACAACCTCTCAATTCCCCTGGGCATGCAACTCAAGAGATCATCTTGAAAACCATGATTATTTCACAAGCTTTAATGCACTAAGTTTGCATAATCAATTTCCAAAATAATTTTAAAGAAATGTTCAAGATTTCAAAAGGCAAGTGCTGCCAAAAAAAAAGTCTGAAAAATGAGCTTGCATGTCCATTTGCTATTTTTTTCATATAACCTGGCTGGCAAAACATTTATAAGCAGTTCAGGAGGGGAAAAAGGCACTTTTTCAGAAGTCAAATAGAAAAGAACTAAGGTAAGGTAAAATACAAGATTAAAATAAAATATATTAGGGTTTTCATATGCAAATGAAGACTAGTTTGCTTTTGAGATGTTTAAATATGAATGAATACACACATTTATTCTTTTTTTTAAGAAGAAACAATTAAAGAGTAACTATTGGGGTTATAACCAAATTTTATCAAGTTAACTACAGTGATATGTCAATTAAATAAAGTAACTAATCTATTTTAATTTTTCACTAAGCTGACTAGTTCATTGAATTGACTGACTTGAACAACACTTTTGATACCATATAAACACTAAAAGAAAACACTGATTTGAAATTATAGAGATCAATGTTTCAAATTTAGTCCATTGCCAATTGTGTCTTTATTTGAAAAAAAAGTTAAAATATTTAGAATTTTATGTGAACAGTACTATATAAGAATTTCATCTTAATTTTAGCAAAATATGATTATAAATGTGAATTATTATAAAACACTATTATTTAAAGAGATCAGGAAATAATTATCTTTTTTTCCTTCTTCATCAGTGCTCTTAGAACTTACTCTTTGATGGATTTAAAATACACCACTGCCCTCATTAGAGTTTTATAGAATTCTTCCATAGCTTGAGCTCTCAGCCATTGTCTAAGTGACCCCATACAATAATCACCCACCAAGCAAATGAATGGGTTCTATCAATTCATTAAAGGCTGAAAGGACTCCCCTGCTCTTCTGGCCTCCTTTAATAAGGGATTTTGAAAAGTAATTTGCAAAATGTAGATTAAAATACGTTAGAAAAGATCATTCTTGTTCTCTGACAACTGAATTGAAATTTAAATTGTCATAAAGACATATTGGAAAGATTTCTCCTCATGAACATAGGGACTGATACTTGACATGATTTTATTGATATAGAAAACGTCTACTTCCTATGCAACTTTTCCCTTATCGGCAATTTATAGCCTTAGAAAGTCATCTAGTACAGTTTTGAGGAGTTCGGTTTCATTTAATATCTCACAGTCATTATGTATGAGAGGTAGATTTGTATTCAGGTCTTCCTAAGCTAGTTTTCTGTTGATTATATCATGCTACTTCTAACTTTTATAAAGAGGTGAAAATTTGACACTTTCTCCCAAGGAGACCGTTCAAATGACATATTTTGAGGTCTAATAGAATGTTAGAAGGACAATTACTATTATTATTTTTGCTAACAATAATGACAAATGTTATTATGATAATAAAATATTATATTTGAAAAGACTCTGATATTTAAAAAACCATAATCATAAATACACCAAAACTATTTACTCTAGACTTCCTTAGTATTTTTTTTCTTTCTTATCCATAATGATTCTAATAGATTTTTTCTTTCTCTTTTGAATTCATACTTTCATATACTATGACCTTTGTAACATGAGTCTGCTATATATGTGACCTTAGGAATAAGTTAGCTGTCCAATGATGAATCAATCTTACTTTTCAATTTAGAATTCAATGTTAAAAATGTGCTGTATAGTCTTCAGAGTTTGCATGATCATTTTTCCCTAATGTGTTTAATATACCATGGTTCATATAATATTTCATTTCAGAGTCTCAAATTATCTTCATAATTGAAGCAGAGAATCATATAGAGATACAAAAATTTACTTACCTCTTCAATTAGCCCCAATGCATAGTGATGAAGATCCTGGATTTGTGGTTAAAAGCCCTAAATTCAGTTCCCACCTCTGCCAAGATTTTGTGAATATGAGACATCATTTAAACTGCTAGAGGTTTAGTTTTCTCACCTGCGAAAAGAAAGTAACAATACCTGTTAGTATCTCATGAGCATATTAAGAGTTTCAAACAAATTAAATAATGTCTATAAATTGATTTGCAAACTTTCAAGCACTAGAAAAATGTTAATTATTATTTAGTTATATGAACCTCTCTACAGAGAGAAAGAGAGAAAGAGAGAGAGAGAGAGAGAGAGAGAGAGAGAGAGAGAGAGAGAGAGA
>JAJPUD010004342.1:130915-152641 GCA_023553655.1 Myrmecobius fasciatus
TCATATAATTTATCCTATCTAGCATGTATTAGATAACCTGTCATCTAGGGGTCGGGGGTGGGGGGAAGGAAAGGAAAAGCTTGGGAAAAAAAAGTTTTTTTGCAAAGGTCAATGTTGAAAGGTCACTCATATGTTTTACAAATAAAAAGCTTTATTAAAAAAAAAAAAAGAAGTTTGTTCTCCATACTTAGGAATCTTTGACTTGAAAGATATATGGAGAAATATTTCTTTTACAATAGAATAAAAAGAGTTAGCCTTTAAAAAAAAAAAAACAAGACAATCATTAGAATGTTTAGGAAAGATTTACTTTTTAACCTAAACATTGCAAGTCAGAAGAAGGTGGACTACATTTGTTTATGTATTGAGCATGATACATTATAAATAAGTTCATACCTCTGCTATCCACAGTACTCCATCCTCATCTGCTCTGGTGCCCTGAGTTGTACTAAAACAGTCTCCTAGGCTTCCACTCCTGACATATCCTGATTCCCTCAGGTAAGCTTTTGATGACATCTGTGCATTTCTGTAATTAGATACATAGCATCTGCAATACCTGTTTTCCCCCTTTGAAATATGTGCTCAAATAAATAAATAATACATGGAAAATGAAAGAAAGAACACCAGGATGTGATGCCATTATTTTCCTAACATTCCTTAAATAATTTTGGATTTGGCCTTTATGAATGTGTTTCACTACCCAGATTATTCCTTGAAAATACTGAACTTTCCAGCTTTTTAAAAAAGCAATTTTAATGTACTGGAAATTTGTAATTAAAGAATTTGGCCACTCCTTACCAAAAATAAGTTGTTTCAATGAAAATGAAAATGTTCATACACAGGCATCACCCTCACTTACTATTTACTTCTAAATACCCTTGTGCATATTTCTAAATATTGAGTGAATTCACCTGCTAAATCAGACCCACTGAGCAGATTTTGATATTTCTCATACTTTTATGTTAGTTATGACTGATAATACTTGGTTATGGCAAAACACAAGCAAAATAAAATCACTAAGCCAAACTTGTATCCATAACTAAATGATCCAATTTCTAAATTGCAAATGACTCCCCTTATAGCTAGTAAGAATAATGTAATACTCAAGGAAAATTATTTGAAATCCAATTGGCCCAGAGTTGGTATTAGACAGTCTAAGTTGAGTCTGAGAATTCTCTTTCAAGTTAAATGTTATGCAAAGAATAAAAAATGAAATAATGAATTAAGGATTTATTAAGAATTAGCAATATACTTAGCATGGGGTTAATCACTGGAGTTACAAATAGAAAAGTAAGACAGCTCCTGATCTCAATGAGTTCATTTTTTAATGCAAGAGATAAGGAATATTGAAAATTTCCCATAAAAGTAAGATGGCGAAGTCATCTCCAATCCTCCAAGGGCCACATTCACTGATAAAATCTGCTCAGTTTTCTGTATTTGAATGAATTGACAATTCCAACAATTTTGGTGGCAAGAACTTTTTTTTCTTAGTCATCAATAACAATAGCTGTAGTATCTGAAAGAGGAGTTCCCAGTTAAAAACCTAGAGGTACTCTGTTTATCTCTACAGTGCCTTCTTCCTGGGATGATGTCTAGCAACACTGGGCTGGAAAATTTTCTATTGCAAAGACTCTTGTGATGAGGGACCCAGGACATTTCCATCAGGACATCAGATAAGATGGTGGCCAAGTTGAAAGTGGTAGTTTGATTTGCCTGGCTTCTTGTCTGTATCCCACAGTGCCTTGCTATTTCAAGTAAGCTGACTTGGCTGGCCTATGTGCTAAAGCTAGCTATTCCCTTCTCCATAGAAATTGTTTCCTCAAATTATGGCTAAAGATACCATGCTGAAAATGCTGTTCTTCTCAAGCAATTCAAAGGAAAGTAGAAAACCATTTAAAGTCAAATCTAACCTATACTATTTTCAACCGAAAGAGTTTTGATAGAAAGAAAGAGTGACTTAATAATGAAGTATAAAACATATTTTTGTGGCATAGTTAATGTAAGAATTTGTTTAATTTCACTCTCAATATTTGTTGAAAAAAGTGTTGCTGGGGCAGCCAGGTGGCACAGTGGATAGAGCACCAGCCCTGATGTCAGGAGGACCTGAGTTCAAATCTGGTCTCAGACACATAACAGCTGTGTGACCCTGGGCAAGTCACTTAACCCCAATTGCCTCAGCAAAAAAAAAAGTGTTGCTTTTTCCCTTTTTCTTTCACCTTATAAGTTAGGGAATAATGTGTGGGTAAGAAAATATTAATTTTAAAAAGAGAAATTTTAAAAGATAAGTCAGGTTGTACATGCTTAGCAGGCTATAGAAGCAGACATTTTAGACCACACAAAACTAATAAGATATGTGGATTTCATTGAATATCACTAAATTGCCAAGTCAGATAATATTTGCTTCATTATATCCAGACAGATATAGAAAATTATATGATCAATCAATTATTTATCCCTACTAATAAAAAATTACATTAACACAAATCAGACCATCTGAAACATTTTAAAATCTATTAAGAAAAAACAATGAAATATTGAAATTTGATTAACTTCAACAAATGTTTTGGAACTTAAAAATCGATTTTTACTTCAGTGTGAGAACTTCATTTATCAGAGCATATATTTGTTTCTTTCTCTCTGATCTTAAAGTGCAGAGAGGTTATCTCCCAAGTTCAGGGTCATATACCTAGTAGGGATCAGAGGCAAGATTTGTATTCAAGTCATCCTCTTATGTCATACTTCCTTTCATTAAAAAAGCATATTGTTTCAAAAGAATTATTTGTCCAACAAATAGGTTAGATTTAAAGAGATTAACATAAAATATTTAACAAAATATGTAATAAATGATAAATATTGAAAAAATGGTACATTCTAGGTATGCAAATCATAAATGGGACTGAATTAGTTTTAATAATATAATTATGTTTAAAATCTAATTTTGAAAGTAAAACAGTGCTGATAATAAACTCTAGTTTTCAATGTTTAGATGACTGAGAAGCAATGTAGAGAAAAGAGTGATGATTGTGAAAAAGAAAACATGTATTTGAATCCTCTTTCCTTTAATTACTTGGGACAGGAAAGACAAAAAAAAATTTTTAATTCATCTCGTTTTTTACAGCTTTATATCAAGAGATTATATCAGATAGTCTCAAAGATCCATCTCTATATTTTAAAATATTATGATACTAAATCAGGGAAATGAAGAATGTACCCAATTCAATTCTTAATCCAAGTCAATATGACATAAAAATTTAAAATAGACTATACTCTTTCAGTTCTATGAGAAACTTATTTACATGAATCATGTTTTGGGATATTTGAGCTAAAATAGTTATTTATTCCATTATTTCTTGGGGAAAAAATGAAAGCATTTGAGCATTTATATTTCTGCCAGAAGTAAATCTCTATTACCATGCAAATATCTGAAAGCAAAATTTGCTTTACATTTAGAAAACTGAAATACATTATCTATATTCTTCTTACAGAGCAGCTGGGTGGCTCAGTGGATAATAGAATTCCAGGATGGGAGTCAGAAAGTACTGAGTTCAAATTTGGCCTTAAACACTTAATAGCTGTGTTATCTTGGACAAATCACTTAACCCTGTTTGCCTCAGTTCTCTCATTTATAAAATTGGTTGTAGGAGGAAATGTCAAACCACTGAAGTGTCTTTCCAGAAATAACTGAGGTCACAATAAGTCAAACAGCTCAAATAACTAAACAACAAAAATTCTTAAACCAATGTTCTATTTATCCAGGAAAGAATGTGATGGCTATAGGTACTTTTTAAATTAACCTTTTCACTGGGAAATTAGATAATCCAACCAAAAGAAACAGTAAAGGCTTTCTAAATGTTTTTTCCCCCACACATGAAGTGAATGAGTAAAGCACACACAAACATTGACTCAATTCAACCAGAAATCAAAAATGAGTTTTATGAATACTCTTTTAAAAACCTGTTTAATGTCTTTAGTGTTTAAGGGAGGAGAAATTATCTTGGCATCAGTTTTTGAAATGGGCAAGTATTAGCCTTTTTAAGTGTAACTCCAGTCCCAAAGTCAAATGTTGTGGTATTCTCTCTTTACTGGAGGAGATGAATATCCTGAATCTGCATGAGTGGTAGGATTAAGTTGGTTAGAATAGGAGAAAGGATAATTCTTCCATTTTCTTCTAGTTATCTTTGACCTTCCAGCTGCTTTGGAATTTTCTAGCTTCAGGGTTCAGAAATAAAGGTGAAAAAGACCAATCCCAATATTGCTGAAGTAAAATACCTTGTAAAGATATGAGAGGAGCAGGCTATCTTCATTATATTCCTACCCCCAGCTTGCTACAAAAAAAGACTTCAAAGAGTTTCCTCTTGGATGAAATATAGGACATCCCCTTTTAACTGATTTTAGTTTTTTAGATCCCAAGAGGAAGGTCTCTTCACTGAGTATTAATTGGTATATATCTTCTAGCTATACCTTATTTGATTTCTAGTTTCCTATGATTTGGACAAATGAATTTCTTTACTCTTCTCTATGTCTTCTCATTATGAAACTGGTATTTGGTAGGCACTAAATCTTAGATATAAATTTTAGGGTTTTCCTTCTCCCCTCAAATAATGACACAGTGATCAGAATTTCAATTGAACCTGATCATATATACTAGACTAACAATATCAGGAAGATTAACAATATAACATATAAAACTAACAATGTAATAAGATATAATTCTAGCCCACTAACTCCTCCCTCTGAGTAAAGCAATTTGGCCTCAGTCCCCAAGCTCCTTCTTCCCCTTCTGTAAGGAATAGAAGTCTCCTTTGGAGAGGATGCTAATGATGTCTATTTTGCCTACATTTAAACCACACAGAGACAATCCTGTGCTATATGTAAAAGGAGAGCCCCTCATTACATACGGACCTCTCTCAACATAGGGGGAGGAAGAAGAGGAGTTTGAAGGAGGAGGAGAAACTATCCTGCAAAGTTCAAGACAGACGTTGTTTAAATTTAACAATTTTAATTACAAACAATAAATTCTGCTAAGTCACCAGGAAAAAGATCTTTATTTTTAAAATTAAGAAAATTTAAATAATGCAAAGCCATTCTCGATCTTTGTGAAATTACAGAAGAGAATGAAATAATGTGTTCTGAAGAACAAAAGAGCTCAACATCCACCTAAAATGACACACAGTACAAAGCAGATATTTTCTTTCATCAATAAAAATGTATATTCAATAAAAGAGGGGCATTTAAAGCATTTTTAAAATAAGAACCACCAAAATATAACAAAGATATGTGGCAATTATTTGATTTGCAAAGACCTCCAAAAATGGAAATGCAAGAAAATTAAATAAATATAATTACTAAAGAAAGTAAAGAAAATTAACTATCTCTCTCTAGAGAATATCAAAAGAAAAAAATGAAAGGAAAAAAAACACCTATAGGGTTTTAGAAAAGAGATAAAAAAATAACAACTAAGGTACCATCAACTGATTTCTTTCTAAAAGTATACAAAAGAATAAATGTGAAAATAAAATTTTTAAGAAATATTAGAACTGACAGTAGAAAAACAAATCAGAAATATCAATGACTAAACCTCACAACCCTACATACAAACATACATAAATCAGTATGTTTTATTTACAATTAAGCGGTAGAAAGAGGGTCATAAAGGGGAGAGAAAAGGCAAGGACCAGAGGGTAATGTGCCCTAATCAAGTAAAATGTTAACAATTCCAGGAAAATAACTCCTTCAGCTTGTTAGTCAATGGAAGGACTGCAGGAAAATGCTTGAGGTTTAAATGGGGATTTTGAAACAGGTGGGGAAAATGGGATTATCTTAATTTAGTAAAAAGCATTCCCATGAGGGAGGGAATTTAATGAGAAATGAGGATTTTACAGGTGTAATCAGTAAGAATTTGTTGCTCAAAGGTAATATTTCCTATGTTAAGGTGTTCTGCTTCCTTGGACAATATTCTCCCTCAGGAAAAGAGAAATCAGAATTTATCTAGGTAACCAACATATGTTAAAGTAAACAGTCACAAGCACAAGAAGGAAGGAGAAGAAAAGCAAGACAATTACTAGCAAAATGGTAAGAAAAAATAATCATGTGGATGGTAAGAAAAATAATCATGTGGATGGTAAAATGTAGAACTGCCCTGTATGATTTCAGAAACAGGGAAATAACCTTATCATTTCCTGAAGAAAATGCTGCTTATGAGAGTGAAATTCAATGAAAAAAATAAGAGTTAGGGGAAAGAAGTGACACTAAAAAGGAACATAGAAATTGTTCAGAAATAGGAATTAAAAACTGGTTATTTAGAAACTTTCATTCCCATGAAGAATACACAAGTGCGCGCACACATACGTACACACACACATAAAACTAAGCGAATAAATAATAACAAAAACTATGTGTCAAAGAATTAAAATGGCAGAAAGAGAAGAGAATGAAGAAAACAAAAAATTATATTTTTAGAAAAAGAACAGGAAAAGACATGTGAGCAAGAAGATAATGCTCAAACTTCTTTAAAACAGAAATTATGGGCCAAAGATAAAGCAATTTGAATTGTTTCTATGTTCTAAAACATCTAGAAACCAAAACAAAGTTTAAAAGAAAGAACTGACTCTCACTGACCCTGAACCTCTCCCTGGTCTCCTATGTTTCTGGCAATGAGAATGCATTGACAAACTGAAGGACACAAAAAAGATTGAGGAACTGAGGAGAAAGAATAGCACAGGTAACCTAAAAAGGAGATGTGTAGCAATATACTAAACCTGAAGGAAAGAATACAGCAACCTACAATCTGGAGCTATTTCTGACCATCCAAAAGGCAGTAGGGGCAGAAAGAAAATAATGAACCATGACCAGTAAGAGAATGCTGAGATGCTTTGAGATCTAGCCTTGAAAAATTTCAAAAAGAGAGGAAGGAGTTAGGAAATGAGTGATAAGGAAAATAAGTGGGTGAGGAAAAGACTGAAAATATCAAAGATTTCAGGAAGAAGAAATATCAGAAATTTTGAAAATAGATAAATCAATGGAAAAAGAGAGTAACATATAGCCTCCAAATCTAGCAAACAAGTGCAGGTATATATGAATAAATATTATAAATTAAAAGAAAATGGCCCAACATTCATGACTCAAAGGATTCTGTAGAATTTGCAGAAAACATAAAACTACAAGAAATTATCTGAGTGACTTAAATGAGAGAGCCATCTGCATCCAGAAAGAGGGCTATTGGGACTGAATGTGGATCACAACATAGTTTTTTTTCACCTTTTTTGTTATTGTTTGCTAGCTTTTTTATTTTTTTTCTCATTTTTTCCCTTTTTGAGCTGATTTTTCTTCTGTAGCTTGATAAGTGAGGAAATATGTATATAATTATTGTACATGTTTAATATATATTGTATTACTTGCTATCTAGGGAAGAGAATGAGAAAAAGGAGGGAGAAAAACTTGGAATAGAAGGTTTTTGTAAATGTTGAAAACTATCTGTATTTTGAAAAGAAAAAGCTATTATTTTTAAAAAATTAAAAATAAGCATATATCCTCATGATTCAGACCAATTCCAATAGACTTATAATGAAGAGAGCCATCTTCAGCCAGAGAAAACACTATTGGGCTTGAAAATCACAGCATAGTATTTTCTTTTTATTTATTTATTTATTAAAGCTTTTTATTTGCAAAACATATGTATGGGTGATTCTTCAACATTGACCCTTACAAAGCTTTCTATTACAAATTCCCCCCCCAAGTCCCCACGGCTCCCCTAGATGGCAGGATATCCACTACATGTTAATTATGTTAAAATACTTGACAAGTCAAATATATGTATACATATTTCCACACTTATTGTTGTGCAAAAAAAATTGTATCTACAAGAAAAAAAAATCAGGGAAAGGAAACATAATGCATTCAAACATCAATAGAGAGCATGGAAATGTTATGTTAGGGGCCACATTTCATATCCCTCTCTCTGGGTGTATATGGCTTTCTTCACTGAACAATTGGAAGTGGTTTGAAACATCTCATTGTTGAAGAGAGCCATGTCCATCAGAATAGTTCATCATATAATACTGTTGTTGCTGTGTATGATGATCTCCTGGTTCTGCTGATTTCGCTCAGCATCAGCTCATGCAAGTCTCTCCAGGCCTCTCTGAAATCATCCTGCTGGTCGTTTCTTAAAGAACAATAATATTCCATGACATTCATATGCCATAATTTATTCAGCCACTCTCCAGTTGATGGGCATCCATTCAGTTTCCAGTTTCTAGCCACTACAAAAAGGGCTGCCACAAACATTACAGCATAGTATTTTCACCTTTGTTGTTTGCTTGATTGTTTTTTCTCCCTTTTTTTTTCCTTTCTGATATAATTTTTTCTTGTGCAGCATAATACATGTGGAAATTTGCCCATGTTTAACCTATAGTGGATTACTTGCTGTCCAGGGGATTGTGGAAGTAAGGAAGGAGGCAGAAAAAGATGGAATACAAGGTTTTGCAAGAACGAATGTTGAAAACTACTTTTGTATGTATTTTGAAAAATAAAAAAACCTATTCTTAAAAAAGCATATACTGGGGCAGCTAGGTGGCGCAGTAGTTAGAACACCAGCCCTGAAGTCAGGAGGACCTGAGTTCAAATTTGGTCTCAGACACTTTACACTGCCTAGCTGTGTGACCCTGGGCAAGTCACTTAACCTCAATTGCCTCAGCAAAAAGGAAAAAAAAAAAAAAGCATATACTAATGTTAAGATTAGTCCCCACGATCCCTGGAAGTAGGAGTGGGACAGTAAGAATAAACTAGCCCACTGTGTGTCAAAATCATGAAATATGAATAAATTAATGTATTTTAAAATTATAGGATAAGGCTAAATGAATGAGAGACGTTAGGGGACAAATCTATACAGATAGGAAAACTTGGGAGATAATTTTCAGTCATACTGGCATTTATCTTTACCTGAAAAACTAGCCTTCATTTGGGTACTTATTTATATAACATGGGGTTTATAATATCTACCTATATGTGGAGATCAAAAACATCATGTCAAAGAGATGCATACTTTCTTTCAAGGAGACTCCCTTAATCCTCTTTCTCCTTTTTGATTTTCTCAAATCTCCAAATTCTATCCTTCCTTTCCAGCCCTCCTTCACCCACTGAGAAGGGAGGCATTATGATAGCAATTATACATGTGAAATGATACAACACATATTTTTGTATTAGCTATGTCACCAAAAAGCGAGAAAAATAAAGTGGAAAAATAACACTTTTTTGTACTCTTCCTCTGGAAGTGGATGGCATTTTTTCACTATAAATCCTTTGGAATTGTTTTTAATCATTGTATTGATCAGAGCAGCTAAGTTTTTCACAGTTGAACATCATTACAATATTTATTAATTTTACTAAGTACAATGACATCCTATTTCAGTTCACTTCACTTTGCATCAAAGTGTTTTTCTGAAACCATTCCCCAATCATTTCTTACATCGCAATTCTATGCTACATATTGTTAGATTTTAGTTTCTAATCCACTCTGCTATAAGCTTCCAATTTATGAATAAGCTCATCCCATTCATATTCAGTTATGATTAAGTGCTGTATATTTAGGGGCACGTGGTTGGTGCAGTAGATAGAGCATCAGCTCTGAAGTCAGGAGGACCTCAGTTCAAATGTAGTCTTAGACACTTACTATGTGTTCCTGGGCAATTCACATCCCCCTCCCCATTCAAAAAAAAAAAAAAAAGAATTGTGCATTCCTCTCTATCCCGTTTTTCCCCCTATTTATCCTTCTCTTTCTCTTTTTAATTTGACCCTCTTCAAAATCTCCTTTAATCTGCCCTCCCTTTTATCATTACCTCCTACTATTTCTATGTTGGCGAGATAGATTTCTATACCCAGCTGAGTGTCTGGATGTGTATGTATGTTTGTGTGTGTGTGTGTGTGTGTGTGTGTTCAACACCCTTTGAAATAATTCCAATGTTCAAACATTACCCATAACTCCTTTTCCCTTTCACTGGAAAAAGTCTTCCTTGCATGACATCTTTATGTGAGAATTTTGTTTCTATGTTCCCTTTCCTTCCCTCTTTCTCTAGCACATCTCTCTTTCTTATTACTTCATTTTAAAAAAATCATCTCAACATAATTGCTCCACATCCATGGTTTCTATTTATATAAATTCCATTTAACCAACTTAATAATGATTAAGATCTTAGGAATCAACATCTGTTATCTTCCTATATAGAATATAAACAGTTTAACTCTATCTTTATTTTTATTTCTCTTTCATGCTTCTCTTGAATATTATGTTCAGTTAAGAATCCTTTTACTACCCAAAACCATGAATGGTATATCTACTTCTGTCACTTTTCAGTTTTCTGTTCCAAGAATTTTATTAAAAATATTACTAGTATTTATGCAGCATTTTAAATTTACAAAGAATGTCACATAAATTCTCATGTGATCCTCACAACTTTATTATCTTCATTTTACAGATTTGAAAACTGAGACTGAAAAAGGCACAATGATTTGCCCAGTATTACACAGCTAATAAGTGTCTGAGACATGAGGAAATTCGGGTATTTCTGACTCTAAAACTCCAGATCTTTAACTATTTTGCACCACCTCACCTCAAATTTTATTTTTTTTTAATGCCTAACCTCCCCTTTTCTGCATGAGAATAAAAACTGTCCTATCACGGATCTTATTCATGCTTTAGATACCTTTTCCTTTAAACTGTAACTCATTTCTTAGGAAATTCCTTAGAATAGAACCAAAAATAGAAATGTCCTTAGAGTAATGGTGATAATGGGAGCCTTCTTCTGTTATTAGCTAAATCTGGGTAAATCATGAGGGTAGGTCAAGAACAGGAATAGAAACAGTATTCTGTAGTCTTCATCATAGCAGAGCTTGACTAGCTACTGTGCTAAACTTTTACTGCCTATTTTGCAAGCTTGTTTTTAAGAAATATCTTTGTTAAAAGTAGAATATTTCACAAATGTGAGCAATTATTGTGCTGTGAGAGAAATATCACAGGAGAGTTATCTTAGGTAGAAGGGTAGTTGGGGAGAAGGAATTCATATTTGAGATGATTTATTTAATGTCTTTCTTTAGAGCAATTAATTCAACTGACCAATAATTTTAAAAGGAAGGCATTTGCAGAAAATCTATTATGTTATTAGAGTTGTTTTTTTTTAATGATTCTTAATTGATTATATTTTTTCTGTGGCAACAAGTATTTGTCGTGTGGCAACATTAACTCATTATTTAAAGGACAAGGTGACACTTTGACTAAACTAGTTTACACAAACAAAACATATTTGATAATGTTCAGTAGTTGAAAAAATAAAAATGTTTTGCTCAACAGCATGCTTTTTCATATACCTTGGCAGAATCTTTAATCTTTCCTCTATTTTAAAAGTTTGCTAACCTTTTTCCAATGTCAAACAGTGGTTTTCTCTATTTGAGACAATAATTAAGATTAAAATTTTGATAAATCTTAAGGTAAGCAGAAAAATGATCACTTTTGTCTTGTTCATTTTACTCTTAGTTTTCAATATTCAACATTTCATCTTTTTCTACCATTTCTTAACTCACCACACTTTGAAGATGAAGAACTAACAAGATAAAATTCCACTTTCACATTAGCCCTCAGTTCAATAACATGTAGCAATAATGATAAATATTCATATAAAATTTAAAACTTTTCAATACAATAAACATAAAGTCTGTGACATATAAGTACTAATCCCACTTCACAGTTGAAAATAGTGGTCTTCTCCTGGAACTCCTAATTGAACACCAGATGGATAATTTTGATTATTTTAAGTTAAAAAGTTTCTGTACAAACAAAACAAATGCAGACAAGATTAGGAGGGAAGCATCAAATTGGGAAATCATCTTTACATTTAATGGTTCTGATAAAGGCCTCATTTCTAAAATTTATAGAGAATTGTCTCATATATATAAGAATTCAAGCCACTCTTCAATAGATAAGTGGTCAAGGGATATGAACAGACAATTTTCAGATGATGAAATTAAAACCATCTCTAGTCATATGAAAAGTTGCTCCAAATCACTATTGATCAGAGAAATGCAAATTAAGACAACTCTGAGATACCACTACACACCTGTCAGATTGGCTAAAATGACAGGAAAAGATAACGACAAATGTTGGAGGGGATGTGGGAAAACTGGGACACTGATACATTGTTGGTGGAACTGTGAACGGATCCAACCATTCTGGAGAGCAACTTGGAACTATGCCCAAAAAGTTGTCAAACTGTGCATACCCTTTGACCCAGCAGTGTTTCTACTGGGCCTATATCCCAAAGAGATCTTAGAGGAGGGAAAGGGACCCACATGTGCAAGAATGTTTGTGGCAGCCCTTTTTGTAGTGGCTAGAAACTGGAAACTGAAGGGATGCCCATCAATTGGAGAGTGGCTGAATAAATTATGGTATATGAATGTTATGGAATATTATTGCTCTGTAAGAAACGACCAGCAGGACGATTTCAGAGAGGCCTGGAGGGACTTGCATGAACTGATGCTGAGTGAAACGAGCAGAACCAGGAGATCATCATACACAGCAACAACAGTATTACATGATGATCAATTCTGATGGACATGGCTCTCTGAAACAAAGAATTGTCTCAAACCAGTTCCAATTGTTCACTGAAGAAAACCATATACACCCAGAGAGAGGGAAATGAAATATGGACCACAACGTAACATTTTCATGATCTCTATTGACATTTGTTTGCATTGTGTTGCCTTTCTCTGATTCTTTTTTTTTTCTTGTAGATAGGATTTTTCTTGCATAACTTCTCAAGCATTTCAACATTATTAGCATGTAGTGGACTTCCTGCCATCTAGGGGAGGGGAGGGGACTGGGGGTAAAATTTGTAATGGAAAGCTTTGTAAAGATCAATGTTGGGTAACTACCCATACATATGTTATACAAATAAAAAGCTTTAATAAAAATAAAAAAAAAGAAAATAGTGGTCTTCTGACCATTTGAAGTGGGTTAAATTCTGGCCTCCTTCTTCTAAATTCTATATTCTATCCACAATTCTTTGCTATCCTTGAGTAAAACCAGATTCACTTATTAAACAAAATTAGTACATATTGAACATTTTTAATTGCCATTTGAAGCAACATATGAGAGACCATGCTCCTATCTCTACTCAAGTATTAAATTTACTGTGGGAGATTTTTAAAACTAAATCAAGTCTAATGAATAGAGGACTTAGGAGGATAGAAGGGAAGCCTGAGAGTAATATGAAACATGGAGTTTATATTTTCTGTTGGTTCAGAGAGAATAAAAAAGAGGGAAAAGTGACAGCCACACAGTGGAGTTAGATTGCAGATAAAAATATTAAATATCTTATTGAGTTTCATAGACATCAAGAAGTGGAATAAGATTTTCCATGTAATAGTGAGTTTCCAGGACAGAAAAGTCCTCAAATAGATTGCTCATTTGTTTGCTGGTTCCAGTGTTGCAATGTACTTCTCCTTACATTACTGCTTAGAATCCCTAATTTCATTTTGATTTCAAGCTACACATTCTGAATAAGGTTTCCCCCCCTCCCTAGTCCCATCCTTCTTGGCTTCTAATGTCTGCCACTTTCCTTTACCCAAATTTCATTGCACTTATTTTGCATATCTTGTTTCTCCCAATAAAATCTAAGTTTAAATGACAAGACGGATTTTCCCCTCAAATCTCCAGTGTCTATCTCCATGTCATAAGAGATGTTCTTTGAATGTGTATTTCTGTACTCTGGGCTCCTAACACAATTCCTGGTACATAGTAACTACTTAATAAATGCTGGTTGATTGATCAATTAAATGAAAAAAGAAGGAACAGGCAAAGAGAAATTTTTATAGAGAAGTAGAAAAAAATATGGTACTCAGCTTAAATATAGGAAATAAAAAGGGAGATTAAGATAAGACTTCAAATGTTTTGATCTGTGTAATAAAGAGAATCATGAGACCTCAGACAAAGGGAAGAAAGGAAGTAAAAAAATACTTTTATAGCACCAACTAAGTGCCAGGCAGTTTGCTAAGCACTTTACAAATATTTTCTAATTTTGCTACTCACAAAACACTGAGAAGTAGGTGTGAATACTATCTTAATTTCACAGTTGAGGAAACTGTGGTAAATCAAGGTTAAATGACTTGCCCAAGGATACATAGCTAGTAAATGTCTGAAGTTGAATGTGAATTTGTGTCTTCCTATCTCTAGACCCAGAACTCTATACACTGTCTCTTAAGACTGGAAAATTATAAAGAGAAATATTTTGAGCATAGAGTAATTAAAATCATTAGATTGACTTTGAAGATTTTATGTTTCCATTTTATGTTGCAATACCTGAATATAAAGATCTGAAAATTTTATTTCCCAACAATACTGTTGAAGCCTTGAAAACAATGATGGTACCATATCCACTTCCCACAGTACTTTGTAGCACTTTGACAAATAGCAAGTTCCCAATATATACCTGTTAAATGGATCTGATATTAAATTGTTTCTCTCTATGAATATTGAGCCAGAGTCTTAGGGTACAAATTGCACCCTTTGAATGAGAAAAGCTTTCAGAAACTACATTAAATTTAAGGGTCACTAGGGTGGTCCCATTTAGAAAATGAGTGTTTCAATGGCCTGGATGAGTTAATGTCCTGCCCCACAAAGCCACAAGCTCTCTACTCACTGTCAGAATTGCACCTCCTAAAAAGGATGAAAATAAGAAAATCAAGTCCATTTTATCAATAAAGCCTATATCCAACTAGCAAGTGCATGTATTAGAGAACTCAAAAAGAATAATATATATATATATATATATATATATAAAAGAGAAAAAAATATTCATTTTGATTAAGAAGGTTATTACATTAAAATGAAATTTTAAAACAGAGGAGTTGGGGGAAGGCAGGAATGTTTGAGTTAAGAAAGTAATACAAAACTTTCCAAGAGTAGTAATGAAATAGCCATTATTTGGAGGGTTTCCAGCAATAAGTAGCTCAAATAACTACCACCTATTCAGTCCAATCTGAAATTCCTACTCAAGAGTATGTAATTAAAACCCATAAAAGTCACAGTTTTCCGACTAAAATTATCATACTTTCCAAAGGACAAATGACTTCTCATTTCTGCTAATACTTTGGCAACTGCTTCTGCTGAGTCTAATACAAACCTGAAATGAAAATTCTATCATCTTAATCTGCAGTTCCTGTTTGATTTCTTCCCTATGTTATTCCAGGCTTTTAGAGCCTGTAAGCTATTTCTAGCCAATTAGAAGATTGAGCAGTGCTCATATCCAACATACACATAGTAGATAGAATCCCATTTCACTAGTCTTTCTTCGGTAATGAAATGTATCTTGATATTTATCATTATGCATTTTTATAGGATGAAAAACACAGCTAATGTTAAATAATGTGTGTATATGTTTTCCCTTTTCTTTCTTATGCTTTTTTTTTGCTTGTTGCCAATCCAAATGAGAGGAAAAGAAAAGGAAAACATCAGGTAAATTCCAGCCAGTTTTCTCCAGAGATAGTTGAAACAAAGGAGGTTCAATTCATAGATATGCTGGTTGTATCTGCATGTTGGTTTTGTGGTAGTATTTGACTAGAAAAGAAACAAATAGGAAAATCAGAGCAACAGAGAAAATGATCCCAGCTCACTCACCTCACCAATCACTGGGTATGAGGGGAATGACACCATGTGAGTGTCTCCTCCACCATCCAGATCACCTAGGCACAAAAACATAATAATAAAGCAAGAGTTATTTGTCATGTGCTGTTTCTGAATAACAAGAACATTTTTTTAGAACCAAGAATTTCTCCTTTTTCTGGCTTATAATATTTTATACAGAAGTAAACAAAAATCTAGAGGACCCCTGGCTTTTTAATTTTGTTTCCTAATTGCTGACTTAATTTTATAAATACATATACATATGAATGAGAGTGGTGAGAAAGAAAGGGAGAGAGACACAGACAAACAAAAATCAAGACAAAGCCAGAGGTAGACAGAAGAAAAGTGCATTTATAACATATAAAGTTCTATATGGAAAACCTGAAAAAATATGAGGTATGACCCTTGACCTCAAAGAGTTTAGGGAAACCAAGTAGCTGGATTTACCAGGATAATTTGCAATACAGCTCGGGTATTCTAGCCCTGAAGTCAGGAAGACTAATTAAAATCCAATCTCAGAAACCTATAAGCTGTGTGACTCTTAATGAAATCGCTTAATCCTTGTTTGCCTCAGTTTCCTCACTTTTAAATAGGGATAATCACAGCATTTATATCCCAAAATTGTTATGAGGATCAAGTAAAATAATCTTTGAAAAGCATTTGGCACAGGGTCATGCATAGTGTAAGCCCTATATACATGTTGGCTATTATTATTATTATAATTATTAATATCAAAGGAATAGATCAGATAATTACCTTAAGAGCTCAAAGTCCTGATTATTGTAACTCTTTGGTTGAGATAGAATCTGATTCTATCCCAGAAGGATTGTTGAGGAGATAATGAGTTGTCTAATTTGGTCAAAGTAGAACCATAGGATTTAAAGTTGGATGGAGTCCTAGAGGTTATTTTAGCCTAATTCCTTCTATTTATATATGAAGAAACTAAGACCCAAGGAGGTTATGTAATTTTCCCCACAGGGATAGTAAATAGTAGAATGAAGACTCAGGTCTGAGGACCCCTTTCTCCAAATTCAGTCGTACTCCCTCTACCCCATGCTGCCTGGAATGGAATATAAGGGCAGGTAGATGTACAGTGGATGAGAACAATTTCTATTCCATCTCAGATAAATGATTTTGAGCAAGTCACTTGCTTCACCCTCAATTTCCTCATATGTACAATGAAGATAATAATAGCACCCATTTCCCAGAGATATTGTGAGGATTAAATGAGATAACACATGTAAAGAGTTCTGCCAACCTGAAAGCAGTATGTAGGTAGGAGGAGGAATAAATTAGTAAAACAAGAATAACTGAAAAATTTGATTAGAACACATCCGTATTCCAATTGACCATTCCTTCTAATAATTTAAGAATCCAAGAGACCTTTCCCCATTATTCACTAAGTGTTATCTTTTCACCCTTTTCTCCAATATTCTGAAAGCATCAACTTAATTCTGTAAGCAATGGGACAGTACTGAAGGCTCAGAAGAACATGATGTAAATCAATGTGGACACATCTTCATTTCCATGGCCGATATCATCAAAGCTAAAAACTTCAAGACATGTATACTATGTGAGCTTGTATATACCATTCAAAATACATCAAAAGGAAATCTAGGATATCAAATGATTGTAATTATTCACAAGACATTACAGCCTTAGGGTTGTATTATGTTCAGAGAATCAAGAGCAAGATGCCTCAGGACAATGTCTGCAAGATGGATATTGTCTCCAGGTATAGTCTACCAATAGAAGTAGTATTATCAAGTGGAACAGCCTTTGAATTTGGAGTTAGAAGAATAAATCTCAGCCTATAATAACCTTGACCAAATCCCTCTAATCTTTGTCTCTCAGTTTGCCCATATTAAAATAAAGGGTTTACAGATGATCTTGCAGACTCTTTCCTGCTCTAATTATTATGACTTTATAATTGGAAAAGATACCTTCCATGATAGTTCCAAAAAATCAATCTCCACAGTATTCCAGTGGATATATGATCTTGTTAATATGGATATTTCTCTCAATGATAGAAATCTCAACCCATTTTTAAATTTGCCAGAGGGTGCTTTCTCTTAACTTTTCAAGGATACATTTATTTGATTATATGCTTTATATAATTTGTCCTGAATGATCCCTTGTCTGTCATACAAATGAAGTCCCAATCTCCTCCTACCTCATGCTGCCTGTAAAGCAACCTAACTTAATTGCTTTAAAGAGTGGAGTGCTTTATAACTCAAACATCATTAGATGATGACTACTTATGCTATTAAACTGGGGTGGGGATTTTTTGTTTCAAGAAGAAATGGGTCATTTACACAACTTTGCAATTCTCAGAGGCAATCAACCCAGTTTATAATTCATTGGTCAAATTTATGATGATCACTTAGTTGGTCTTGGTAGAAGCTATATTATTAGTATGCCATGTGACTCCTCAGGGAGACTTCTAGTCATTATTTGAAGAGTATTTTAAAGTCTCTTAAACTTTTTTATTCAAACCATTTCCAACACCTAAGATTCAATATCCAAGACATTCAGATTTAAACCAACCTACATATGGAAATTTGTCAACAGAGTACATCCAATATTCTCTGAGGAAGCAGGATTTTTCAAAAAGAAAGAGGTCTCATCCACTTTTTATTCAGACTTTGCACCAAGTCTCCAGAAGTGAGGAAGGCATGAGTTGCACCAAGAGAAACTAAAAAACTTAATCATCTAATCAAGAGAGCTGTCCTCAAACCAGTTATACTAACTCTAGAAATTATAATCTCTAGATTATAGCACTGATGCTAAAGCACATGGGAAAATAAACTTTGAGGAGGATCTTCTCCTTGTTAGTCTTACTACAAAAAAGATCTTTGACAAATTTTATTGTATTTAACCTATTTGTAGATGATTAAAAATGATCCTTCTATAAATGTCTGAAGGGCATTATTAGAAATTGACCGGCAATATCTTTGAAGTTTTAAAATGATTATTTGTTCATAAAAGGATTTAGTTTAGTTGTAGCACCACAAGACAAATTAATTGTTTCCATCTTAACTAAAGAAAGTGTTCAAATCAGTGGAAGCACTCTTAAAAACATTTGTTGAATTTTATTGACAGGGTAAATAAGAAAAAGGGAAAAAGGAAAGAGAGAAAAAAGAAAGGAATAAGGAAGGGAGAGAAAGAGAAAGAAACAAGGGATAAAAGGGAGAAAGTAGGGGATAAGAAAGAGAATTACATAATATATATTTATGTATATATATACATATATATATGGACTTAAATGATAAAAATGTATCTTGCATGCTATTTTGTTAAAAGTATGCTTTGCTCTTTGTTAACTCTATTGCTATAAATTTTGAAATTACAATAAGATAGTGTCCTGGTTTTATCTAGTTCATTAGTATTTGTCTTAGTGAAGTTATAGGACTATAACTGATTAGGGTTCATTGCACAGATTGAACTTGTTATTGGTAGAGACTAGGAACAGTTTGAACCAAAGCAATTCTCCAAAACTGAGTAGAAAAATCAACAAGTAGGTAAGGACCAGAGGAAAGATTCCATGTTATCTGAAGGATTGCTGACAAGAGGACTTCCTCTTCAATCACTATGATCAGGACACCTATGTGATTATACTAGGGAAATGAGCTGTGAAAGCAGATTTCTTAAGATGAATTTAAATGAAAGCATCATGACTGTGCATACCTATTTTCTAGAACTATCTGTCCTTTATCTTTAAGACACATGTTCTAGGATTCCCCAAAGCCACAAATTAAAGAAAGCAATAGTTCTCTAGTGAATATTGTTGCTGAGGTCTTCAAGAATTTTTCAACTCACTAATATAACAGAAAAACAGCCTCATGAAAGGGCACCACTGTAATAATTCAGAGATGCTGCTAACTGACAGATGAGGAATGTTATTTGTAATATGGCGATACTGTGCCCTATGAGTTCTTTAGTGATTTCAACCTTTTGAGCTTCCATAATTGACACTATAGTGTTTTCCAAAGTACAGCTAAAATAATAAGGCTCACTCATGTTGAAGCCTTGTTTGACCCTTGTCAACATGACAGAAGACATCATGCAGGTCTGTACAAAAACATCTCTGGAAATCTACCTGTTTGTGGCAAGCAGTGCACTTTCCAGACCTTTGACACCACCACAAATATGAAAAAAAGAAGAAAAAACAATGGATTCTATACTACTGTTTTATTTCCAACCTGGACCTTTGCATCTAGGAGGATTATAATTCTGCAGCTCACAGCAATGAAAGCTCACACCATATCTAAAGCTCTTTTCCCCTTGTCCTTGGGTGCCATCATTAATGATTACAGGCAAAGGTTAAGTACAAAATGATAGACTGAAACAGAGACAGCTCTCTAGGCCTTCTGTTAATCAGTCCCTACCAATCAATTCTTTTCTTGCAAACTACCTGTCCAAAAAATGTAAGAGCACTGACAGACCATGGTGACTAGTGTGTTCAGATGTGTATAAGGCCAGAGGGGGATTGATTAAGCACTTAGTCATTGGAACCACCAATTTAGAAGACCATTTCAGTAGAGTAGAATCTCTGCGAGTAAACATACTATATCATCAATGACTCCAGAAAAGCTGAGTATATTACAAGGCTACTGTCTTGGTGATTGATTTTTTAAAAGGTACCAGGTCTCACTGAGTGACCTCAAAGGACTCAGTTACATTGAGCTACAGCATAATTCCAATAGTGCCCTGAATCCTGAAAAATGGCTAAGAACCAGGACAATCTCCAGGGATAGCATTCAGTTCTTAAGAGCAAATCAGATCAGATTGCTTTTGCTGTCTTTGTGTGAGCAGAAAATAAAATAAAAAATAAAGCTTATTTAAAATGCATTGAAGTCAAAGATTAAATTTCTGAACATTGCAATATGAATTCAAATAGTCCAACTGTCTCACTAGAAGTCATTGCTTTTAATTCTTTCAAATCCAATATGCTTCTCTGAAATGACCCTTGTAGATTAGAGGCATCAGAAGACATTTCAAAAATATCTCCTAAATGAGAGATACACTTGAAAGCAAATCCCTGTTATTAATACTCAGACAAATTTAAAATAACCATGATATTGTTAGATATAGTCTTTTATTGTCATGGAATGCAGGGTAAATTTTCATTATTTGTTTAAATTTTACTCAAATTTTATCTTCACTCAAAGCTAAAATGAACCCAGTTACTTTAAAATAACCTAGAAGTCTTCAAAACACAAATTCAACCATCCTATTTTCTGAAATGACCTACAAATTTATGTAACTTTTAGATTTCTTTCTTGGTTCTCACTGTCCAAATGATCAAATTTGGTATATGTCTTAGTTGTTTTTAAAGTTGTCCTTTTTTTAATATTACTACTATATCATCTTAACAGTCTACTCTCCTCTAGGAATGAAGGATTTTATAGTTTTTTTTTTTTCTCCAATATGCTTTCTTCAACACTTGGGATTAACACAGATTGCTTCAGACAACAGGCAAAGTTAAGAGGTGCAAAAAAAATGATTGTGTTTATGTTTTTATTTCTTCATGTAGTGCCTCCTGAGAGCTTGGGCAAAAAGAAGGTGCCCTATAGATATAATTTATTATTAATAATTTATATCAGGATTGTTTACTATTTAAAAAGAAAGAAAAATGAGAGAATCTAGTGGGGGAGTATAAAAACCCTGGAGAAAACCAACAAATGTAGATCCCTAATGGCATCAGATATATACAATCTAAATAAAAAGATTCCTTCTTATATTTCTTTTTATGGTCAAGGAAAGACAACAGTAAATGACAGCCAGCACTAGACAATTCCCACACAACATTCCAAGCAAATTCTCATGATGTTTCCTCACTAGGTGAAGTTTGCAGAGAAGTTAGAACATTTATCTCTCTCCCTCTTTCTCCTTCTCTTTTCCCTCTCTCTCCCTCTGTCTTCCTCTCTTCTTCTTTCTTCTTCTTCTTCTTCTTCTTCTTCTTCTTCTTCTTCTTCTTCTTCTTCTTCTTCTTCTTCTTCTTCTTCTTCTTCTTCTTCTTCTTCTTCTTCTTCTTCTTCTTCTTCTTCTTCTTCTCTCTC
>JAJPUD010004342.1:152741-173221 GCA_023553655.1 Myrmecobius fasciatus
CTCTCTCTCTCTCTCTCTCTCTCTCTCTCTCTCTCTCTCTCTCTTTTCCTCTTCTCTCCCTCCCAATGGAAGGAGAAAAAGTAGTTTACCATAGGCTATTAGGCAAATGTTGGGTATAATTATGTTGCTCACATTCTTCCTTTCCAGTTTCTACTGTATTGACTAAGATTAATTTTAATAATCACAGTATTCTGCTCATGGCCCCTTCACTTAATAGATGCTAAATAAAAATGAGCTGAATGACATTAAATTTACTTTCCTTACAGCTATATATTTGCTCTTACCCTATTTCTTAAAATGCACTAACCTTTGACCTGTTGGTAAAAACAGCATGTTTTAATAAAAATGCGGAATCTGCCCATTTAAAATCAGAGAAACACTTAAGGTTGATTCTAAACCCTAGAGAATTCACAGAGTGAATAATGATCATAGCTGTTTTATTCTACTTGTAAGATGTCATCAAGATAAAGTTCTACTTGCTTAAGTTTTATACAAATATCTGCTAATAGTTTGATGATGTTCTTTGGTTTGTTTCATTGTTTTAATTCTGATAGGTTCTGTCATTTAGTTTAATCCATTAGGAGAGAGAAAAGCCCAGGAACATAGTAAGAGGTCATGTGGTGTGGGAGAAAGAGCACTAGTTTGTTTTTTTTTTTTAATTTTATTTTATTTGCAAAACATATGTATGGGTAATTCTTCAACATTAATCCTTACATAGCTTTCTGTTACAGATTTTTCCCCCCAACTCCCCACCCCTCCCTAGTCTTGAAGTCAGTTGATTGCATATGAAATAGCCTCCTTAAGGGTGTGGACAAGGATGTCAGTTAACCTTGAAACCTCAGTTTCCTCATTTGGAAATGGGAATAATATCACCTGTAGCAATTTCCTCACAGGACCATTTGAAAACTGATTCCCCACTTACAAAATGAGAGGTGGTGTCAGTGTTATTACAAAAAGTAATTGCATTAGTGCTATTACTGGATCTGTATCACAAGGAAATCATAAGGGAGAGAAAAGAACCCAAATGTACAAAAATGTTTGTAGCAACCCTTTTTGTGATAGCAAAGAATTGGGAAATGAGTAGATACCCATCAAGTGGGAAATGGCTGAATAAGTTATGGTATATGAAAGTAATGGAATATTATTTTTCTATTAATAATTATGAACAAACTGAATTTAAAAAGGCCTGGAAAGATTTACATTAACTGGTGCTGAGTGAAACAAGTAGAACCAGGAACACATTATACATAGTAACAGCAAGATTGTGTGATGATCAGCTAGAAAGATTTGGTTCTTAGCAGTTCAATGATCCAAAGCGATTCCAAAAAACTTTGGATAGAAAATACAAATAAACAAACACAAGTAACTGCATTACTAAGCATCACAATTATCCTACAAATGGAAGGAATTATATTTATAATAATTCATGAACCTGGTAGATTACTATTTGTAGAGTCAGAGACAGAGTATCTGTCAACATGAGCAGTAGAAGAGATGTTTATCTGGAAAGAATGACCTTTATTGGTCCATCATAATGAGTGGGTGTTACAAGTCCAACATGGATTTTCTATTTTTCATATGATATTTTTTAACCATTAATTAGGCTAGTTGTTAAAAATCCATTAAGATTAGAAATTATAGGCAGCAAAATATCATGGTGGAGAGTTCTGGATTTGAAATCACCTTGAATTTGTTTTCTCCATCGTACACTTGCTAGATGCAAGGCCCTAGGCAAACCATTTTCTCTCAGTTTCCTCAGATGTAAAACAGGAAATAATAATAACTCGTATCTCACATTGTTGTTGTGAAGAAGATGGAATGAAATACTACCATGTAAAGTACTTTGTAAACCTTAAAGTGCTATTAGCCTTTAGGAAGATGGGCTTTCATTCTGAATTTATATATGACAAAATAGAGGAAGTAATAGTAAATGGACTTCCTAAGGTGTTAGAAATGATGTCTAGCTAAGCTGAAATGATTGTTTAAGGCTTTTACAATATGTACATAATGACACAAACTACTATAGAAAGCACCAAGTTAAATTTTATATGAATATAAAGCATGATGTACATTTTATCTTATGTCAAGGAAATTATATCAAATAAGTAGTTTGCTCTGCTCTTTGATAGCTACTTAGACTCAAGATTTGCATTAATTACATGATTTGGGGGGAAGCCTGTTGTCCATGAAAGGATAAAAAGCCATAAAGGCTAATGGACTTATTTATAAAATAATTGACCTTTGAATTTTCCAAGCCTTTCAAGTTCTCTTTGTGGACCTTTCATATATTGACAATAGATGTATTTGGATGTAGGGAAAGTACATAATATCACTACAAAGCTATCAAAAGTATTGCTGAAAATTGTAAAGCCATCTATGTTCCCTAATGAAGCAAAATGTGAAATATTTTAATGCATGAGATTTACCATTGAACACTTTTCATTAGACTAACCATATAAACAGCTACAAATGAAAACTAGAAATATGTGGGGATATATTTATTCTTTATATTATCATCATGAAATAGTAGATAGACATAATCTCCATTAAGGAGCATGCTGGCAAATGTTTAATAAAATTCATATATAGCTGACTTTTAAGTTGAATATACATTTTAACATATTAAGTTAAGTCAAAACAATCAATAAAAATAATAATCCAAATCTCAATTTAAAGCACTTACGAATTTCTGAGGTATAAGTATTCACACTGAAATTTTGATATTAAGTTCTCAAGAGCTGATATGAACTAGCTCTAGCATACCTCTAGCTCCATACATGTCATCTGTCAATATCAATATCAATGTCCTATTTATTCATATGAATGAGCTTTCTAATTTCATGGCTTCCTAGTTTCTTATCTTATTGTACTCCAATAATCTTAATTTCTGCTTTGTCATCTACTAACCTAAAAACATCTTGGAATTCATTTTCTTACACAACACCTCCACTTCCCATTTTGTCAGAATTGGAGAGTGTCCCCTGACTTCTTAATCTTTCCTATTGAATATGCTTTACACCCTTAGGTGCCTGTAGTTCTTCATCTTCTCCTTATTCTTTTATCCAAAAGCTGAGTAGATTTTCTAAGATAGAATGTTTCAGGTTTGATGTAGGTTATTGCCGGTTGAAAACCAGCCAAGGTATTGGAAGGAAAGAGAATGAATCGAGGATTAACATATGGTCTGAGAAGGAGGTTAGCTTGAGAGAAATAGGATGAAGAAATGTTGCCTATAAGAGTTTTTGGGAAAGGTTTCAGTGAATGTCAACGAGAAAGGAAAATGGGGAAGGAATTGGAGTAAACCTTTATTAAGTGCCTACCATATGCCAAACACTGGTAAAGGACTTTTATATAATGTCTCATTTGAGGAGAGGAAGAAGGAGCCAGAGAGGCTCAACACAAGTGTAGAGATGGCAAACTCTCACTTTGGATAAACTCCCAGTTTGAAAGACTTATAAGGAGGTAGAATTAGGACCTAGTCCTAATTCTACATTCTTATTCAGCTATTAAATTTCTTACTTACTAGCCTTCCTTAGTAGCATCATAAGATGAGTTGTGACAGTCATTTTCAAGTCATTTAGAATTGAATATTGAATATTGAATAATTGAACTCTTCCCAGTTAAAATAGGTGAATAGTTGGAAACCAATGAATCATATTGACTGGACTGAGGGAGGGAAGCTATTACTAACAAGAGAAGATACTCATGATTCAAAACTGATATTTCCTTCAGAAAAGGGGAGACCTTGAACTTCCCATCTGTTACAAGACATGGAATATACAAAGTATTATACATATACAGAAAGGTTCCCTCCAAATCTTAGAAGGTAGACAAAACCATACCTAGGTCCTGATCTAAAAAATTGCCCAATACTTTGTGATTTGATCAGAATATAAACAGCAGAAAGTTACAAAAGATAATATTCTCAGATATCTGCCTTAAAAAAAAATAAGCAGGATCTATATTGGCATGAAACAGGCAGCAATGAAAGTCTGCTATAAAATATGGTTTGTCTGAATCCATAAGTTTTTAACTCTTAAGCTGTATTGTAAGGAGACTGAGGGGGGTAGAAGTGTGAAAAGGTGACCTAAGTCAAAGGATATATAGTTTTGACTAATAGCTAACATTCATACAGAAATTTATAATTTAAGAAATATTTTACAAGCATTATTTCATTTGAACATCATAGCTCTTCTTATGAAGTGATTGATTCAAGTTGTTATTTGTTTCTATTTTACAGATGAGAAAACTAACATTAAGAGAAGTATGGTCATTTCTTTACCCAAAGTGACAGAGCAAGAATAGAATAGGATGGAAGCAGCTCAGATTTGAAAACAGGAGGTGTTCTGACTTCAAAAGAAACACTCATTCCACTCTATCACAACTTACTTTTAGATATCAAAGAATCTTTGGTCTATTCCATGAATTATTGTGATAAAAAATAACAAGAAAAAATCTCTTCTGAGGACCAGGAAGATAATCTATGAAAGAATCATGAAATTACATGAATAAGAACTTCACAGAGTGAGAAAATATGAAAGGATTGTGATCAAAACCGATGGAGGAAGCAGAGAAGATAATGATGCTGAGGTTGTTGATGATATTAGCAATGACTAGAGTTTGTATATTGTTTCAAAATTTGCAAAGTATTTTACAGATCTGTCCTCTTTTAATCCTCATAATGGCTCTGTGAAATAAGTGGCATCATTATCCCTATTTTAAGTATTAAAGCAATTAGGGCACAGAAGAACAAAGAAGTTAAATGATTTGTTCAGGTTAACAAAATTTTAAAGTTCTCCTGATTTTCACTAGTCTTTTTAAGTCCCTTATGATGCCACTTTTCTAATTACTTCCTTATGCTTCTCCATAGACCTACATTTGAAAATCAGATCTTCCACTGAGCTCTGATCTTTTCATCACAAACTCTTGAAAATCTTCTGTCTTGTTGTATGCCCCATTTTCCTCTCAAGAATTATACTCAGTTTGCTGGGTAGGTGATTTTTGGTTGAAATCCTAGCTCCATTTCTCTCCAGAATATCATATTCCAAAGTCCTTTACTATAGAAGCTGCTAAATCTTGTGTTATCCTGACTGTGCCTCCATTTTACTTGAATTGTTTGTTTCTGAATGTTTGCAATATTTTCTTCTTAACCTAAGAGTTTCATAATTTGTCTATGGTATACTTGGGAGTTTTTTTTTTATTTTGGGATCTCTTTCAGGAGGTGATTGCTGGATTCTTTCAAATTCTATTTTACCATCTCATTCTAGAATATCAGGAAAGTTTTCCTTAATAATATCTTGAAAGATGAAATATAGGCTCTGTTTTGGATCTGGACTTTCAGGTAGACCAATATTTTTTAAATTATCTCTCCTAGATCTATTTTCCAGGTTAGTTGTTTTTCCAATGAGATATTTCACATTTTTTTCCTTTTTTTTCCTTTTTTTAAATTTTGCTTTATTGTGTCTTAATTTCTCATAAAGTCATTAGGTTCCATTTACTCAATTCTATTTTTTAAGGAATTATTTTTTCAGTGTGCTTTTGTACCTCCTTTCCCAATTGGCCAATTTTGCTTTTTAAGGCACTCTTCTCATTATTTTTTTTGCATTTCCTTTTGCACCTCTCTCAATTCTTTCCCTGTTTTTTTTTTCTTTTATCTCTCTTAGTTAGTTTTCAAAGTTCCTTTTGAGCTCTTCTATAGCCTGAGCACAATTCTTATTTTTCTTGGAGACTTTGGATAGAGGAGCTTTGACTTTGTTATCATCTTCTAAGTGTGTGTTTTGATCCTCCTTGTCATCATAATAACTTTCAATGGTCAGAAACATTTTTTCTAGCCCATTACTCTGCTTTTAACTGTTTATTAAAGTAGGGCTCTCTTTCCAGAGATGAGAGTGCACTGTCCCAAACTTCAGGGGTTCTATACAGCAGTTTTCAGAAACCCTTTTAGGAATCTGATTACAAGCACTCTTTTTTGCCCTGGAGCTGTTAGGTGTCTCTACCCTACTGTAGCTATAAGATCTAGTGTGCTGGCCAGGGCTGAGGGTCCATTGATGAGGGCTACAGTGGGACCGCACATCTGACTTCATCTTGTTGCCACAGACCTGCTCCACTGACCTTCTGAGTTTTTCCGGATGTCGCTGGGCTGAGAGATCCAGAAGCCTCCAATAATGCTGCTGATTCAGAGGTCCTGCCTTGCTGATGCCGGAGTCAGGGCTAGAACTGAAGCCAGGCCTGGCCTGTGCTAAGATTGGGTGCTGGGCTCCCACAATGCTTCCACAGATCTTTTCTGCTGACCTTTCAGGTCCTCTTTGGTGTCGGGATCGAGAGGTCTGGAAGCCACCAGGATTGCCATTGATTCAGAGGCTGGATCCTAATTCTGTGTCAATATGTCCTGCCCCAACTCCCACCCTGGTGTCATAGAGCTTTTCTACTGAGCTTTTAAATTTCCTTCAGCTGGAAAACATTCTACTCTGTCTTTTTGGGTGTTCTAATACTCTAAAATGTGTTTAGAGTCAGTATTCAAAGAAATTTTAGCAATTTGGGAGGAGTGGTTGGGCAAGTTCCTGCTGTTACTCCACCATCTTGACTCTGCTTCCTTCTGATTAATCTTTAGTCTCTCCATTGAGCCACTTAATTGCCTACAATGTCACAGATGCATGGGAGAATCAAAGTAGTTTTGGTCTGTCTATCTCTAGCAAAGGTGCCAGGGGAAACTTTGTTGTGGTGGTTTTAGTTGTTGTGGTTCTTATTGTTGCAAATGGACATAGATGCTGCCCTCTTTTACATAAAATGATAGGTTAAGTTAATAGCCTCGATTTCACCTAAGTCACTAAGTGTGACAAGAATGATTATGTCTTTTGATTTGTATAGAAATTGAATTTAAGTAAGGCAGAGTTACATGAAGTCCTCAGCCTTACTCTCTCTTCTAAAGCCATCACTTTCCAGTGGCAGGACAGAGTCAAGGTGACTGGCGATGACTCAGGATGCAGTGGATAACCTTGGAGTCTTTGATGTCTAACCAAGCTCTAAGCCCTCCACAACACTTGCTTCACCTGCCTTCACAGCCATTGGAGCAAATTTTTTTTCATCTGCCCATTCCACCAGGAAAACTTTCTACATGACTGGGGTAGACATCCCCCTACCTCCCTGTAAGGTTTGAGACCCTTTGGTCTGATTTAGTCCATTTGCTGAAATAGTTTATTAGGGTTTGGTCACTGTGCATGCTATAACTTCTTGGAGCCACATGTAAGAGGTAAGTGGATCAGGCAGACATCAAAAGTGAAAAGCAGCCTTGTAAAGAGCTCTGTCACTCTCACACCAGAGGTATTAGTCTTCTCTGAACACACCCTATACCATGAAGGTGGTAAACATAATTTTACTAGTGTTAATATTATTATTATTATTTGCTTCTTGCTGAGGCAATTGAGGTTAAGTGATTTACCCAGGGTCACACAGCTAGGGAATGTTAAGTATCTCAGATCAGATCTGAACTCAGGTCCTCCTGACTTCAGGGCTGGTGCTCTATCCACTGGACCAACTAGCTGCCCCATTAATATTATTTAACTATCATTATGGTGATTATTACTAGTGGGTTCCTATCATTATCTCTCAGTTATTGTTTCTCTATCATTGACCTTTTCTCTTTTGAAATCATACTATTTATTTGTGTGTCCTTCTCCTTATTCTTATCACCATCATATAATGGTTATATCACCACATTATTTCATTATCTGGTTTACAATTTTCTTCTCCACACCATTCGCCAATATTATCCTTCTTAAATTCAATATTCATGCTGACAGTCTGGTAAATACCATATCTTCATAATTCTTTGATTTCTTCAATTCTTACGACATGTTCACTTTTATGATGTACTATACTATTCAGAATTCTTCCCCCAGTGTCTCAAACCAATATTCTTCCTCTGACTATAATCTTCTGACTTATCACTTTTCCTTTTCCCGTCCTATTTAAGCTCCCCATCACCTTCTAAGTTACTGATGACTTCTTGTTTTCCTATTCAATTTTCTTTTGTCTTACCTTCATTCTGTATTTAGAGTGGACTCTATAATAAACCATTTCAAAGATTATCTCAGTAACAACACATTTCCCTTACCATGTTATCATACATGCCTTAGTATTTCTTTTTTTTTTTTTTTTTTTTAGATTCTCAAATGGCCCATAAACGTTGGTTTAATTGATCATGAGATGGCTCTCTCAATAAAGGTCCAGTCAGTGCTGATGGAATTGAAGTGCCTACTAAGTGCACTCCTTTCATTACAATTTTTTTTTTTTGGTTTTTTTTTTTAATAAAGCTTTTTATTTGCAAAACATATGAGTGACTTTTCAACATTGACCTTTGCAAAAAAAAAAAACTTTTTTTTTCCAAAGCTTTTCCTTTCCCTCCCCCCGCCCCCCACCCCTAGATGACAGGTAATCTAATACATGCTAGATAGGATAAATTATATGACAAATACAATACATGTATACATATCTATACAGTTATCTTACTGCACAAGAAACATCAGATCTAGAAAGAGAAGAAGAAAAAAAACAACCTAAGAAGGAAAACAGAATGCATGGAAATATTCACAGAAAGCGTTAAAATGCTGTGTTGTGGTTCACTCTCAGTTCCCACAGCCCTCTCTCTGGATGTATATGACTATCTTCATCGCAGTACAACTGGTTTGAATCACATCATTGTTGAAGAGAACCATGTCCATCAAAATTGATCATCGTATAGTCTTGTTGCTGTGTATAATGTTCTCCTGGTTCTGCTGATTTCACTCAGCATCAGTTCATGCAAGTCTCTCCAATCCTCTCTGAAATCCTCCTGTTGGTCATTTCTTACAGAACAATAGTATTCCATAACATTCATATACCATAATTTATTCAGCCATTCTCCAATTGATGGGCATCTTTTCAATTTCCAGTTTCTTGCCACTACAAAAAGGGCTGCCACAAACATTTTTGCACATGTGGGTCCCTTTCCCTCCTTAAAAATCTCTTTGGGATATAGGCCCAGTAGAAACACTGCTGGGTCAAAGGGTATGCACTGTTTGATAACTCTTTGAGCATAGCTCCAAATTGCTCTCCAGAATGGTTGGATCCGTTCACAGTTCCACCAACAATGTATCAGTGTCCCAGTTTTCCCACATCCCCTCCAACAGCTAACATTATCATTTCCTGTCATTTTAGCCAATCTGACAGGTGTGTAGTGGTATCTCAGAGTTGTCTTAATTTGCATTTCTCTGATCAATAGTGACTTGGAGCACCTTTTCATGTGACCGGAAATAGTTTCAATTTCTTCGTCTGAAAATTGTCTGTTCATATCTTTTGACCATTTGTCAATTGGAGAATGGCTTGAATTCTTATATATTTGAGTCAATTCTCTATATATTTTAGAAATGAGGCCTTTATCAGAACCTTTGGATGTAAAAATATTTTCCCAGTTTACTGCTACCCTTCTAATCTTGTCTGCATTCATTTTGTTTGTACAAAAACTTTTCAACTTGATATAGTCAAACTTATCTATTTTGTGATTAATGATGACCTCTAGTTCTTCTTTGGTCACAAATTCCTTCCCCCTCCACAGGTCTGAGAGGTAAACCATCCTACATTGTTCTAATTTGTTTATAATATCATTCTTTATGCCTAGATCATGAATCCATTTTGACCTTATCTTGGTATATGGTGTTAGGTGTGGGTCAATGCCTAATTTCTTCCAGAGTAGTTTCCAATGATCCCAGCAGTTTTTGTCAAATAGTGAGTTTTTATCCCAAAAACTGGGCTCTTTGGGTTTATCAAACACTAGATTACAATTGTCATTGAGTATTTTGTCCTGTGAACCTAACCTATTCCACTGATCCACTACTCTATTTCTTATCCAGTACCAAATGGTTTTGGTGACCACTGCTTTATAATATAGTTTTAGATCTGGTGCAGCTAGGCCACCCTCATTTGCATTTTTTTTCATTAATTCCCTTGAAATTCTTGACCTTTTGTTTTTCCAGATGAATTTTGTCGTTATTTTTTCTAGTTCAGTTAAATAATCTCTTGGGAGTTTGATTGGTATAGCACTAAATTCATAGATTAGTTTAGGTAGTATTGCCATCTTTATTATATTCGCTCGACCTATCCAAGAGCACTTGATGTTTTTCCAATTGTTTAGATCTGACTTTATTTGTGTGGAGAGTGTTTTGTAGTTTTGCTCATATAGATCCTGACTTTCCCTTGGCAGATATATTCCCAAATATTTTATACTATCGATAGTTACTTTGAATGGAATTTCTCTTTCTATCTCTTGCTGTTGCATTTTGTTGGTGATGTATAAAAATGCTGATGATTTATGTGGATTTATTTTGTATCCTGCAACTTTGCTAAAGTTGTGGATTAATTCTAATAGTTTTTTAGTTGATTCTCTAGGGTTCTCTAAGTAGACCATCATATCATCTGCAAAGAGTGATAATTTGGTTTCCTCATGACCTACTCTAATTCCTTTAATCTCTTTTTCTTGTCTTATTGCCAAGGCTAGCATTTCTAATACAATATTGAACAGTAATGGTGATAGTGGACAACCTTGTTTCACCCCTGATCTTATTGGGAATGGTTCCAGTTTATCACCATTACATATGATGCGAGCTGATGGTTTTAAATAGATGCTACCGACTATTTTAAGGAAAAGTCCATTAATTCCTATACTCTCTAATGTTTTTAATAGGAATGGATGTTGAATTTTATCAAATGCTTTTTCTGCATCTATTGAGATTATCATATGGTTTTTGTTAGTTTGGTTATTAATATAGTCAATTATGTTAATAGTTTTCCTAATATTGAACCATCCCTGCATTCCTGGTATAAATCCTACTTGGTCATGGTGTATTATTCTAGGAATGATTTTCTGTAATCTCTTTGCTAATATTTTATTTAAGATTTTTGCATCAATATTCATTAAGGAGATTGGTCTGTAATTTTCTTTCTCTGTTTTTGTTTTACCTGGTTTAGGTATCAGTACCATGTCTGTATCATAAAAAGAGTTTGGTAGGAGTCCTTCATTCCCTATTTTTTCGAATAGTTTATATAATATTGGAGTTAACTGTTCTTTAAATGTTTGGTAGAATTCACATGTAAATCCATCTGGTCCTGGGGATTTTTTCTTAGGGAGTTGATTAATGACTTGTTCTATTTCTTTTTCTGAAATGGGACTATTTAAGTAATTTATTTCCTCTTCTGTTAATCTGGGCAATCTATATTTTTGTAGATATTCCTCCATTTCACTTAGGTTATCAAATTTATTGGCATACAGTTGGGCAAAGTAACTCCTGATTATTGCTCTAATTTCCTCTTCATTGGTGGAAAATTCTCCCTTTTCATTTTGGAGACTAACAATTTGATTTTCCTCTTTCCTTTTTCTAATTAAATTAACTAGAAGTTTATCTATTTTGTTGGTTTTTTCATAAAACCAACTTTTAGTTTTATTTATTAATTCAATAGTTTTTTTTACTTTCAATTTTACTAATCTCTCCTTTTATTTTTAGGATTTCAAGTTTGGTATTTGATTGGGGGTTTTTAATTTGTTCTTTCTCTAGCTTTTTTAGTTGCAAGCCCAATTCATTGATTTTCTCTTTTTCTATTTTATGCAAATAAGCATCTAGAGATATAAAATTTCCCCTTATTACCGCTTTGGCTGTATCCCACAAATTTTGGTATGTGGTCTCATTATTGTCATTCTCTTGAATGAAATTAGTAATTGTGACTGTAATTTGCTGTTTCACCCATTCATTCTTTAGGATAAAATTATTTAGTTTCCAATTGGTTTTTGGTCTATTTTCTGCTGGCCTTATATTGCATGTGATTTTTATTCCGTCATGATCTGAAAAAAATGCATTTATTATTTCTGCCTTCCTGCATTTGATTTTGAGGTTTTTGTGTCCTAACACATGGTCAATTTTTGTATAAGTTCCATGGACTGCTGAGAAAAAAGTAAACTCCTTTCTGTCTCCATTTAATTTCCTCCAAAGATCTATCATACCTAACTTTTCTAACATTTTGTTTACCTCCTTAACTTCTTTCTTATTTATTTTGTGGTTTGATTTATCAAGTTCAGAGAGAGGGAGGTTGAGATCCCCCACTATTATAGTTTTGCTGTCTATTTCTTCTTGCATCTCTCTGAACTTTTCCTCTAGGAATTTCCATGCTATACCACTTGGTGCATTTATGTTTAGTATTGATATTGCTTCATCATCTATGGTACCCTTTAGGAAGATATAATTTCCTTCTTTGTCTCTTTTAATTAAGTCTATCTTTGCTTTTACTTGGTCTGAGATCAGGATTGCTACCCCTGCTTTTTTTTGTTCACCTGAAGCATAATAGATTCTGCTCCAGCCTTTTACCTTCACCCTGTATGTATCTCTATGTTTTAGATGTGTTTCTTGTATACAACATATTGTTGGGTTCTGGTTTTTAATCCACTCTGCTATCTGCTTCTGCTTTAAGGGAGAGTTCATTCCATTCACATTCACAGTTAAAATAACTAATTCTGTATTTCCTGCTATCTTATTTTCCCTAGCTTATGCTTTTCTCTTTCTTATCCCCTTTCCCTCCTCCCTAGTATTTTGTTTTTGAAAACCACTTCCCTCAAACAATCCTTCCCCTTTAGAGCCCCACCCACCCCCTTTTTCCCCCCTTTCCCTCCAGTTTCCTTATAAGTATGTCTATTATTCCCTCTGAGTCAAATCTGATGAGACGGAGATTAACCCAATTCTCATTCCCCTCCCTTTTCTCCCCTCAATCATTATAGGTTTTCTTTGCCTCTACATGAGATGTAATTTCCCTTATTTTACCTCCTTTTCCTCTTCTTCCAGTGTTATCCCTTTTCTACCTCTAATTTCTTTTTCAGTTTATCATATCATAAGATTCATAAAATCACAATAAACATATAATAATAATCATAAAATCACAGTAATCATATGATAATAATCATAAAATCACAGTAATCATATCATAATCATAATGTAATAATCAATTCATAAAATCAACCCTCATTCTATAAGTATCTATAACATAAATATAGTTCTCAAGAGTTATTTTTTCTTGTTACCTTTTATGTTTCTCTTGTGTTCTGTGTTTGTAGATCAAATTTTTTGTTCAGTTCTGGTCTTTTCAGTAGAAATAGGTGAAATTCTCCTATATCATTGAAAGACCATCTTCTTCCCTGGAAGATAATGCTCATTCTAGCTGGGTAACTTATTCTTGGCTGTAATCCAAGTTCCTTTGCCCTTCGAAATATCTGATTCCAGGCCCTTCGATCCTTCAAAGTAGAAGCTGCTAGGTCCTGTGTGATCCTAATTGTAGCTCCCCGATATTTAAATTGTTTCTTTCTGGCTTCTTGTAATATCTTTTCCTTGGTATGATAGTTCTGGAATTTAGCCACGATATTTCTGGGGGACTTAATTTTTGGGTTTCTTTCAGGAGGTGATCGGTGGATTGTTTCAAGGAGTATTTTGCCTTCTGGGTGTAACATATCAGGGCAGTTTTCTTTTATGATTTCCTGGAATATAGTGTCCAGGTTCTTTTTTTCATCATGGCTTTCAGGAAGCCCTATAATCCTTAGATTGTCTCTCCTAGATCTATTTTCCAGGTCAGTTGTTTTTCCTAGGAGATATTTCATGTTTTTCTCTATCTTTTCATTTTTTTGTTTTTGTTCAACTGATTCTTGAAGTCTTGATGAGTCATTAATTTCCAATTGTTCGATTCTAATTTTTAATGTCTTATTTTCTTCAGTTACTGTTTTTAGTTCCTTTTGCAATTGACCAATTACATTTTTTTGTTCACTGCATTCTTTTTCCATTTTTTCTATTTTATTTTGCAGTGATCTCATTTCGTTTCCCCATGTTTCTTCTAACTCTCTTTTAAGATTTTTTATGCAATCTTCAAAGAAAGCCTTGTGACATGGAGACCAATTTATGTCTCTCTTTGGGGCTTTTTCTGGAGTTGCTTTACCTTTAGGGACCTCAGGATTTGAGGTCTGTTCTTCCCTCTCTCCATAAAAGTTGTCTATGGTGAGAGCTCTTTTTGGTTTTTTATTCATTTTTTTTAAAGGTGTCAGGTCTGTTTAGGGCAAAGGTGGGACAGCTGCTTTAATTTGCCCTGGGGCAGTTCTGCTGATTGAGTTATTTCAGGAACTGGGCAGTTCTGCTGATTGAATTATGTCAGGGGCTGGGCAGCTCCGCTGATTGAATTATTTCTGGTGCTTATCAGACCCCTTGTTTGATTGATTGCTTTAAGGTGCTGTGTAATGGCAGCTAGTTATGATGCTCATCAGGGGTTCAGTGGTTCACAATCTATCCCCCTCAAAAGGCAGACCCTCCAAACCACCTGCCCACAATCAGGACAAATTGTTCCAAGAGGCCCGCAGAAGACTCCCAGGTGTGTGAAAAGCACAACGCTCCCACTCCTGTTCCGACTCCTGTTCCAGCTTCCTGCTCCAGCTCCCTGCCCCGGTCTCCCTGCGCTGCAGTCTGGGTTCAGTAGGCCACCCCCTGCCCCATTAAAACAGACCTGTTTTGAGGTTCTTCCAGAGTATCTTCTTCTAGAATCGTGTTGTTCTCCGGATATTGTGGATTTTTTTGCTTCAGAATCAGTCTAGAGGCTTCATATTTTGTTGGTTTGAGGGGAGGTTAGAGGAGGTTACAGAGAATCCTGTCTGATCTCCGCCACCATGGCTCCCCCTTTCATTACAATTGATGGAAGTTGGTATGGATTACCTGCCTTAGTATTTCTTAGGAGTAGATTATTTAACTTTATTTGCTTTCACTTTTATACTGCTGGACCTTTCTTAAGAAAGTCAACTATTTGGGCTGACTTCAATACAAACCTATGCTTTACAAATTGTACGTGATCTTCAATCATCACTGGAAATCATTTTATTCATTTATAGAACCTTTGAACACCTCCTGCACATTGGACTACTTTAAACTTCTACCACTTCTAAATTCCTTAGTATTCTCCTAGTTTTCCTAGAAATTCAAAGATAAGTGGTTCTCCTTTACTAAGATCAAAAGTACTGAATATGAGCAACTTCATCTTCTTCCATCTTCCTCCAATTTTCTCTGAATTTCCAACCACTTTGCCTCCTTCATTGTTTGTAGAGTTCTTTCTGCATTGCCTCCCTTATCTTCCTCTTTTTGTCCTGAATCTTCTCCATCTTCCTTCAGTAAGTTTCTCCATCTATTATACTACTCTCTCATCTTTTCCTCTTCATAACTTCTTTTCCCTCTGTTTAAAAACTCAGGTTTTCTCCAAATGAAAAAGGCAAGAAAAACTGAACCTAACCTTCTCTCATGGACATTGTTACCCTAATATTGTATATCTTTACTAAATTTTTATCATGTGGCAGGCATTATACTAAGCAATGGAAATAAATATGTAACCATAAAAAATATCCCCTATCCTTACACATCTTACATTTTAATAGGTGAAGATGAAATATAGAGGGAAACTAAACTTAGAACAGAAAACAAAAGGAAGCAGCAAACATAACTGTATGGAAGCACAATTAGAAGATGGCTGGAAAGTGGCATAGTGGCTTTGCTCCAGAAAATAATATAGTTAGGAAATATAGAATAGAATATAGAAATAGAGGAAATAATATCAGACCCTGGAACCCAAAAAACAGGAGTTAGAATTCTGGTGGCATAAGGAAGAAGAGCATTGTGGTAAAACATCTTAATAATAGTCTACATTCTCTGCCTATATTACATTTATAAATATTTTGTCTTCTACCCTGTTAGGATAAAATGAGCTGAGCCATTTTTTTCCTTTTAGCTCTCCACAAAAGAATTTCTCTTAATCTTATTCATTGGGTTCATGTGAATTTTTATACTTTGCCACTTTTAAATCTTATATGCTCTAAGATGAACATTTGAATTTGAATTTATTCTAAACTTAACATTTAATGATTCTTTATAAATCACTGAATCATAAAATCTCAGTTAGAAGTCACCTATGAGGTCACCTAGTCCAGTTCCTACCAGAAGCATTAGTACTCTACACTATCTTAAGCAGTGTTCACCCTGCTCTTCTTAAACACCTCTGGTGGCTAGAAATTCAGTAGCTCAGAAAGAAGCACTTTAGGTTTAGATAGCTCTATCTTAAGCTAAAAACTACTTCATGTTTACATCCAAGAACTAGTTCTAATATTGCCTTCTATAACCAGAGATAATGTTTATTCCTTAGTTTATATGGCAATTATCAAAGAACTAAAGAAAACCAAAAAAAATGCTTCTCAAATAATCTCTTCTTTGCTAAACTAAGCCATCTGATTTATTTTAGCTGATCCTCATCTATACTGAACTCAAATGTTCTCACCATCTTAGTCATATTTTTACGAATATACTTGGAATCACAATGTTTGTCTTAAAATGACAGAACTGAAAATGTTAATGAGAATAATGAGTTACAAAATTAACTAACTACAAATAAATTTAATTTGTAAAGATTATTTCATTCTAATCAATTGGAAAAACATTAAGTGCTCATGGGTAGGCCGAATGAATATAATAAAAATGACAATACTACCCAAATTAATTTACTTATTTACTGCCATACCAATCATACTTGCAAGAAATTATTTTACAGATCTAGAAAAAATAGTAGCAAAGTTCATTTGGAAGAACAAGGGAATTAATGAAAAAAAAAAGGCTGATGAAAGTGGCCTTGCTGGACCAAAGCTAAAACTATATTATAAAGCAGAAGTCATCAAAACCATTTGGTACTGGCTGAGAAATAGAGTAGTCAATCAGTGGAATAGGATAGAATCACAAGAAAACTAGGCAATAACTATAGCAATCTAGTGTTTGATAAACCCAAAGACCCCAGTTTTGGGGATAAGTACTCACTATTTGAGAAAAACTGCTGGGAAAATTGGAAACTAGTGTGGAAGAAATTAGGGCTTGACCCACATCTAACACCACATACCAAGATAAGATCTAAATGGGTTCATGAGTTAGATATAAAGAGTGGTTTTATAAGCAAATTAGAGGAACATAGGATAGTTTACCTCTCAGACCTGTAGAAAAGGAATAAATTTGTGTCCAAAGAAGAACTGGAATTCTTTATTGAACACCAGATAAATAATTTTGACTATATTAAGTTAAAAAGTTTTTGGACAAACAAAACTAATGCAGACAATGCATTAGAAGGGAAGTAATAAATTGGGAAATCATCTTTACATTAAAGGTTTCTAATAAAGGCCTCATTTCTAAAATATATAGAGAATTGACTCATATTTATAAGAATTCAAGCCACTCTTCAATCGATAAATGGTCAAAGGATATAAACAGACAGTTTTCAGATAATGAAATTAAAACCATTTCTAGTCATATGAAAAGTTGCTCCAAATCTCTATTAATCAGAGAAATGCAAATTAAGACATCTCTGAGGTACCACTACACACCTGTCAGATTGGCTAAAATGACAGGAAAAGATAACAATGAATGCTAGAGGGGATGTGGGAAAACTGGGACACTGATGCATTGTTGGTGGAACTGTGAACGGATTCAACCATTCTGGAGAGCAATTTGAACTATCCTCAAAAATTTATCAAACTGTGCCTACCCTTTGACCCAGTAGTGTTTCTATTGGGCTTATATCCCAAAGAGTTCTTAGAGGAGGGAAAGGGCCCCACATGTGCAAAAATGTTTGGAGCAGCCCTTTCTGTAGTGGCTAGAAACGGAAAGCTGAAAGGATGCCCATCAATTGGAGAGTGGCTGAATAAATTATGGTATATGAATGTTATGGAATATTATTATTCTGTGAGAAACGACCAGCAGGACGATTTCAGAGAGATCTGGAGAGACTTGCATGGACTGATGCTGAGTGAAGTGAGCAGAACCAGGAGATCATTATACACGGCAACAACAAGACTATACGATGATCAATTATTATGGACATGGATCTCTTCAACAATGAAATGTTTCAAACCAGTTCCAATTGTTCAATGAAGAAAGCCATATACACCCAGAGAGAGGGATGTGAAATGTGGACCACAACATAACATTTTCATGCTCTCAATTGATGTTTGCTTGCACTGTGTTTCCTTTCTCTGATTTCTTTTTCTTGTAGATCTGACTTCTTGCACAACAAGATAAGTGTAAAAATATGTATACACATATTCAATTTGTCAAGTATTTTAACATAATTAACATGTAGTAGACTTCCTGCCATCTAGGGGAGGGGTGGGGGCTAGGGGGGAAAATTTTTTAACGGAAAGCTTTGCAAGGGTTAATGTTGAAATATTACTCATAAATATGTTTTGCAACTAAAAAGCTTTAATAAAAAATTATTTCATTCCATCCTCATCACTATCCTTAGAGGTGTGTGGTATTATAATCCTCATTTTACAGATGAGAGAATGTTAAATGTAGGGGGCAGATAGGCGATTCAATGGATATTACTAGGAAATACTAGGAAATTACTAGGAAACACTAGGGCTGGTGTCAAAAAGACTTATCTTCCAGAATTCAAATCTGGCTTCAGACATTTACTAGCTATGTAACTCTGAATACATCACCAAATCCCAATTGCCTCAGTTTCCTAATCTGTAAAAAGAGTTGGAGTAGGAAATGGCAAATCATTTCAGCATCTTAGCTAAGAAAACCCTAAATTAGGATCACAAAGAATCAGACATGACTGAAAATGACTGAGGTTAAATGACTTACTCAGGAGCATGAAGTTGGTAAGTAATTAAGGCAAGATTTAAACATAGGCCTTCAAAGTCAAGACTCTTTCAACTGTACCAGGTAGTTATATTAACAATATTTCAAATATTATATGACTATAGTAGAGAAAAAATATCCCCTCCACCTTCCTTGTTCTGAAAATTATCCTTACTTAATGCAATCTAAAGTCATAGTCTTTGATCAGAGATCATTTAGGCCCACCTTGATCTAAGTCCACAGCATGTATATTGACATAGAACAGGCCCCCAAATCTGAATGTCCTAAATAAAGTCTTCTTCCTTCTTCATCACATATGCTTCCATGAACTACACAGCCTCTCTTTTCTACCAGTAATCTTCTGTTTCCTTTGCTAGGCTCTCTTTTGTCAATTTTATTTGTTCTTGTGTATTTCACCATTATTACTATATAGATAGATCCTATTATATTCTTGAAAACAACTAATCTTTTTTTTTTCTTTTCTATCCAAGACCTACCTATGTCAGATCCTGTAATTTGACACACTCTCTTTTCTTTCCTGTTCCTTCTCCGGAGCTTCTCATATCTGGAAAATTCCCCTATCAGAATAGAAACTTAAAATTTGATCTTATTGGCTCAACCCCACCTAAAAACCAGTCTCCCCTTCCTTATTAAACATCCAAGTTGTTCTGATCATGGGAATTTTAGGACATCCAAGTTTTAAAAAATGGAAATAAAAACAAAATCCTTTCCTGATACTATATACCATAATTCATGATTCTATAACAAGAAGATCATGGGATTATAGATTTAAGATTAGGAGGAAATTTAGAAATCATCTAACATAACTCCTTTATTTCAAAGATTGAGAAACAAATTAACATAATGATCAGGGGTGAGATTCAAACCCAGATCCAAATTTTACAGTTTTATTATACCAAATTAATTATACTTTTTTCTTTTTCTTTCCAAGTCCTGCTTTGCTGTTATTCATCTAAATCCTCATGGGGTGGAGAATGGTTGTGGGGTGCTAAAATGATCTGATAATCATCTCATTAAAGATGCCAGTGGTTTGCACTAATATTTCCTTCTTCTCCCTATTTCCCACAATCATCATGCAATTTATCCTTCCTTGGATATTTCCAATTACACCATGTCACCTACCCTCAAGCATATCAAATCAAAGGTTTACCACTTTCAATACTGATTGGCCCAACTTATTCATCTACAAAGTTTTAGGTTTCAGTAACAGACCCTAAAAACTCTAAAAGTTAAATATGCAAGTCTAATTTCTGTTGAACTATAGTTTTAGCAACTGACTGGGGGATATCTCCATATATGTGGCCTGTTGTCATCAAAAATACAATGTCCCAAAGTTGAATTTATCATGTTCTCCCCTGAATCTGCCACTTCTCCAAACTTCCCTAATTCTGTTGAGATCATCACTACCCTTTGTATAACTGTGTGAACTTTAAAATGATTCTTGGCTTGCCCCTTGCCACACTCCCTATATCCTAACAGATATGAAGTCACCACTTATGACATTACCAGAAGTAATGTGGAACATTGGACAGAAAACTGGCTTAAGCATCTAATAGAACTATACTTAAGGTAGATTTCTAATAGATACTGGCTTTGTTAACCCTGGCAAGTCCCATCACATTGATATGCAAGGTGTTGAGCTGGGTACATAAAGATAAAAAGTAAACTACTCATCTTCCATGAGCTTTTATTATATAGTGGAGATATATGTATGTGTATATATATATATATATATATATATATATATAT
>JAJPUD010004342.1:178221-200467 GCA_023553655.1 Myrmecobius fasciatus
ACATATTCAATTTGTCAAGTATTTTAACATAATTAACATGTAGTAGACTTCCTGCCATCTAGGGGAGGGGTGGGGGCTAGGGGGGAAAATTTTTTAACGGAAAGCTTTGCAAGGGTTAATGTTGAAATATTACTCATAAATATGTTTTGCAACTAAAAAGCTTTAATAAAAAATTATTTCATTCCATCCTCATCACTATCCTTAGAGGTGTGTGGTATTATAATCCTCATTTTACAGATGAGAGAATGTTAAATGTAGGGGGCAGATAGGCGATTCAATGGATATTACTAGGAAATACTAGGAAATTACTAGGAAACACTAGGGCTGGTGTCAAAAAGACTTATCTTCCAGAATTCAAATCTGGCTTCAGACATTTACTAGCTATGTAACTCTGAATACATCACCAAATCCCAATTGCCTCAGTTTCCTAATCTGTAAAAAGAGTTGGAGTAGGAAATGGCAAATCATTTCAGCATCTTAGCTAAGAAAACCCTAAATTAGGATCACAAAGAATCAGACATGACTGAAAATGACTGAGGTTAAATGACTTACTCAGGAGCATGAAGTTGGTAAGTAATTAAGGCAAGATTTAAACATAGGCCTTCAAAGTCAAGACTCTTTCAACTGTACCAGGTAGTTATATTAACAATATTTCAAATATTATATGACTATAGTAGAGAAAAAATATCCCCTCCACCTTCCTTGTTCTGAAAATTATCCTTACTTAATGCAATCTAAAGTCATAGTCTTTGATCAGAGATCATTTAGGCCCACCTTGATCTAAGTCCACAGCATGTATATTGACATAGAACAGGCCCCCAAATCTGAATGTCCTAAATAAAGTCTTCTTCCTTCTTCATCACATATGCTTCCATGAACTACACAGCCTCTCTTTTCTACCAGTAATCTTCTGTTTCCTTTGCTAGGCTCTCTTTTGTCAATTTTATTTGTTCTTGTGTATTTCACCATTATTACTATATAGATAGATCCTATTATATTCTTGAAAACAACTAATCTTTTTTTTTTTCTTTTCTATCCAAGACCTACCTATGTCAGATCCTGTAATTTGACACACTCTCTTTTCTTTCCTGTTCCTTCTCCGGAGCTTCTCATATCTGGAAAATTCCCCTATCAGAATAGAAACTTAAAATTTGATCTTATTGGCTCAACCCCACCTAAAAACCAGTCTCCCCTTCCTTATTAAACATCCAAGTTGTTCTGATCATGGGAATTTTAGGACATCCAAGTTTTAAAAAATGGAAATAAAAACAAAATCCTTTCCTGATACTATATACCATAATTCATGATTCTATAACAAGAAGATCATGGGATTATAGATTTAAGATTAGGAGGAAATTTAGAAATCATCTAACATAACTCCTTTATTTCAAAGATTGAGAAACAAATTAACATAATGATCAGGGGTGAGATTCAAACCCAGATCCAAATTTTACAGTTTTATTATACCAAATTAATTATACTTTTTTCTTTTTCTTTCCAAGTCCTGCTTTGCTGTTATTCATCTAAATCCTCATGGGGTGGAGAATGGTTGTGGGGTGCTAAAATGATCTGATAATCATCTCATTAAAGATGCCAGTGGTTTGCACTAATATTTCCTTCTTCTCCCTATTTCCCACAATCATCATGCAATTTATCCTTCCTTGGATATTTCCAATTACACCATGTCACCTACCCTCAAGCATATCAAATCAAAGGTTTACCACTTTCAATACTGATTGGCCCAACTTATTCATCTACAAAGTTTTAGGTTTCAGTAACAGACCCTAAAAACTCTAAAAGTTAAATATGCAAGTCTAATTTCTGTTGAACTATAGTTTTAGCAACTGACTGGGGGATATCTCCATATATGTGGCCTGTTGTCATCAAAAATACAATGTCCCAAAGTTGAATTTATCATGTTCTCCCCTGAATCTGCCACTTCTCCAAACTTCCCTAATTCTGTTGAGATCATCACTACCCTTTGTATAACTGTGTGAACTTTAAAATGATTCTTGGCTTGCCCCTTGCCACACTCCCTATATCCTAACAGATATGAAGTCACCACTTATGACATTACCAGAAGTAATGTGGAACATTGGACAGAAAACTGGCTTAAGCATCTAATAGAACTATACTTAAGGTAGATTTCTAATAGATACTGGCTTTGTTAACCCTGGCAAGTCCCATCACATTGATATGCAAGGTGTTGAGCTGGGTACATAAAGATAAAAAGTAAACTACTCATCTTCCATGAGCTTTTATTATATAGTGGATATATATGTATGTATATATATATATATATATATATATATATATATGTGTGTGTGTGTGTGTGTGTGTGTGTGTGTATAATGCATAAATATGAAGCAATACAGGTACAGAGAGTGACAGAGACAGAACAAGAATAAAAGAGAGAAAGGGAAATAGAAACAGACAGACAGATAGAGACAGAGACATGGAGAAAGAGACAGAGAAAGAGAGAGAGAGATCTAATACTTGGGGTGAATCAGGCACATATAGCAAGTGACTAAGTCAAAAGTTGCCCAAAAAAAGTCAAGAATGGTAAGGCGTTACAAAAGGCCACTGATTTTAACAATTAAGATCATTAGGGAATGTGTTTATGTGTTTAGATCTGTGTGCATATATGTAAATGCATATACATGTATATGTAAATGTATTTATATATAAACACATACATATACCTGTGTATGTATTTATATGTATATGTATACAATTATCTATATATATATATATATATATATAATATGTTTGTATATGTATATATATAGTACCAAATACATATTGCAGCTCTAGACATTAAAAAATATTTAATAACACCAAGTCTACATTTGCCACTTCACAATATCTACTCATTGCTTCCAGTGCTGCCTGAGATGAAATGAAACAGCTTCATTTCTCTCTTCTACATAACAATCCTTCAAATATTTGAAAATGTCTTTCAAGTCCCACTAAGTATTCTCTTCTTTAGGCTATCCATCCCTTCATCCTTCATGTGCCCTTCACTGTCTCAGCAATCCTCTTGTAGACATTATCTTGCTTAGTAAAGCCCTCTTTAAAATGTGGTATAGAGAACTGAGAACGATACTCCATATGTACTCTAGCATGGACAGAGTGACTCAATACAAGTCACATTTTTATTCACCTTTTTGTAGCCATGTTGTATTATGATATATGTGTGTATGTATATATAGACATATACTCACCTAGTAGGCCAGTAAGATTTTGACAATCATCAGAGGTAAGTAAATACAGAGCATAGTTGGGAAGGGGATCTACATGAGGATGGGGATGGAAGTATGTATTTTATCAAATAAATAGGGAAAAGCAAAGAACTTGGAAGTTATTTTTCCTAAAAATTATGGATTTGTGGAATACACAATAAAAACTAAAAAAAATATTATTGAATGCTTTAAAAGGAGAAATGATACAGGGGGAGACACTGCAACCAAGGTGGAAGACCCCTGTGATTAGAGGGAAATTAAATGCCTGGGGACCAAGCACTTCAAGCAGGACCTCAGCATTCAATCAGTATATGAAGAGTTGAATGACATCATTTGCACAATGTTTTATCTTATATTTGATTTGAACTCATTCTCTTCCCTCAGGTCTTTTCTATCCTGATTTAAAAGGCTAGTGGGAAACTTCAGGGCTTCAAAATGAGTAGATATATGGCACAGCGCGTGGCCCAGAGAGTTTTTCTGTCCCCTTGACCCTAGCTCAGCATTTCTCCATGGTCCACTGGTCCATGATTTATGGGGTCTGGGTAAGGGCATGGGATTTGAAAAAGCATTGAAGGACAGAGGACTCTTTTCTTAGCAGGTCAGGGAACCCAGAGTATCTGTCTCCATTCTCATCACTGGCAATGCTATCAAATCACCTCACTGGGTGGGGGGAAGGGGAAGAAGCACATCTCCACATGACTGGTTATATATTGGTAAATCAATCTGACTTTTTCAAAGAATGCCAAAATGTGACCACTGGGGATCTTCCCAGTAAGACATTAACCAACTCTGTCCTTATAGCAGGAAGGCAATGAATAATGAGCAATGTCTTTACTTTTAATCTGAAGCTATAAAACAGAATATATGACATGATAATTCAACAAGAAGAGGGTTAGTGCCTCTTCACAGCCTGGCAGCTCTTTAAATGAAGATTAGTCCTAAGAGAAAAGGCAAGTTTCTTACAGGCCATGCAACAGACTCTTTGCAAATATTCTTGGAGATCAGTCAATTGGGATTATAAAGCAGGGGCAAAAATAGTCCAATAGGTCATTTGTAAAGAGGTCATTTATTCTCTGCTCTTATGTAAGTCTATCCTCATCATCAACCATAATTTATTGTATATGGAATTCTTTCTCCTATCTCCACATCTTTTCACTGCCTGCCTCAAATATCTGGAGTGCTCTCCAATCTTATATCCATCTTTAAGAACACCTACTTTTCTTTCGAAAGTAAGTTCAAACAAAATTCTCTACTTAAATCCTGGATCCTCCTTCCCTTTGCTAGAATCTTCTTTCATATTCCCACCTCCAAATGACTTTTATATTTTGTATAAACCTATATATGAACACAATATGCCCCATAAATAAATGTAAGCTCCTTGAGGGCAGAAAGTATTTCATTTATATGTTTGCATTATCAGAGTTTAAAAAAGGTTGTATAGGGGTATAGGGTTAACATTTCTAGTATGTAGGAATAGTGACACAGATGAGAACTAGAACTATGATTTCATTCATATAAGAAGTCCTGAATGAAGAAAACTCCCTATGCCAGTCAAGATCAGCACTTTTGGGTATCTTATAGTATCAGAGAGTGGTTTAAAACAGTGACTATTTAAAAGACTTGCCCAGAATCAAACAGAAAATCTATGTCAGAGACAAAACTTCAATCCAGATCTTTCTGGCTCCATAAATCACCTTTCTTTCCATTGTGTCATATTTATAGTAAATAAAATTGTTTATCAATTGATTAACGTTGTTGGTGAAGGACAAACTTTGAGTTCTCCTCCTTATACCACAGAACTCGGCATTAGTCTAGCAAAGAGTACTGAAAACCAAGGCATGTCCTTTCCTTTGCCTTTGGGATTGATCTACCTCTTGCAGTAAAATACTTCCTAAATTTGATTCTAACTAGGGACTGTTTCCTTCAGGATATTTGCACCTCCAGAGCATTGCTTTGTAGAGGGTAGGAAATTACTGATTGAATTATTAACTGAATCCAAGACCCCTAAAAATAAATGAGTATGCTATTCTTCCCCCTTCCATTATTTTTTTATTGCTCTTACATTAAAATAACACATTTTGTTAATCCATCTAGATATCCCAGTAAAAGGAGTGTTATAAACCTCTCAATGGTACCAACTTTGGTAAACATAAATAAGCAGGATTTTGCCCTTCATATCTCTTTTCTTTTCAAGCTTTTGATTAGATTTTTGGTATATCAGGCAAATATAATTATGTCAGTTCTGACTCATTATTCCTTTATTTCAAACTTTGGTTTAAAAGTCTAAATATAGTTCTCAGTCAATATTTTCTTAACTAACTAATGACTTCCCAAATTTGTTCTTCTCTTTTGAAATCCTTGCTTTCAACTGCCCAAAGTGATGAAAAAAAAAATAAAAAGGTTCTATGCTACACCCTGAATCCATATCTAATGAAGGCAATATTCTATTATCAATATAAAATCAACAAATATTTGTGACCAAAACCCTTGGCATGGCATCTCTATATATCACATACATTTTCCTTTCTAAACTTTACTAAATGACCTCTCACACACTGCTGAAAAAAATTGATAGATATGTAGGTATGTCCTTAATTTCTCAGTGCTTGAATTCCCTCTCAGCTGCTAAATTATAGATGCTATCTAATTAATTGTTTTAAATTATTTTATTATAATAAGAATAACCCACATTTGCATGGTGGTGTCAGGTTTGGAGATCACTTTCCTCAAAGCAGTCCTATGGTACAGGTAGTGCAAACATAGTGATCCCCATTTCCAGTTTAGAAAACCAAGGCTCTGAGAAATTAATTGATTTGACTATGGTTTCTTGCTTACATAGGTAGTAGTAGTATAAATACAAATTCAGATTTCTAATGATCTATCTAGTAACTGTGTAAAGCTGGTTGGAATTTTTGAAGACATAAATTCAAGTTACATAATTATAAGAAATCTTAACTATTGTTACTGTGAAAAGGTCATAGCCAAACTTTGAATAAGTAGTTTCAGTTGGTGTCCTATGGTCAGAAACCAGATTACAGAGGTAAAGAGTAAATTGATGACAAGCAAGTAAAGGCAGTAGCTACAGATTAATCTTATAAATTTAGAAGTGAAAGGAAGGCAGGTACAAGTTGGTAGCTTCAGGCAGTCAGTTCAATTGAATGCATTTTTAAAAGACCTAAGCATGTTTGTAGGCAGCAGGGAAGAAAGAGTTTAAAGATAAGAGAGGCAGGAGATGGTGGAAGGAACATACTCCTAGAGAAAAGGGCAGGAAAATGGACTAGGAGCAGAGACAGAAGGAGTATTGGAAAGGGGAAAGGTCCTGAGTTCACAGTCATACCACTGGCTCAGACTAAAGAGGATGGGCAGAAATGATGAAAATTTTTTAATTTTGAAGTAGGGAAGATTAAAAAAAAAAACCTCATCCGAAGGAGCATCAACTTTTTCAGTAAAGTAGGAAGCAAGGTACATACAGTACACTGGTTTAGATAATACTTGGAGTTTGAGGAGATAGAACATTTAGGACAGATGCTGTGGGGAGACCAATAATGGAATAAAATAATGCTGTAGAGTAATAGCCTAGACAAAGTCAAAAGTATCAAAGAGGTACAAAAAGTATTACTACATAGCAAAGATAGTCTAGTCAAGGTCAGATTACATAAATCTGTAGCATATGCATTCAGCAATTTTATAATTTACTCCAATAATGTTCAGGAAGTCAGAATAGAAGTGGGAAAAGGTGGATTCCAGCAAGTACTTAACATGGAGAATTGGCAGTGTGTGGAAGGCAGAAGTATAAGAGTCAAAAGATTAAAGGATGAATGGCAGTGTCTTTTTTGACTCATTAATCATGGAGTCAAGACTGGAAAGTGAAACAAGAAAAGGTAAATATGGAAAGGACTGGAAATCCTGGTGTGGAAAAATAAAAGTTTAATGAGAAGTGTTGCAAGGAGGCAAGTGCATGCTGATCCATTCCACTTGACTAGAAAGTAAAAAAGCTGGCAATCAGAAGACAGGGAGTCTTTAGGAAAAACTGACCTTTTCATGAGTAGCAGAAGAGTATGAGAAAGGGGTATAGGCTGAAAGGGAAAACAATGGAGTGATACATCCAAAGAGCATAGAATGGAAAACTTGAAGAAGAATGAAAGTACAGGAAAATTACAAAAAAGAGATTTTCACATTGGTTGGCAGTACCATTAAATCATAGGAATGACTAGTGTAGGAATTTACTAGCCATAAGATAGATGAAATAATTAATCAATCAATAAAAATTTATCAAGTACCTATCATGTGCCCAACGCTGTGGTAATTACTAGGGATATTTTCAAAAAAGCAAAAGACAGTCATTACTCTTTTTTTTAATAAAGCTTTTTATTTACAAAACATATGAGTGATTTTTCTACATTGACCTTTGCAAAAACTTTTTTCCCAAGATTTTCCCCTCCTTCCCCCCACTCCTCACCCCTAGATGACAGGTAATCTAATACATGCTAAATAGGATAAATTATATGACAAATACAATACATGTATACATATCTATACAGTTATCTTACTGCACAAGAAACATCAGATCTAGAAAGAGAAGAAAAAAAAACAACCTAAGAAGGAAAACAAAATGCATGGAAATATTCACAGAAAGCATTAAAATGCTGTGTTGTGGTTCACACAGTTCCCACAGGCCTCTCTCTGGATGTATATGACTATCTTCATCACTGAACAATAGGAACTGGTTTGAATCACATCATTGTTGAAGAGGACCATGTCCATCAAAATTGATCATCGTATAGTCTTGTTGCTGTGTATAATGTTCTCCTGGTTCTGCTGATTTCACTCAGCATCAGTTCATGCAAGTCTCTCTGGGCCTCTCTGAAATCCTCCTGTTGGTCGTTTCTTACAGAACAATAATATTCCATAACATTCATATACCATAATTTATTCAGCCATTCTCCAATTGATGGGCATCCTTTCAATTTCCAGTTTCTTGCCACTACAAAAAGGGCTGCCACAAACATTTTTGCACATGTGGGTCCCTTTCCCTCCTTTAAAATCTCTTTGGGATATAGGCCCAGTAGAAACACTGCTGGGTCAAATGCTATGCACAGTTTGATAACTTTTTGAGCATAGTTCCAAATTGCTCTCCAGAATGGTTGGATCCGTTCACAGTTCCACCAACAATGTATCAGTGTCCCAGTTTTCCCACATCCCCTCCAACAGTTATCATTATCATTTCCTGTCAGTTTAGCCAATCTGACAGGTGTGTAGTGGTATCTCAGAGTTGTCTTAATTTGCATTTCTCTGATCAATAATGACTTGGAGCACCTTTTCATGTGACCAGAAATAGTTTCAATTTCTTCATCTGAAAATTGTCTGTTCATATCTTTTGACCATTTATCCATTGGAGAATGGCTTGAATTCTTATATATTTGAGTCAATTCTCCATATATTTTAGAAATAAGGCCTTTATCAGAACCTTTGGATGTAAAAATATTTTACCAGTTTACTGCTACCCTTCTAATCTTGTCTGCATTCATTTTGTTTGTACAAAAACTTTTTAACTTGATATAGTCAAACTTATCTATTTTGTGATTAATGATGACCTCTAGTTCTTCTTTGGTCACAAATTCCTTCTCCCTCCACAGGTCTGAGAGGTAAACCATCCTACATTGTTCTAATTTGTTGATAATATCATTCTTTATGCCTAGATCATGAATCCATTTTGACCTTATCTTAGTATATGGTGTTAGGTGTGGATCAATGCCTAATTTCTTCCATACTAGTTTCCAATTATCCCAGCAATTTTTGTCAATTAGTGAGTTTTTATTCCAAAAACTGGAGTCTTTGGGTTTATCAAACACTAGATTACTATTGTCATTGAGAATTTTGTCCTCTGAACCTAACCTATTCCACTGATCCACTACTCTATTTCTTATCCAGCACCAAATGGTTTTGGTGACCACTGCTTTATAATATAGTTTTAGATCTGGTACAGTTAGGCCACCCTCATTTGCATTTTTTTCATTAATTCCCTTGAAATTCTTGACCTTTTGTTTTTCCAGATGAATTTTGTTGTTATTTTTTCTAGGTCAGTTAAATAATCTCTTGGGAGTTTGATTGGTAAAGCACTAAATAAATAGATTAGTTTAGGTAGTATTGCCATCTTTATTATATTACCTTGACCTATCCAAGAGCTTGATATTTTTCCAATTGTTTAGATTTGACTTTATTTGTGTGGAGAGTGTTTTGTAGTTTTGCTCATATAGATCCTGACTTTCCCTTGGCAGATATATTCCCAAATATTTTATACTATCGATAGTTATTTTGAATGGAATTTCTCTTTGTATCTCTTGCTGTTGCATTTTGTTGCTGATGTATAAAAATGCTGATGATTTATGTGGATTTATTTTGTATCCTGCAACTTTGCTAAAGTTGTGGATTAATTCTAATAGTTTTTTAGTTGATTCTCTAGGGTTCTCTAAGTAGACCATCATGTCATCTGCAAAGAGTGATAATTTGGTTTCCTCATGACCTACTCTAATTCCTTTAATCTCTTTTTCTTGTCTTATTGCCAAGGCTAGCATTTCTAGACAGTCATTACTCTCAAGGAACTTCATAATCTATTGGAGAGACAACATCAAAACAGATACCTACAAAACAAGCTATAAACATAAAAAAAGGAAATTATTAACAGAGAGAAAGTACTAGAATTAAAAGGGGTTGAAGAAGGGTTTTGTAAAAAGAAGCCATTTTAACTGGGAGTTAAAAGAAGCTAAGGAAGTTAGTAAGTGGAGGAAAAAAGGAAGAGTATTTCAGAAAAAATCTCTGAGATGAAGAAATGGACTCTCATGTTCACAGAACAGGCAGGAAGCTGGTGTCACTGGATAAAAAAGTGTCTTGATAATAAACAAAACCAAAAGTTGGTTTTATGAAAAAACTAACAAAAATAGACAAACCTTTGGTTAATTTGATCAGAAAAACTAAAGAAAAAATCAAATTATCAGCAATGAAAATAAAAGTAGTGAACACGAATGAAAAAGAAATCAAAGAAAGAATTAGGAGCTATTTTGCCCAACTCTATGGCAACAAGTCTGACAATCTAACTGAAATGGATGAATATTTACAAAAATATAAATTGCCCAGGTTAACAGAAGAGGAAATAAAATACTCAAATAGTCCCATTTTAGAAAAAAGAAATTGAACAAGTAAATAATGAACTCCCTAAAAAAAAAATCTCCAAGGACAGATGGATTTACAAGTGAATTCTACCAAACATTTAAGGAAAAAATAATTCCAATACTGGGTAAACTGTTTGGAAAAATAGGTAAAGAAGTAGTACAGCCAAATTCCTTCTGTGACACAAATATGGTACTGATACCTAAACCAGAAACCTATTTTGGCCCAGAAAGGGCCAAAATAGAGAAAGAAAAGAACAGACCAATCTTCCTAATTAATATTGGTGCAAAAATGTTAAATAAAATATTAGCAAAGAGATTCTAACAATTTATCAGCAGAATAATAAACTATGACCAAGTAGTATTTATACCAGTAATGTAGGGCTGGTTCAATCAGGAAAACTATTACCATAATCTACTTTATCAATTACAAAACCAACAAAATTTATATGATAATCTCAATAGATGCAGAAAATGCTTTTGACAAAATATAGCACCCATTCCTATTAAAAACACTAGAAATCATAGTGATAAAGGGAGCTTTCCTTAAAATAATAAGCAGTATCTATCTAAAATCTACAGCAAGCATTATTTGTAATGGAAAGAAGCTGGACACATTCCCAACAAGATAAGGGGTAAAACAAAGATGCCTGTTTGTCACCACAATTATTCAACATTGTACTAGAAATGTTGGCTTTAGCAATAAAAAAAGAAAATGAAATTAAAGGAATTAGAATAGTCAACTAAGAAATAAAACTATCACTCTTTGCAGATGATATGATGATATACATAGAGAATCCTAGAAAATCATCCAAAAACAATTCACAGCTTTAGCAGAGTTGCAGGATATAAAATAAACCCACAGAAACCATCAGTCTTTCTATATATTACTGACAAAGCGCATCAGAAAGATATACAAAGAGAAATTCCATTTAAAAGTACTGTAGACAAAATAAAATACTTGGAATCTATATGCCAAGACAAACCCAAGTACTATATGAGCATAATTCCAAAACACTTCTCACACAAATAAAATCAAATCTAAGCAACTGGAAAAAATATCAATCGTTTATGGCTAGGCTGAATTAATATAATAAAAATGACAATTCTATCTAAATTGGTCTAGTTCAGTGTCATACCAATAAAAACTAACAGAACATTATTTTATAGAGGTAGAAAAATAATAAAACCCATCTAGAAGAACAAAAGGTCAAAAATATCAAGTGAATTGATGAAAACAAAGGATGGTGGTCTAGCAATTGCAGACCTAAAATCATACTGTAAAATAGTGGTAATCAAAACCATTTGATACTGACTAAGAAATAGAGTGGTGGATCAATGGAATATATTAAATAGACACAATAATCAAGGCCTATAGTAATCTAGTATTTGATAAATCCCCAAACTCCAGCTTCTGGAATAAGTACTCAGTATTTGACAAAAATTGCTGGGAAAACTGGAAAATAATATGTAAGAAAATTGACATAGACCTACATGTCACACCCCATACCAAAATAAGGTCAAAATGGATGCATGATTTGGGCATAAAGGAGGATACCATAAACAAATTAAGAGAATAAGGGATAATTTACCTATCTTTGGAGAAGAGAGGAATTTATAAACAAAGAACTAGAGAGCATTATGAAAGGCAAAATAGATAAGTTTGATTACATTAAATTAAAAAGGTTTTGCACAAAAACAACAGAAACAAAATTAAAAAGGAAGTACAAACCCAGGAAAATCTTTACATCCAATATTTGTGATAAAGGTCTCATTTCTAAAATATATAAAGAACTGCGTCAAATTTATAAGAATACAAGTCATTCTTCAATTGATAAATGGTCATCAATTCATATGAACAGACAATTTTCAGATGACAAAATTAAAGCTATCTATAGTCATATGAAAAAAGCTCTAAATCACTATTGATTAGAGAAATGCAAATTAAAACAACTGTGAGGTACCACCTCACACCTCTTAGATTGGCTAAGATGACAGGAAAACATAATGATAAATGTTGGAGGGGATATGGGAAAACTGGAACACTAATACATTGTTGGTGGAGTTATGGAATGATCCAACCATTCTGGAGAACAACTTGGAACTATGCCCAAAGGGCTATAAAATTGTGCATACCTTTTGACCCAGCAGTGCCATTACTGGGTTTGTATTCCAAGGAAATCATAAAGCAGAGAAAAGGACCCACATGTGCAAAAATGTTTGCAGCAGTTCTTTTTATGGTAGCAAAGAATTGGAAAAAGTGTGGATGCCCAAATATTGGGGAATGGCTGAACAAGTTGTGGTACATGAAGATAATGCAATATTATTGCTCTATAAAATTGTTCAATAAGTTGATTATAAAAAGGCCTGGAAAGATTTACATGAACTGATGCTGAGAGGAACAAGCAGAACCGGGAATACATTTTACATAATAACAGCAGCAGTGTGATGATCAACTATGAAAGGCTTCTTCTCAGTAGTTCAGTGATCCAAAGCAATCCCAATAGACTTTGGGTAGAAAATGCCATCTGCATCCAGAAAACGATCTAAGGAGACTGAATATGAATCAATACATGCTATGTTCACTTCTTTTTTTTCCTTGTTTTTTTTTTTAATCTTTCACATGCTTTTTCCCTTTCGCTGATTTTTCTCTCCCAAAATGATCCATAAAACAATGTGTATTAAAAATTAATAACATTATTACAATTTAAAAAATTAAAACATTTCTTGAGAAATAAGATCCAAGAAGGCTGAACAAATAGAAGAAAGCTAGATTATAAAGGACTTTGAATGTCAAGCAGAACATTTTGTATTTGATCCTGAAGACATTAGGGAGCCACTGGAACTAAGCAATCGTTATCTATTTTGGAGAAAATTCTTTTAGTGGAATAATAATGTCAGAAGCTAGACCATAAGAGTTGAAGAAGAGAGTAAGAAGAAAAAAAGTGAAAGCGTTTACTGTAGAGGGCTTTTTTTGAGGAGTTTAGCTACAAAGAGCAGAGATATATGGGACAAAAGTTAGTGGGATGAAAGGATTAAATATGGTTCTTTTTTCCCCCAGGCATGATTATAGGCAATATGGAATGAACTAGTAGACAAGAAAATATTAACATAAGTAAAAGTGGGGATGACAGAGGGCAAAATCTGTTGAAGGAGATGGAATGAAATAGGATCACATAAACAAGTAGAAGGGTTAGACTTGTTAAGCAATAAGACCATTATTTTAAGATGGGGTAAAGGAAGGTAGAAAGTGGTAGAAAGCAACTGAGTGATAGGAGATGAGAAAAAGGGAGCTCACATTTTTTTCTGTAAAATTTGAGACAAAGTTTTCTACTGAGAGAGTAAGAAGAGAGGGACCCTTGTAAGGTCTGAGTAGGGATGAGAAGTTGGAAGAGTGATTGTGGAGTCAGACAGTGAGTTGGTAAGAGAGGTAAGGTAGGATGCCTAACATCAGAGAGGACACAGTCGAAGTCATTTAGCATAAATATGTTAAGAACTCAGTCAAAATGGTTCTATAATTGTGTCTGTCTTCATTCAGTAGCACATATGTAGGTATAAAGGAGGCAAATGATAGAGGTGATCCAAAGCTGAGATTTCATTAGACATAATTGGGTGACAAGAAGACTGGTGGGTAGAAATTCAAAAGAGGAAGCCAGTGTCTATTAAATATGTTCATAAAGAGGCCAAAATGGGCAAACGAGTACTGAATTTTTAGTACAAGAAATAATCTCTCTGGGAAAGAATTGAGGAGCCAAGGGATTAGAAAAAATAGTATAAATGAAGAGTTGGTTTTTGTAAGGAAAAACAAAAGGAGAGGTAAAAAGCCAATAGATTTTGTTTAAAGGCACTTCAGAATTCTTAATCATGAAAGTAGTATATTTTGGGTGATGGCAGAAGAGTTAGTAAAAGTCTAGAATTGTAGAGTGCTCAGAAAGGCAGTGTCATTTGTAAGGAACCTGAATTCAGTAATAAGTAGCAGATGGAAGGATTGGAGAAAAAAGTGTTAAGATAATTGGAAGTTTGTTGCCCATGAAACGAACATTTTAGAGGATATACTGAAAGAAGTGGGTAATTTTTGATTAAAGCTTTGGTGTGAAAGGGTTGAAGTAGATGGAAATGAAGAATATGGTGACGAGACTGCAGAACGGCATTTAGATGATGATCTTTAGGAGTCCAGAATAATTGAGATGTGAAGCATATAACCAGGTGTGAGAATGTTCATCATTGAGTGGAGGATACCACTATCTTCCCAAGTTTGAGATCAAGCTTGCTGAAGGCAAATGCTAGATGAGATGGGAGGCACAGGTCAGATAGTCACATGGGTATTCTTTTTTTTTTTTATTAAAGCTTTTTATTTGCAAAACATATGTATGGGTAATTCTTCAACATTAACCCTTACAAAGCTTTCCATTACAAATTTTCCCCCCTAGTCCACATCCCTCCACTAGATGGCAGGAAATCCAGTACATGTTAATTATGTTAAAATACTTGACAAATCGAATATATGTATACATATTTCCACACTTATATTGTTGTGCAAGAAAAATAGTATCTACAAGAAAAAAAATCTGAGAAAGGAAACACAATGCAAGCAAACATTGATGGAGATCATGAAAATGTTATGTTGTGGTCCACATTTCACATCCCTCTCTCTGGGTGTATATGGCTTTCTTCACTGAACAATTGGAACTGGTTTGAAACATTTCATTGTTGAAGAGAGCCTTGATCATCATATAGTATTGTTGTTTCCATGTATAATGATCTCCTGATTCTGCTCATTTCATTTAACATCAGTTCATGCAAGTATCTCCAGGCCTCTCTGAAATCATCCTGCTGGTCGTTTCTTATAGAACAATAATATTCCGTGACATTCACATACCATAATTTATTCAGCTATTCTCCAATTGATGGGCATCCATTCAGTTTCCAGTCTCTAGCCACTACAAAAAGGGCTGTCACAAACATTCTTGCACATGTGTGACCCTTTCCTTCCTTTAAGAGTTCTTTGGGATATAAGCCCAATAGAAACACTGGTGGGTCAAAGGGTATGCACAGTTTGCACATGGGTATTCTTTCATCTAAAAGGTACAAATTAAACAGGAAAAGAACTCAGATGGAGTTGGAAGATTAAATCTCTCTTAATCATATTTATTTTACACTGATAGTAGGTCATCTAAATAAAAATATCCAACAAATAAGAGGTAATTAACCACATGACCTGAAAAAGAAATAGTTAGAAAAAGAAGGTAAAGTTAAAATTATTTACAGTCAGTAGCTAAAACTACATTCATTATTATTGTTAATATTTTATGATCTATAGTAAAAACTGAATAAATTGTGTGTGCATGTACATTAACATTTGACTAATATTCACAATGTCTGCAGCACTACAATTAGAGTGCCTTATTAATTAGCAATATATATTTTCAAGGCATCTTATGGTTAACAATTACAACATCCATGTGAGATAAATCACTTTAATTCTCTCTTTAAAGAACAGGAAGCTCTCAAAAGAAAGGATGTCACTTTTCGAAAATCCAAACACCAACCAAGATTAGGACAAGTGGCCATGGTCCAAATTCTATACTTAATATATTGAACCTCTTTAACTAGCCTTTTTTAATCAATCTGGCTTGCACCAAAACAGAAGCAGCCTGTTTATTTCCATTTCAAACACAGATTTTCCATCAATTATTTGAACCTTTTCCAAATGATTTAAGTCAGCAAAGTAGGTTCCAGTAAACAGAGCAATTCAGCGATGTGTATACAACCTAGGTTAAAAGCTTTTTGAAAGTCAGCAAAATATCAAAAGATACCCTCAATCAAGTATTAAACCAGTTCTTCAGGTGGTGTAGATCAATAAAATGACAAATATAAAACTGGTAACCTTAGAAAGGTAATTGTTCCCATTATTGTCTTCATGTAATTAAGTCCAGGAAAGTTCCTATTTTTTCTCATCTTGGATTTGAGATATCTTGCTCAAAAACTATTCAGGTATTATTTCCTTTTTCATTTCTCTGAGTCACTCACCAGAAAAAAAAAGGAAAAAAATGAAAGGGGAAGAATGCCCTCTCTTTAAAAAAAAAAAAAAACACTTTTTTGTTAAGCACATACTAGGCTGATGAGTGTATTGGCTTATCAGAGTGGGATTTTCAACAACTGGGAGAGTTTCTCTGAGGTGAGGGGATTAACTAAGTAACTCTTCAAAGTCCGTAATGCCTCAGAGAGTTTGATTCCATTATTTGATTGTTACTTAATACCATGCTTTCCTATTTCTTTGTTCAAGTTCCCAGAAATATTCTGATGCATGTAAAACAAATAAACGTTTTGTCTCTGTTGTTTCAGAGAAGTGAGGAAATGACATAGTCAGTTGGCTCTCCCAGTCAGCATGTGAAATGTGATAAGATATGAATAGAAGATGACCTAAATGCTATCAGAAAGAGTCAAAGAAAAGTCACATCTTTGAGATGAGCTACCACTTGTTTTGTTATTGTGTTGTTGGTATTGTTCACTCATTTCAATTATGTCTGACTCTACATGACCCTATTTTTCGTTTTCTTGGCAAAGATGCTGGAGTGGTTTATCATTTCCTTGTCCAAATCACTTTCCAGGTGAGGAAACTGAGGCAAACAAGGTGACTTGACCAGAGTAACACAATTAACATCTGAGATCAGATTTGAACTCAAAAAGATGTCTTCCTAACTCCAAGCCTATTGTACCAGAAAAAAGATAATAATAATAAAACTACTTAATTTGCACTAGATCATCATCTTAAGGAATTATAGAAATATATTTTTCATTGATGAAAATTAGTATTGTTATTGCCTGGACTCCAAGTTCCATTAAGAAATTCAATTCCAAAACACACTTCTCCAGATTTTATATAGAAATAACATATGACTCGCCATTTTAAAAATTTGCAAATGTCTTAATATTTAAGAAAAGCTAACTACAGTAAAGTGGGTCAATTCAATTTTAATTTGACAATTGTACAATCTCCTTACTTTTGTATAGACTATCCTTCATGCCTGGAATGTATTCTCTCCTCACTTGCCACCTCCTAGAATTTTTGATTTCTTTCAAAGCTCAGCTCAGGTGTGGTCTGCTAACTTAGATCTATATTGATTTCCCTAGTTTCTGGCCCCACCCCCAAAACTGATGTGTAAATATTCTATAGTATGTGTACATGCTCACAGACTATCAACTCCTCCAAGAGTATGTAAACTCCTTGAGAGTTATTTGCTCTTTTGTTTCAATTAGTTTTCTTTTTTTGTCTTTGTATTTTGTGATCTGTTATAGTATCTAACATATAGTAGGTGTCTAAATAAATTTTACATGAATGCCTAAAGAGTCTTCTATGCCAGAAAACTGCATTAGATACAGGGGATTCAAAATAAAACTAAAAAAAAAAACAGTTACTGGTTTAAAGGAATCCACTGGGATTCCATTTAGGGGCAGATAATATGCCAACAAATAAATAAATACAATTTAAGAAAAGACATGGCACTAATAAATACAGGGATCCATGGCTAATGAATCTGGATGGTGACTGAGCAAAGTAGATTGGGAAAACAGGTTGGGACAAAAAAATAGAGGACTCCTCTAATGACTAGGCTCTTAGATAATTCATCCATTATCTATAACACACCTGCATTTGATTCAAACCCTCTCCACAATCAACAAACAAGTCACATACTCAGTCATGTACTAAAGTGAATCAAAAATACAGTCACATGTTACCTAGCCTCCCACTCTCCTGCACAGTCCACAAGCTAATTATTTTTTGAGTCACCTCTCACGTTTGTCTTTATTTTCATCTTCAGAGACCAGGACAAGACGAGGAAAAGAAGAGAAGCAGGGGTAGAAAGAGAACAAGCCAGTGTCAGGTATCCTCAAATGAAGAATGAGCAGTCTCTAGAAAGAAATCCTTTCCTAGTGAGGAACAGAATGACTAGATAGTTTCTTTTCAGTACCCCAAAGTCTAGAGGTGGGGAGAGTATTCCAGCTCAAGGATGGGGACAGAGTGGTCCAACTCTGGATACGCCAGCAGCCCACGGACTCTACGTCTCAGGCAAGAGGACAGAGAATGAACAATTGCTCCCTCTCTAGGGGCTGAATCATAGAAAAGTGGGAACTAGATCCTCCACTGAATCATTAAACTATGGTTCCTCCACTCACATTCATATCTTCCCTCAGCTTCTAAGGTCTAGCCTATACTAGGAATAAAAAAGATCACTTAAATTTCCTTGCATGCTTTCTTTCTATATGTATTCTGTTATAGAGTCAGTATAACAAAGTGCATAGAATTTTGCATTTAAAATGAAAAAGATTCAAATTGAAATTGTCTGTGGCACTTTCTAGCTAAATGATTTGTGCCTCGGACCATTCCGTAGTACTTATCAATTAAATCACAGATAAGTTTTGATCTCCTTTGGTGGTATGAGTCATTCCCAAAAAATGACAATACCATAGCTAATTTTTGAATTTCTATATTTTTTTCCTTTGCATAGTTGATATAACACTGCCTTAAAATTTACAATATTTATGGAGTACTTTAGTTTATAATCACTTTCTCAATGGTTACTTTTTTCATATAGACTAGAAAATAATACTTACTAGTTGTGTCATCCTGGACAAGTCACTGTTTGCCTCAAATTCCTGATCTGTAAAATGAACTGGAGAAGGATATGACAAATTGCTCCAATATTTTTGCAAAGAAAACCTTGAAAGGGGTCACAAAGAGTTGACATAACTGAAATGACTGAACAAGTATATACCTGTCTAACATGGGAGTAAAATATATGAATTTATTTCTGGTTTGGTATATGATTCTAGTTATGGTTCAGCTATAATTGTTTCCCATTTTCTACTTAAAGATGATTCTCCAGTGGTAGCCATTGAATGCAGCTGGGTAACATCCAGTGAGTGCAAAGGGAAAGAAGCAGAGATAACTATACCATGCCAAAAGAAAGCAAACAAATAAGCTCATGTGCAAGGATTGATTGTAGATTACATGGAAGGGAGTGATGTGTGCTAGGGTTGGCAAGGCTAGAAAGTCTTTAAAAATCTAAGCAGAAAGGTCTCTTTTATCTTGAGATAATAATAGCACATCCCTGGAATTTATTAAGTAGAGGGGGTGATAGGATATACACTTTCCAAAAATCATTTTGGCAGTTATATGGAGGCTAAAGTGGAATAGGAATAGCCTTGAAGAAACCCTTAAAAAGTTCCAATCAAAATTTTAGAGAAGTTAAAAGTAATAATTATAATTTCAAGAAACAAGCAAGGAAATGACATTGTACTTCAGGACAAAATAGATAATTAAAAATGCATTATTTAGTGAATATATGCATATTCATTAGAGCATGGCTAGAGTGTCAGACCTAGAGTCAGAAAAACTCATCTTCCTGTGTTCCTATCTAATCTCAGAGACTAGTTATATGTGATAGTGGTCAAGTCACTGTTTACCTCCTCCATAAAATGAACTGGAGAAGGAAATGGCAAATCACTGAAGAAAGGTGGAGAGAACTGAAACAAATGAACAACAACAAATGTGTATACATATGGGCATATATGTATGTGTATGAACACACATATACATATATATGGAAAAGGAAAAGCTGGGGGATTTCAAATTAAAAATCATTGAAAATGGGACAAGAATAGAAGAAAATTTTAGTAGTGCCTTTTCAAAGTAGAATTGACCTAAAAGAAAATATTTTTGAAAGCAAAGAAAAAAACTTTAGATTTAAATTGTTGAAAAAAGAATAGGTTTGGAACATCTTATAACTTTATAATGAGGATATTAAAGAATACAAGTATTTTTCAACATTCGACAGCAGTTTTACCTGAATTGCTCTAATTCTAGGATAAACAAAAGGTATAAGTAATAAACAATCTTTATATGCATAATAAAGTAAAATAAAATAATATATTTAAAAGATATAGACCCAAATCAAAACTGAGTAATGATATCCTATATAGCATATGAGTAAAAATATCATAAAAATAATTAATTATACAAAAGTTACAAAGAAAATAAAATATTTTAACATGAATTCAAATAAGAGTCCTATGAAGAAATTGTATATCTCTGTGTTTATCAAAATACAAAAAAGAGTATCCATAAACTAAAAATTAATTTAAAAAGATGGAAAATAGATAATCAGTTTACATATACCAAATATAAAAGAATAAATTTTAAACATCACAGGAAAAATAGAAGTTGAAAAATGTTTTATAGAAATTAAAAATATAAAATTATTTTTAAAATACAAAAAATTAAATCAATAAACTTGAATAACCTTTAAAATACATAATTTACATTAATTCAAATGAAGCAAGAGAGGAGGGAAATAATTTATAAAAGTAAAGTGAATTTACATCAGAGAAGAAATAAAGAGAATTAGTTAAAACAACAAAACAATTTTCCATTAGTTTCAAAACACACACACAGAAAAAATAGCCCAATGGAAGACACTGCAAACAAGCAAAAAACAGAAGATATGAAAAGAAGAAACCATGACTAAGCTGTCCATCTCTTTGACCTATTGATCCATCTACTATACAAGAAATAAAAGACAAAAACAAAGCTCCAATAAAAACTAAAATATTTTCAAATCTGGAAAAAATTCAGAGCATAGTAAATGACCATCAGTTAGGAAATGACTAAAAAGCTGCACTATGTAAATATTTGTGAGTATATTTTTCATTTCACTACCTTTATATACTTTAAAATTTTTCTTACATTTTTCAAAAAAACCCACTTGTATCTGATTTTTGTCATATTTTATAAAATATTGATTACCACTTTGTTCTGCTTTAAATTTTATATTTTCTTATTGCTTTAGTTTGACTACTGTACTGTTACTTCTATTACTTGTAAATTGTATTTCAGTTATGACTTTAAGATTTGCAAAGAACTTTACATATATTACCTCATTTGGTTTTCATAAAATCCTTGAAAAAAAGATATTGCTATCATCTCTATTTCTCTGGGACTTGGTGGTTAAACAAAAACTAAATTTATTTTACTTATTTCAGCATTATATACATATATATATGTATGTATGTATTCATATATTACACACACACATATATATATAATATTCTAATTATTATAGTAGTTCTACTGTGTTATACCCTACTATATATAGGTTTTGATCTATATTATACACATATTACAATGCAGTATGAAATAACACATGAAGAATTCAAAGAAATGTGGGAATAGTCATATGTATTGATAAAGAGTCAAAAAGCAAGCAAAAACAAAACCAAACAAAACAAAACAAAAACAATCGCTGCAATCATTTAATGAAAAGCAAACCAGAGTGAATGAAAGTGCTACAAATAGGTATTAGTGGAGAAATGGGAAGCTATTAGGAGAGGATGTTGCATGTATTTTAAGACTCAGTTACTGTATTATTTTTTGTTTAATTGCTTTTCTTTGTTACTGGAGTGAGGATGGGATTTCCAAAAATGACAGTAGAAGTTATTGGGAGGGAAGGGGGAAGAAGGAGAGGGAGAAGGAGAGAGAAAAAGAGAAAGAGACAGAAACAGAGACAGACATACACAGACAGAAAAACAGAGAGACAGAGAGATAGGAGCAGAGAGACACAGAGAAACAGACACAGAGAGACAGAGATAGAGACAAAGACAGAGAGACAGAAAGACAGAGATAGAGAGAGAGAGAGACAGAGGCAGGGAGACAGAGAAACAGAGACAGAGAGACAAAGACAGAGAGAGAGAGATAAAGAGAGACACAGAGAATCAGACACAGAGAGAGAGAGACGGAGAAAGGAAGGAAGGAAGGAAGGAAGGAAGGAAGGAAGGAAG
>JAJPUD010004343.1:0-13419 GCA_023553655.1 Myrmecobius fasciatus
TTTTTTTTCATAAAACCAACTCTTAATTTTGTTCATTAATTCAATAATTTTCTTAGTCTATTTTATTAATCTCCACTTTGAGTTTCAAAATTTCTAATTTGGTATTTAATTGAGGGTTTTTAATTTCTTCTTTTTCTAGGTTCTTTAGTTGCATGCCTAATTCTTTGATATCCTCTTTCTCTATTTTAATTAGGTAGCTATTTAGAGATATAAAATTTGCCCTAAGAACTGCTTTGTCTCCATTCCAAAGGTTTTGATGTGTTATCCCATTATTATCATGTTCTTGCATGAAATTATAGATTGTTTCTGTGATTTGTTGTTTGACCCACTCATTATCTAGAATTAGGTTATATAATTTCCAATTGATTTTAATCTATCTTTCCCTGAAGCTTTATTAAATATAATTTTTATTGCATTGTGATGTGAGAGTAAAGCACTTTGCAATTATTATTTTATTTGATTCTCTCAACAATCTGTGAGTTAGATACTATTATACAATCAAAAAAATTAAGGTAAACAAAAGTTAAGTCTTGTCTCAGCTAGTCAGTATTTGAGGCAAGACTTGAACTAAAGTTTTTTTCTCATTCTAAGACCAACAAAGTATCTGTTGTATCACTACCTACCATAATGAAATATGTCTCAATTTATTTAATATAATTAAGGTTTTTTTTGTTGTTGTTGTCTCCTCACTTATCTATGCCTTCAATTTATTTTTCAATGATATTTGTTTTGTTTTGACTTTGAAGATCATTATTCAAAATTAAGATTCTTAAAGCAAAAACCCCAAACAAAACAAACAAAATAAACAAATAAACAATTATTAGATTTGCTTTCTCTTTGTCTCTTAAAAATTGTGTGATATATTATCAGTAAAGATTCATAGAGGAGGACAGGGGAAAATAAGAGGAAATGACTATCAAGTAAATCAAAAAGGTCCTTATCAAAACTCAAAACAAAGCCAAACATACATTTTAATATTTTTTTTCCTTCTTTTCCTTCCTTCTGGATTCAGTGTGTGGCTCATTTATTATAATAGAGAGTAGTGAAAAGGGGATGAGGAGTTTAATATTAAGTTTGGGAATTCAGGTAGCAATGATCTCTGAAGTATTTTCCCATTCTGAATGTATATGATTTTGATTTTTGTTTCTGCCAAAAACAAATGAAATATAGTAGTACAAATGTTAATAGGATCTTTTATCAGATTTACAAAAGAGGCGAACCTATATTGATAACTATTTCTGGAAGAAGAACAAGCAAAAATGTCTCACCTTGAGCTAATGTCATTTCATTGACAAACTTTAAATTCTCATTAATCACCTCCACAGTACTCACGACTTTCTTCTTGCCTTCTAAATCACATTTCCTAGGAAAACCATCAGAAGTAATTGTGTTAATATTTTAGGCTTGATCTACTATAATGTATTTCCTAAGGTCTTAATAAGGATGAATGAAAGTTCAAAATCTCACTTCTTTCACTATTCGGCAAAGTTGCTGATCACTTTCCTTATATTGGATAACCTTTAAAACTATCTGATGTTGTTGATGATGATGATGATGATGATGGTTATTAAATAAAATTATTTATTCTGAAATCTCAAATATTTTTCCTTAGCCATTGCTGTCTAAGGTTACATGTTTCTACTTCCTGAAAGCTTCCCTTTTCCCCCCACCAAAATATCTGCATCTCAATGGATAACAAAGATAATCAATTTCAAGTGTTAGAAAAACCTCAGTTTTTCAGCAATTCAGGAGGGAAGGGCAAACAGAAATGATTTAAGTACTCACTTTTCAATTCTATAGGGTGTAGCAATTAAAAAAATAGGGATAGCAACTAACTTGAAACAAGGTCTGCTTGTGTGACTCTAGACAAGTCATTTAATCTCATGCTCCTAACATCTATAAAATTACGAAGTTGTAAAGAATGTGTCTACAGGAAGTGATAAGAGGAGATTCTAATCCTTGGAGTTTCATAAGACTATGAAATTACAAGTACAGTCGTACTTTTTATCTATCAATTTGTATTTGTGTAATTTTAAGACAATCAAAAATGTCTTAAAATGGGGCAAAAGGGGAACCAATATGTTATATATTACAAAAAGTTATATCTGACTGATTTAGTACAGCAATACCCTAATGGAATGATGTAAGATTTATTTTATTTTTTATTATTAAAGTTTTTTATTTGTATAACATATATATGGGTTGTTCCCCAGCATTGATGTTTAGGAAGCTTTCCATTACAAATTTTACCCCCTCTCCATCCCCTCCCCTCCCCTAGATGGCAGGAAGTCCACTACATGTTAATAATGCTGAAATATTTGACAAGTTTTGCAAGAAAAATACTTTCTACAAGAAAAAAAAAGAATATCAGAGAAAGGAAACACAATGCAAGCAAACCTCAATAGATAGCATGAAAATGTTATGTTGTGGTCCATATTTCATTTCCCTCTCTCTGGGTGTATATGGTTTTCTTCAGTGAAAAACTGGAACTGGTTTGAGACAATTCTTTGTTGCAGAGAGCCATGTTCATCAGAATTGATCATCATGTAATGTTGTTGCTGTGTATAATGATTTCCTGGTTCTGCTCGTTTCACTCAGCATCAGTTCATGCAAATTTCTCCAGGCCTCTCTGAAATCATCCTGCTGGTTGTTTTTTACAGAGCAATAATATTCCATAACATTCATATACCATAATTTATTCAGCCACGCTCCAATTGATGGGCATCCATTCAGTTTCCAGTTTCTAGACACTACAAAAAGGGCTGCCACAAACATTCTTGCACATGTGGGTCCCTTTCCCTCCTCTAAGATCTCTTTGGGATATAGGCCCAGTAGAAACACTGATGGGTCAAAGGGTATGCACAGTTTGATAACTTTTTGAGCATAGCTCTAAATTACTCTCCAGAATGGCTGGATTCGTTCTCAGTTCCACCAACAATGTATTAGTGTCCCAGTTTTCCCACATCCCCTCCAACATTCATCGTTATCTTTTCCTGTCATTTTAGCCAATCTGACAGGTGTATAGTGGTACCTCAGAGTTGTCTTAATTTACATTTCTCTGATCAATAGTGATTTGGAGCAACTTTTCATATAACTAGAGGTGGTTTTAATTTCATCATCTGAAAATTGTCTGTTCATATCCCTTGACCACTTATCTATTGAAGAGTGGCTTGAAATCTTATATATATATATGAGACAATTCTCTATATATTTTAGAAATGAGCCCTTTATCAGAACCATTAAATGTCAAGATGATTTCCCAATTTGATGCTTCCCTCCTAATCTTGTCTGCATTAGTTTTGTTTGTACAGAAACTTTTTAACATAATATAATCAAAATTATCTGTCTAATGTTCAATTAGGAGTTCCAGATCTTCTTTGGACATAAATTTATTCCATCTCCACAGGTCTGAGAGGTAAACTACACTATATTCCTCTAATTTGCTTACAATATCACTCTTTATATCTAGATCATGAACCCATTTAGATCTTTTCTTGGTATGTGGTATTAGATGTGGGTCAAGCCCTAATTTCTTCCACACTAGTTTCCAATTTTCCCAGAAGTTTTTGCCAAATAGTGAATACTTATCCCAAAAGCTGGGGTCTTTGGGTTTATCAAACACTAAATTGCTAGTTATTGCCTAGATTGTCCTCATATCCTATCCTATGCCATTGATCAACTGCTCTATTTCTCAGCCAGTACCAAATGGTTTTGATGACCACTGCTTTATAATATAGTTTTAGATCTGGTACAGCAAGGCCACCTTCATCTGCCTTTTTTTTTTTCATTAATCCCCTTGAAATCCTTGACCTTTTGTTCTTCCAAATGAAATTTGCTACTATTTTTTCCTAGATCTGTAAAATAATTTCTTGGGAGTTTGATTGGTATGGTGCTAAATAAGTAAATTAGTTTGGGTAGTATTGTCATTTTTATTATATTCGCTAGACCTACCCATGAGCACTTAATGTTTTTCCAATTGATTAGGTCTAATTTTATTTGTGTGGAAAGTGTTTTGTAGATTAGTTCATATAGTTTCTGACTTTTCCTTAGCAGATAGATTCCCAAATATTTTATCTTATCATCCTTTATTTGGAATGGAATTTCTTTTTGTATCTCTTGCTGCTGAATTTTGTTGGTAATATATAAAAATGCTGATGATTTATGTGGATTAATTTTGAATCCTGCAACTTTGCTAAAGTTGTGAATTGTTTCTAGTAGGTTTTTAGTTGAGTTTCTAGGGTTCTCTAAATATACCATCATGTCATCTGCAAAGAGCGATAATCTGGTTTCTTCATTACGTACTCTGATTCCTTTTGTCTCTTTTTTTCTTCTCTTATTGCTAACGCTAACATTTCTAATACAATATTAAATAGTAATGGTGAAAGCGGGCAGCCTTGTTTCACTCCTGATCTTATTGGAAATGGTTTTAATTTGTCTCCATTACATATGATGCTTGCTGATGGTTTTAAATAGATGCTACTGATTATTTTAAGGAAAAGCCCATTTATTCCTATACTCTCTAGTGTTTTTAATAGGAATGGGTGTTGGATTTTATCAAATGCTTTTTCTGTGTCTATTGAGATAATCATATGGTTTTTGTTAGTTTGGTTATTAATATAATTAATTATGCTGATAGTTTTCCTAATATTGAACCAGCCCTGCATCCCTGGTATAAATCCTACTTGGTCATAGTGTATTATCCTGGGAATGAATTTCTGTAATCTCATTGTTAATATCTTGTTTAAAATTTTTGCATCAATATTCATTAGGGAAATTGGTCTATAGTTTTCTTTCTCTGTTTTCACCCTACCTGGTTTAGGTATCAGCATCATATTGATCTCATAGAAAGAATTTGACAGTATACCTTCTGTCCCTATTCTTTCAAATAGTTTATATAGTATTGGAATTAATTGTTCTTTGAATGTTTGGTAGAATTCACATGTAAATCCATCTGGCCCTGGAGATTTTTTCTTAGGGATTTGATTAATAGCTTGTTCTATTGCAAGATGGCGAACTGCAGACAGCTTTCTCTGTGAACTCCTGGGACCTTCCCTCAAACCCAAAGTGAGCCTTCGAACTGGTTTTTGAGTGAGGGCCCCGCCAAACATTTGGACTATACAATGCACTTCTATCAAAAATCTACCTTGAAAGAACTCCGGAGAAGGTTAGCCTCAGGGGAAATTGCCACTGGTCCTGATCAGACTCCAGCCGGGGCAGAAGTCAGGGCTGCGATAGAGGGGCAGACTTTAGACACCCAGGAAGCCCCTGGGAGACGCCTGGGCCACTTTGCTCTGCTTGCGGGCAGGTGCTTTGGCAGATCTGCCTTTGGTAAAGGGTGGATCAAGAGCAGCTGAAAACGTGGTTCTACTGCAGATCTAGCCCGACCAGCCTCAGACTGGAAGTCAACTCGGCAAACTGCCCCAGGGTAAATACAAATTGTTGCAGTTTTCTCTGCTTTTGACCAATATCCCAAATTTAAATCATGAGCAAGAAGCAGAAGAGAGCTCTCACCATAGAAAGCTTTTACGGAGAAAAAAATAGAACAGTCCCCAGATCCTGACATTATGAAAACAATCCCAGATGAAGCCACAAAGGCAGACTTAAGTTGGTCTCCCTTTCAGAAGGCTTACCTGGATGATTGCATTAAGAATCTCAAAAGAGAGCTAGAAGAAGAATGGGGAAATAAATTGAGATCAGGGCAACAGAAATATCAAAAACTGGAAAATAGGACTGGTGAATTGGAAAAAGAAAACAGTTCACTGAAAAACAAAATTGGTGAATTGGAAAAAATCACCAATAGCTTGTTCTATTTCTTTTTCTAAAATGGGGCTATTTAAATAATGTATTTCCTCTTCTGTTAACCTGGGCAATCTATATTTTTGTAGATATTCCTCCATTTCATTTAGATTATCAAATTTATTGGCATAAAGTTGGGCAAAGTAACTCCTAATTATGGCTCTAATTTTCTCTTCATTGGAGGAAAGTTCTCCCTTATCATTCTTGAGACTAACAATTTTATTTTCCTCTTTCCTTTTTCTTATCAAATTAACTAAAGGCTTATCTATTTTTTTGGTTTTTTCGTAGAACCAACTCAGTTTATTTTTAGAATATCCAATTTGGTATTTAATTGAGTGTTTTTAATTTGTTCTTTTTCTAGTTTTTTTTTTTTTTAACAATAAGCCCAATCCGTTAATGTTTTCTTTCTCTATTTTATGCAAGTAAGCATCTAGAGGTATAAAATTTCCCCTTATAACTGCTTTGGCCGTATCCCACAAATTTTGGTACTTTGTCTCCTTATTGTCATTCTCCTGGATGAAATTATTGCTTGTGTCTATAATTTGCTCTTTCACCCATTCATTCTTCAGGATTAGATTGTTTAATTTCCAATGAACTTTTGGTCTATTTTCTCCTGGCCTTATATTGCATGTGATTTTTATTGCATCATGATCTGAAAAAGATGCATTTACTATTTCTGCCTTTCTGCATTTGATTTTTAGGTTTTTATTCCCTAACACATGGTCAATTTTTGTATAGGTTCCATGGACTGCTAAGAAAAAAGTAAACCCCCTACTCTCTCCATTCAATTTTTTCCATAGATCTATCATACCTAACTTTTCTAATAATTGGTTTATCTCCTTAGTTTCTTTCTTGTTTATTTTGTAGTTTGATTTATCTAATTCTGAGAGAGCAAGGTTGAGATCCCCCACTAGTATAGTTTGGCTATCTGTTTCTTCTTGCATCTCTTTTAATTTCTCCCCTAGGAATTTGGATGCTTTTGTACTTGGTGCATATATATTTAGTATTGGTAATTCTACATTATCTATGGTACCCTTTCATAAAATATAGTTTCCTTCCTTATCTCTTTTGATTAGATCTATCTTGGCTTTTACTTGATCTGAGATAAGGATTGCTACCCCTGCTTTTTTTTTGTTCACCTGAAGCATAATATTTTCTGCTCCAGGCTTTTACCTTCATCCTATATGTATCACTATGTTTTAGATGTGTTTCTTGTAGACAACATACTGTGGGATTCTAGTTTTTAATCCAGTCTGCTATCTGCTTCCACTTTATGGGAGAGTTCATCCCATTCACATTCACAGTTAGAATAATTCTTTATTTCTTGCCATTTTATTTACCCAAGTTATGTTTTTCCCTTTCCTTTCCCCTTTCTCCCTTTCCCCCTCCTCTGCACTTTGCTTTTGATGACCCCTTCCCACAAACAATCCACCACTCTTTAGATCCCCTCTCCCCTTTTTTACTCCTTTCCCCTGATTCTTCTATTGTCCCTTCTATTAGTTTATACCTTTCTTTTCCTCCTTTCCCTCCCACTTCCCTCTAGCAACGGACAAGTTTCTGTGTGAAATCAAATGTCTGATATACACTTTTGGAGCCCAAACTGATGAGAGTAAGATTTACACAATGCTCTTCTCCCTCCCCTCTTTCTCTCAATTACATTAGGTTTTCTTTGCCTCTTCAAGAGATTTTACCTTGTTATTACCTCCTTCTTTTTAGATCTTATTTTGATACTTTTTCCCTCTTTTCCCCAGTATGACAACCTTTCCCCCTCTAGTTTTCTTTTTCATATTATCAAAGTAATATCTAGTTAATTATACCCCCAAACTTTAAGTATCCCCCTAGTAGAAATAAAGTTCTCAAGAGTCCTTTCCTTTTTACCTGCTTATGCTTCTCTTGAGTTTTGTGTTTGGAGGTTGAATTTTTTGTTCAGATCTGGTCTTTTCATTAGAAATAGGTGAAATTCACCTATATCATTAAATGACCATCTTCTTCCCTGGAGGATAATGCTCATTCTAGCTGGATAGGTTATTCTTAGCTGAAATCCAAGTTCCTTTTCCTTTCGGAATATCTGGTTCCAGGCCCTTTGATCCTTCAATGTGGAAGCTGACAAATCGTGTGTGATTCTAATTATTGATCCTCAGTATTTGAATTGATTTTTTCTCACTGCTAGCAGAATCTTTTCCTTGGTGCAATAGTCCTGAAATTTAGCCATGATATTCCTCGGGGTTTTAATTTTGGGGTCTCTTTCAGGAGGTGATCTGTGAATTCTTTCATTGGTGCTTTTGCCTTCTGATTCTACAATCTCAGGGCAGTTTTCTTTCAGGATTTCCTGGAAGATATTGTTAAGATTCTTTTTTTAATCATGGCTCTCAGGAAGTCCAATAATCCTTAGATTATCTCTCCTAGATCTATTTTCCAAGTCAGTTGTTTTTCCTAGGAGATATTTAATATTTTCTTCTAATTTTTCATTTTTTTGTTTTTGTTTGATTCTTGAAGTCTTATTGAGTCATTCACTTGCATTTGTTAAACTCTTATTTTTAAACTGTTGTTTTCTTTAGTTATCTTTTTAAGCTCCTTTTGTAACTGGCCAATTGAATTTTTTTGTTCATTGCACTCTTTTTCCACTTCACTAATTTTATTTTTCAATAAATTGGTGTCTTTTTCATATCTCTTTTGCAGGGCATTATATCCTTCTTGCAAGATATTGTATCCTTCTTGCACTGATTTCAATTTATTTTCCTGTTTATCGTCCAGCTCTCTTTTGAGGTTCTTTATGCAATCTTCGAGAAAGGCCTTTTGAAAAGGGGACCAGTGATGGTCCTTAATAACATCCTGTGGAGTTTTGTCTAAAGGAACCTCAGGATCTGGGGTCTGCCCTTCTTTCTCTCGATAGAAGCTGTCGATAGTGAGAGTTCTCTTTTGCTTCTTCATTTTTTTTTAGAGAATGTGGATGTCTCTTTAAGGTTTCAAAAATGGTGGCTGAAGAACTTTGCCCTGGGGCCATTTGGGAAATTAACTTAAGGTGCTGGGCTGGTGGGGGCTAGGACTAAGTCCAAATTACTCCTTAAATAAAGACAAATCAGTCAGAACACCTGTCTCCAGTCAGGGCAGAGTTTCCCTAGTGCCTCAGATAAACTCCAGGTGTTTGGAGTTTGGAGTTTGGAGTTTCTGCCACAGTGAGCTGAGTCCCATCCTCACTTCCGGGCTGCACCTAGTGGACTGTTTATTTCTCTGTCCGAGTTAAACAAACATGATATGAAATTCTTCAAAGATATCTGAAAGCAGTGTTCAAATATTTCTGAATTCGTTGACTTGAAGATCAGTTCAGAGGCATATTTTATTGTTGATTTGAGAGAAGATCGGAGGAGGATGCAGAGAGTCACATTTTCACTCTGCCATATTGACTCCGCCTAGACAGACAATGATGTAAGATTTCTTTATGGAACAACCAAACCATATATGTACTAAGTTTAACAAATTCAAATGCAACATTTGTTTAAGGCATTCAACAAATGTTTATCATGTGTTATTGTGTAGAGCACTATGGAATGACCTGGTATATGTGAAAAATTTAGATAAGACATGATTTCTGGCTGTTTAACAGTCTCAATATTCTGTGTTAAAAAACACAATTATGGATAAAGTTATGTATATTAAGCATCCCTGATAAAAGGGTTTTAAAACATGTTTGCAGAGGAATTCAATAGCACATACACATTTGCTTAAGGAGGACAGAGGTTGCAACCATTTTGGTCATAAATGCACAACTACACATTTGCAAAATATAATACTTTCAAAATGGGAAACAATAATACAGCAATAAAAGAACAGAAGAAAAAGTAAAACCACTATTTTAGTGATCATTTATGAAGTGTTCTTCTGTTCTAAGAACGTACGGCTATTTCATGTCCCTTATATTTTCACTATACTGTTTTAAATAAAATAAAAATATTCTCACCTTTCATCTGCTTCACTGTTCTCTCACTTGAAAAAAAAGTGTTTTGTGATTGTCCTTTGGCAGGCAGCCAAAAATCTTGAAATCACAGAGAATAACTGAAAACTTCAGAGGGAAAACTAAGGGAAGGAAGACCCTAGAGGTTTTCAGAAAAAGGGAGAGAGAGACAGAAGGCTTGACTACGGAAGAAGAAAGGAAGGATAAAAGCCAAACATCAGTAAGACTAGAAATGACAAGAGATGAAGAGGTTGACATTTCTGCCACTGCTCTGTGAACTCTCCCATGTGAACAGAGCTTTAAGGAACCAAGAAAAGAGGAAACAAACAAACAAACAAAAAAATAGCAAACAAAAGCAATTATGACACTTCCCTCGTCCCTGACATTGGACTAAATCTCTAGATATGCTGAAGTAAAAACATCCTGACTACCTCTACTCCTGCTCCTCTCTGTGGTTGGGGCCTATTGAGGTGAGGGAGATTCTCCATTCAAAATCTTTCTGTGCTAATACTGTCAAACATCCCTGATGCCCTAATGCTATCAGGCCCAAATGAAAGAAAGGTGGCAAAACTACCACTGAGTTAATAATCTGCTCCAACTTTATTGTGAAGATTGAAAAGAGATGATGAAAGAAGACCAAATAAGTCATTTTTTGGAAACATTAATTACGATAATTCCACATTTCATAGTAGAGTCTTTGACATGTCACACTCCACCTAGGCTTTATAAAATATATTATTCTTGGAAGCAATATCTCCAGATACCAAACCTTCTTATTAATGAAGCACAACAGCAGGAAATGTTGATTCACAGGGAATATAAATTATACTGGAAAGCATGTTGCCAAGGAATAACAGCTTATCATGATGAGACTACTTAGATTTTGTCTATAGGAATACATTATCTAGAAATATGGATAATTATGTTGAGATCAACATGATCACTGAGGTATATATAAATCCAGAGAGAAAATATGGGCCACTTAGAACTATAGAATTTTAGAGCCAGATGGAAGCTAAAAGATAATTTAGTCAAGTTCCTTCATTTCACAGATGAGGAAATAATATTATTAACCAACATTTATACAATACTATAAAACTTGTGAAGCATTTTACATACAGTTTCTCATCTGAGCATCACAACAATACTATTGTATGTATTGTATCTTCTATTTTACAAAAGAGGAAATGGAAGCTCAGGGAAGATCAATGAAGGTCTTTTGATCATAGGCTACTATTGTGTGGGATTTGAAGACAAAACCTCCTAACTCACAATCCAACACTCTATATAGCTACTGTGTTAGTATATCTCACAAAAATTGAATGCTAGGACAAGAAATGTATTTTCCCATGCCATTCAATGAGATAACCATAGAGTAGGAATAAGAATTCAAGATTCTGCACTCAGCAAACTATTCAATTACCATAAATATAGCTCACATGTATAAAACAACTTGCTCACATTTACATTGTTAGATAAGTCTGAAATAATTATCTAAATCTTATTGTATATGATATCACATTTCAGGTAAATTAAGGGATTTTTCCAATGGTTACTTGGCTGGTAAATGGCACAGAGGTTACTTGAACCTAAAGCAGTTTGAATTCCAAAGGTCACACAATCTAATGAGTATAATTTGTTTATCTCCATTTTTTTCTCCTTATTCAGATATTGAGTCTGTTTTTAGAGATCTGTAAAAAATTTGGATCCTTGCCTCATGCTTCAAAGCAATTTTTTTTATCCTTTTTGTGGTTACCTCACTAAATGCTTATTGACTGACATATGTTACTTACTATAAACAGATAATAAATATATAGATAACCTATAGCAATAATAAGGCATATTTGATATTTTCATAAACTCATACTATATTGGTTATTGGTTACTGAGTGGATTTTGGGAAAAAGAGAATACCAAATGCAAAAAAAAATAGTTATCTTTTTTTTTATTTCCCAGCAATGATAATCCCTCTTTCTTCTTTGTCTTCAGTGACTCAAATTCATTTCAAATGTGTCTTTAAAAATTCATTTTTTCTTACATGAGAACCTCAAATAAACATATTTTGGGTATCCTTTCATGGCAATATTCTCTTGTGTCACCATGAGAGGATACACTCTTACACATGCACACACACACACACAGTTTTCTGCTTTTGAATGACTTTGAAAAATCCTAGCTTCTTATTTTGTCCAAGCTTACATCCCTTTTTTATAGTCACTTAGAGCTAGCATGAATTCAAAGCTTCTGAAATCAGGCAGTGAATAATCCAGTCTTATACTTCTTTGTTTCTTCCCTATTGCCTACCAGACAGGGCAGCTAGATGAGACAATGGATAATAATGAACCTAGAATCAGGAAGATTCTGGTTTCTGATACATTTCTTTAACACATTTCATGGTAACATAAGGGATCACATTAATGATCTTCTAATGAAGTGTACTTCCTCCCTCCACCATTAAAGACTAAGAACTATTGTTTTCTTCCTATTTACTATGATTTTCATTCCTGTTTTCCTGTAGATATTTGGTAGAGGGCTTACCCAATTATTGGTAATAGGATAAGAAAAATCTTCTTCTAGTTTGTTTTAACATTTTTTTGGGAATTAAGGCAACATTTTAGATGACTATGAACTCTAGCTTCTGACACTTGGCTGATACAGATAATTTCCTGGAGCAATAGTTCTTTAAACATGCCTTTTCAAAACTATATTTAAGTAACTAATTATTGTCAATATTGTATCTCCCCTTCCATTCAACACTCTTGTCTTTGGCATTATTTAAAATGCAAAGATTTTAAAATTTGATGATTTTTTCTTACAAAATTACAAGAAGTATAAACAATATTGGTATCTCAAGGTTTTGGGAAGCAGAGACGAGTTCAAGATAATTGAAAATTTGCATTTTTTTCACATGCAATAGAGTCCACTCTTATGAGGATTTTATTTGATAATCTTCTTCAATATTCATAACTCTCTGACACTTTAGTCATAGAGTTTCCTTTTCTTGTGGGGGGGTTATCCCAATAATGTTTATCTCATAAAATGATGTTGATGATATGCCTTCTATTTCTATCTTTAGAAGAATCTTGATAACTTCATTGTTGTTTAGCTGATTAATTTTATCTGAATCTTCATGATCACATAATGGGGTTTTCCTGGCAAATATACTGGTGTGATTTGCCATTTTTTTTTTCTCCAGAGATAAAGCAAATAGAGATTAAACAACTTTCCCAGGTGCCACACCTCGAAACTGTTGCCACAAATAATACATTTCTGAAACCAAATTTGAACTCAGGTTTTCTTGATCCCAGGACCAGTTGTCTATCCATTGAAATACTTAGGTATTTTTCTCATAAAATAATTTTGACGTGTGCCTATATTTTATACTTTTTTGAGAAAAATCTTTTTATATATTCTATACTAAAAGATTAATTATGTGAGTGTACAATCTAGTTTACATATAAATCTGGATGGTCCCAAATATTATGGAGATTGAGGAGAAGGATTTATCAAAAGTTATTTTGTGAGGGGCAGCTAGGTTTTACAGTGGATAGAGCAACAGCCCTGAAGTCAGGACGACATGAGCCCAAATCTGACCTCAGAAACTTAACACTTCCTCATTGTGTGATCCTGTGCAAGTCACTTAGCCCCAATTGCCTCAGGGGGAAAAAGTT